>OX123192.2:31197771-31772848 GCA_944739405.2 Euclidia mi
ACCGGGCACATCACCAGACTCCGTGCTGCTACTGAGAATTCGGGAAAACCCAGTAACACTTTCGCCCGACCCGGAAATTGAACCCGGGACATCCGATCAGCAGTCGAATATGCTATCCACTGGACCATGGAGGCAGTCTTATTTACTTACATTATTTACTTCTTTTCAAAAATATTGAATTATTGTATGTTCATTATTAGCCTGGTATTGGCGGTCTCCTCTGTTAAGAAGATCTTTGACAGTTGTTATAGGTAGTCAGTATTCTTGGATATACTGACACTGCTCTAAGTCATGAAATATTGCTATCTTTTTAGGTTGCAAAGGTCAGACGGCTGTAAAAAGTATACTCTGTCTTATCCGTAGAGAATTGAAAGCGGACTCCGGGCTAAGAGCGAAAAATTAAGATGATAACACCGGGATAGGACGACTAAACGTTTATACTCTAAAAGGTAAAAAATGCCGCCTGACATATTGCTGCAGCTATTTTATACATAGGTACATAGACGCACACCTGTTTCCCGGAGGGGTAGGCAGAGTCTACGGAATGCCATATGCAACGACCCTGAGATATCTCTCTTACTTCACTCCCATCAATTCCTCATGCAATTTATTTTGTTTACGTCACATTCTATATGAAGCCTTTATTGCTAATGATAGTAACATTTTATAAAATGAATTGCAGGTCAATAAAATGTGCTAGTACGTCTGCTAACGTAACGTTGTTTGTGTAAACAGAGTTCGCAACGTATCAAGATACAAACAGTTCTCCCGTATCTATTCTATTTTAATCCCACTGGAGATCAGTTTGAGAAACTTATTCCACGTTACGAAGATTGATTGCAAAACAGTTAAGTTTTTTTACAAAGATTTGCTTTTTTTGCTCTGTTGCTTGGATAGTATATGTTGGCGATATGCCAGGGTTATCGTGTCCAGACTCCATTACTTATAATAAAAACACTCACGTAATATTTCTTAGTTTATTTTCAGACGATTTCTAGCACAGAATGGAACTAAAATATGAGCTACAGTCCTTTTTATAAACTAACCGTCATTACACTTAATGTTTAACAACTGCCACTTCCTTTTAAACATATAATTGAAATTACTGTACAATTAATTATTAATTATAAAATATAAATAAAAAATCAACATTAATATTGTAATGAATTTTGCACAACACCAAATTATTTATTTTACACGAATAACAAATGTATTTTAATAACCAAACGCTGCTTTACAACATTTTCAATAGATGGCGCTATCAACAGGATGTAAATATAAGTGCATGTTATTTATTACCCTAAACATAAAAATAAGTGTCAGAATAATGTTATTTAATACTAATTGATTTTACTTTGAAAGTTTCTGGAGTTATCTTAATAATTAAGCGATAAATTATAAATACCCAATCTTTATAAAACAGTGAAGCAGTCGATACAGTGTCTAATATTCTAAAGTAGTGAAGTTCTCAGTTCTGTTCATAAATAGTTATTTAAAGATCAATCTTAAATATTATAAAAATTTTCGTAACAATATAATCATTATATATTAATTTGCGCCCATATATACCTGACTATAGAGACATATAACTAACTCATTTTAGGTTACAAAGTCATATACCTATTAACCCATTCGCTGTCCAGTGAGAGACAATCGTTATGAATCACTTATGATACAGGGGCAGAGTAACTGTTAAGTAAGTGATAAAAGAAAATTTTGTAAATGATACACCTCTGTTCTCTTTGAAAATTTGCGGACATGTTAGTATTTATGTAAAATCAGTGTCATCTTATGTATAACTACGGACTACGTAGAAACTGATAGACCAAAAGTCGCGTAATAAATGCAATATTATACGTTAAGTGTAATCTGTTCAACCAAACTGATCAAAAGATTATTCTTCTGGCATTTCAAAATACTGAATAATAATATTCTGCCACGTTCATACAACACCATCTAGTACCAAACTAAGCAGAGCGTGTACTATGGGTACTAGACAATGGATAAACATACCTACATATATACTTTTATTTTGTAAATACATACATATTATACATAGACACCCCCAGACCAAGACAAACATCCATGTTCATGCACACACATGTTTGACTTGAGCTCTGCACATCTTTGTTGAAACGTAGCAACGCTTAAAACCTCAGCTCGTTTTAGAAAACTTTGGCGATTCCATTCAAAAATAAGACGCAAAAAAATAAAAAAAATCCAAATGATTCCCCAACCGAGGTAAAACAAACCAGCAGACGTGATTTTCTTCGAAACTTTCAAACGTTACCATTAAAAATAATCACACTATTCACGGCTGTCCTCTGTGGGTTACATTATTAGCTTGCAAGGTAATACAACTATTATGCGCCATCGTACGACTGTCTCGGGGGACCATCGCCACGTACTCTTCGATGCATTAAACTTCGTCGTAGTAGGAGCATTGTACTGAAACTGGAGGATGGATACGCATGTTTGGAAGTATCTATAGCATGGCTGTAATGGGTGTAGCAAGAGGGTCACCGAGTGCGCTTCGCTTCGGTCACCCAAAAAGAACTTAACGTCAAAAACAAATTTTGGAAGATATTTTCCTAAAGTTGGGTCAACGGGTTAAACCCTTTTTGGAGTGACATACGGAGACTGAACGTAAAGAACAAATTTTAGAAGATATTTTGTTTTTACTTTTTATATTTTGTTACTGAGTTTGAGTCAAAACAGGATGTATGATACTTTCACACCGGGTGCCTCCCAAGGAAGCTACGCCACTGCGTGGCTACAGTTTTATGTTTAAGACTAAATAACGCAATGGTAACAGGGCATGCAACTTTGATGTGTTTTAATTCGTAAAAGAATGAAGCCGCATTAACTCTGCCATGATAAAATATTTACGTTAATGCTAAAGTGCATAAGGATTAAGTTCAAAAACATTTTGAAATCATAGTAAAATCATTTTTACAAATTTTGGCTTTAAAATCAAGATCTACGGCCATTTTCAATATCCGAACTATAGATAGATCTGTAGATTTTAGATTCGTGTTTGACATATTTTGTATGGAGCTTATGTCAAAAACTGTCAAAAACGAATCTAAAATCTACAGATCTATCTATAATTTGAATATTGAATTCCGTAGCTAACCTATCACAGTTTATTCAGTCAGACGTAGATTGTAATATCAGCAGGCTTGAGTTCCGTGAACCTTAAGTCCAGAGCCTAAGTCTAAAATATCCGCCTTCCCTCCGTCTTTGATGTGCAGTAGTGTGTAAATGTGTGCGATGCGTCTGAATGAGTTAATCATGAATTTGTCTTCAATACACGTGTAGGTATACAAAGATTCAAGTTAGCAGTTACTTGGTACTAGAATATTTTCTTTGACAAGATAAACGACAATTTGTTTGGATAAAAGTACGAAGCTTAAATATTCTCACATTCTACAAATAAGAAAAGGATAATTTTTAAATTACTATGCAAATCTGAATTAAACACAACAACATTTTGTATTTGATATTCTCTATCTGTATTTGATATTCTCTATCTGTATTTGATATTCAGTCTGTCAAATTCTTTGAATTTAGATGGGAAATAATTTTGTTCTGGCTGCATGAATCCTGGGTGACAGGATAATAGAAGCGTCTCTTGACCTCTATAGTCCAAAAGGTCGGCTATATATTACGTTTAAGACCAGTGCTAGGGTATCAAATTGACACGTTCATTACTTTAAAGAGTCGATGGTGCGCTCGAGCTCAAACTCGAGACCTCTGTAAGGCAGTCGATGGTCTTACCACTGAGCTATCCTTTCCCAATATACTTAAAGCATAACTTCACTTATTTTGCCCAGTTGATCTCTATTGATCTCTCCGCATTTTACCCGTCTTACCTGACCTATTTGACATACCTGTCGCATTATAAAGCCTTGTATTCATTAGGCAACATTTGTTGATAAACACTGTTAATAAACAGTTTATAAGCAGTGTTTCATCATGTCTGGATACAGTTTATAAACATTTTATAAACAAATGTGATGAAACATTGTTTCTGAAACATGTGGCCGTGTTCCCCAATCAAACGGAGAACAAGCCGAAACATTTTGTTTATAAGCAAAAGTCAACATGTGTGGACGTGTGTTGCGCGAGTTTATTAACATGGAAGTGGTGTGGTTGAACAACCAAGTTTCGATGCTCATAGAGCTTTATCAACAGCATCATGTACTTTGAGACTCTTCAAATAGAGATTATAAAGAGAAATTAAAAAAAATGATGCTTGGGCCGATATTGCTGCAGAATTGAATATGTCGCAAAAAGAAGTGGAAACGAAGATGCATACTCTATGCTCACAATTTTCCCGTGAACAGAAAAAGCATAGGTCATCAAAAATTCTTGTACTTGTATACTAAATCAAAAAGACTTGTACTTGTGTACCATCAAATTCACGAATTTATTTAAGAGATAATTCCGAATCCACCACCTTTTCTTATTTTTTTTTAGTAGCACTCTTATGAATTATTATGTAAGCACAAGCAGCACCGAGCATCACTACCTCCTCGGGCGACATCCTAACAACAACTGATAAGTGTGGACGGCCATGTTTCAGAAACAGTGTTTACGGTAAACTTGATGATAAA
Organism: Euclidia mi; assembly: GCA_944739405.2. NCBI lineage: Eukaryota > Metazoa > Arthropoda > Insecta > Lepidoptera > Erebidae > Euclidia > Euclidia mi. The sequence goes on from OX123192.2 coordinate 31,202,391, forward strand.
CACGTCATAAACAGTTTATCAACAAATGTTGCCTAATGAATACAAGGCTTTAATCTCACAACTAATAGCGCGTAAACCAAAAATAAACTGGCCGTGATACCGAGAAAGTAACACATGTAACTAATGGCATTAAGGTTACTTTAAGGTGACTTTACTATTAAGAATAAGGTACAGCTATGATCCTAGATATTACTTCTTTTATATTGCCAATAAATTAAATTTTACGTTCGATGAATTTGTTTGAATAGTACTTTTTATTGACACTTGAAATATGATTGTCCGATTTTAATCTCAGTACCTGAGTACACTTGATCTCTGTCATAACATAAGCTACACTTTTTATTGAAGACGTAAAATGTTCGAGATGTTTATTTCAGAATTATATCCGATAAGTTTTATTTGCGAAGAGTTATATTGGCTATCTATAAAATCTTACCTACTTTTCGGCTTTGACTTTTATGAGACGTTATCGATCTTAAGTTTTTAACTGGTAATAATCTGAGTTTTAAATCGAATATCCGATACGAATATATATAGATAGAAATAGTAAAGTCTAATACTTACTCTTGAGCCACATATGCTGAAGGCTTTAAGTAGGTACAATCTAGTATTTTTTTACATATATCAAGAAAAAAGGATTCGATTCCTTTAATGACAAGTAAAATGAGTAAGTTTAGTTGTGTTAAGGTGATGATTTTTATAAAGAGAATTACATTTTTTTGAAAATATAATGTTCAACTGCCACGTCATTAGTACCAGCCCAATAAAGAGAAAATAATTATTCAATTCGACTAGCAGTTCATGAGATTAGCGCGTTCATCCAAACGAACAAACTCGTCACCTTAATTTTATTAGTTCAAATAGAACAGATGAAAAGATGAGCTATGATCGATGAGCCGATTTCTTATATAATTTTCTTACCCAACGTCTTTAAAAGAATCTTCATATAAATGGCTGAAACTAGAATTTTCTTCACACACCATAAACACTGTAGCCAAAACTCAACACATCGCAAGCATGAAACCTTAATGCTGCACAGCAAACTGCAGTGCAACACAACCACAAAGTTCAAGCGTTTCGCTAGCTCCAATAAACTTGTAAACAAAGCATTTAATTAATAGCTAAAATTACATTTAGTCTTTCGTTCTGCGCTACGATTCGGTGTAAACGTTATATTGTCTCTACTTACTACTACTTCGTAACTGGATCCTTGCACTATTTTTAATAATCATTTGCATCTGTGTTACATTGTGTTTGCAGTTGGAACACTTCGATAAGAGATATGCAAATGTTATTTTGTGTTCTGTGTTGATTTGATGGTATTTTTAATAGTTGTACAAGATCGAGTTTTTAATAGAACTTTTTTCGTTGAATATTTTGGAAGTGAGGTGTGTTAGCAGTTTTTTAGTTTTTGGCTAGTGTTTGCTATCTGGTTCAATTCGTAATAACTTTATAATTATAGTACTCGACACTCAAATAAAAATATCAGACTTAAATAAGTCTGATATGTTTTTTTGTCCTTCAGGGACACTATATTGTTGTTTAAAGTTCTCTCAGGTAAATATAGTTAACCAATAGTAAACCTAGCGTTTAGCAATTTTTTATACTGTTCATTAAACAAACTACAAACGTTAATTAGTATGTATAGTTGATACTGTATAAAAGAAAACAAAGCTTAGAAACAACGGACTTTCTTGACCACTGTTTAATTGGATGATATTTTTTTGTATTTGCCATTCACCTAAATACTTAAACAGTACTTCCATTCCAATTCCTACATTTTCAAATATTTCTACTGCCTTCGATTCAAGTTTTTGCCCAGTCACAACGAAAGAGTCTGTATTTTATTCTCGGAACTTTGCCCGATGTAAAATAACGAACTTTCTTGTTTCATAAAAGCAAAATGTTGCACTCCAAAACAACTTCGCTTAGGTAAAAACATTTTACAAAACTTTAGAAAATCTATTGTTTACAACTGCTGTTTCTAATTTGGTGTCGAGCAAGCAAGATGGATGTTTGTCCACCAGTGTGAATGTGACGTGTGCTTTTTAAACGAGTTTATGTTTTTTTGCTGAATTATAAAAGTGAGAACAGAGGACCGCAAGTTGGTCTCTAAGACTTACCATTTTTTTGAGACTCCCCTTCCCTAAGACTTACCATTTTTTAAGCATAAAATAAAAGCATTTTGATAACAGTTATCTAAGTCATTGCCCTCAAAATATATAGTTTTGATTTTTTCCAGGTTCTTCGGTAAATTTGACCTCCTGGAGAAAAAATACACTGAGCTAACGGGAAATCTTCACTAGCATTAAATACATTTTTGTTCTGTGTGAGCACGCTTTAAGTCGTGTGTCAACAATTTGGTGCAACGTAATGCATAATAAATGAGAACTGTAATAGTAGGGACGCTTTTATTTATTCAGAAATATAGGTTTTCAGGACTCGCTTTGATATAATTTAACTTGTTTGGTAGTAGACGATTGTGTCTTACTAATAATTATTATAATAAACTGGTCAAATCGTAAGCGCGTCGCGTTGGATAGTTGAGTTAAAGGATTCAGAAGACAGTTCGTCTGAACACGGCATGTGTCGTAAGCATGCTGTGCCCAGAATGCCATGAAATACCGTTTTTGTCTTTACATTGGCACCCAAAATTACAGGCTGAACCGCCGCCTATTTGCGTAGGCAGAAGGAATGTGTGTGTGTCCTGATATTCGGGGGTTACCCACTAAAACCAGCGCAGTGATAGTTGACGTCACGTAGCAGCGGAGCCAAGCTTTGGGGCTCTGGAATAATAATAATAATAAACTGGTTGGTGTTTATGTTAACATAAAAGTAATATCATTTATTTAAAAAAAATGATAAAATTACTATTTTTAAATTATTAAAAATACAGAGTGAAAATTTTTTGTTGTTTGTAATCTGACTACCCACGTATACACTCTGGAACTGGAAACCGATAGCTTGAGGCCATATCCGTTCCTAGTTAGCTTACACGCTTTTTTGTATTTTATTTTTGTATAAGTAAACGGTAGGCTAAACTTAATGAACATAATTACACGTCATATTCATAAATTATAATACAACAATTTTAGAGTGCTGAAATTTTCTTTGTGGATTTGTTTGAAGACCTGAACATGCTAAGTGTATTAAATTTTGTGTAATAATATATATAAATACTAGTGGCCCGGCACGTGCTTCGCAACGTATAAAGTGAAATAATAAAACAATTTAGGTAATTGGAACATCAAATTCATTTATTCAAATAAAAATATTTTATTAATTGCTATTTTATACCTTAACTAGAGGACGCCAGCAGCTACGCCTGCATTTATTTTTAATTTACCCGTTTTGGCCGATCCCGTGGGAATTTCGGGAAATCCCTTCTTAGTGCACCCCTACGATCCCCAAGGAACATACATGCCAAATTTCAGCTTCCTGCGCCCAATAGTTTCGGCTGTAGCGTGTCTGTCAGTCAGTCAGTAACGCAAGGATTTTACATATTAAGATTTAAAACATTTGGATAAACAACATTTTTTGTTTTTCCATTTTTGTCCTCTTCTCATCTTCGGCACTGGAGCTCGAGCTAATGCTCAAAGATCTCAGCTCTGCAAGTCTTCAAGTTGGACTTCAAATGAATCGATCAAAAACTCAGCTGATGACCAACAGCACAAAACGTAGGGTCATGGTAGATGGGCAGATAATACACTATGTTGACGAATATACTTACTTGGGCCAGATAGTATCCTTCGATAACAGGCAAGACAAGGAAATTACAGTTAGAATCCAAAATGCCTGGAAGAGCTTCTGGTCCATGAAGCAGATGTTGAAGGGAAACCTTCCGTTGTCACTGAAGCGGAAACTCGTTGACATGTGTATACTGCCCATCCTAACCTACGGTGCTCAAACATGGTCCCTGACCGAGATTCAGAAGTCCAAGTTGAAGATTTGCCAAAGAGCCATGGAGCGTAGCATTCTGGGGGTGAAGAGGACCGATCACGTCCGTAACTCTACGCTGCGCTCAAAAACGGGCTTAATGGACGTAGGAGCAAAATCAGCCCGACTAAAGTGGGACTGGGCCGGACACGTCTGTCGCATGCCCACAGAAAGGTGGGCCCATGTAGCTACCAATTGGGTTCCAGGTGGTCGGCGGCGACGAGGACGTCCTAAACGGAGATGGCGGGATGACCTGGACGCTTTTGAGGACGAATGGCCAGAGATTGCAAAGCACAGAGATTTGTGGAAATCCAAGGGAGAGGCCTTTGCTCAGCAGTGGGACAATACAGGCTAATAAAAAAAAAAAAAAAAAAAAAAAATTGAGCATAAATAAAAAACCGCTGGGGGTACCCACTCTTATAATAATAATAATAATATAGACACAAATAAACAAAAACTACAGGCACAAGCTAAGCGGTTGAACCATTACAAGAAAAGCAACCAAAGAAAGTCTGATAACATCCTGTTTAATAATAATCAAAAACTATTCTATCAAAAACTTAATTCAGAAAACATAACCGTTACACAACATCCAGACATAACAAGCATTAAAAACTACTGGGAAAATATCTGGTCAAAGCTCGTGCAACACAACATACACTATTCATGGGCAAAAATAGAAGAGCAAGATATGGAGAAAGTAGAACCTATGCCATTAATAGCTATAGACACAGACGATGTAACTTTTGCAATAAAAAGAACTTTAAATTAGAAGGCTCCGGGGCCTGATAAAATACAAAACTACTGGATTAAATACTTAACCTCAACACACGCACACTTAGCAAACGCACTAAATGACCTCATTAAAAACCCACAGGACATGCCCACTTTCCTTACCCAAGGAGTAACCTACCTAAAACCCAAAGATAGTGACACTACAAACCCAGCCAAATACAGACCCATCACTTGCCTCCTCACCATTTACAAGTTACTAACATCCATCATCACACAAAAAATAAACTCACACATTACAGAAAACAAAATCATACCTGAGGAACAAAAAGGCTGCAGTAAAGGTTCAATGGGCTGTAAAAAACAACTAATAATAGATGCCGAGATCCACAACCAAGTCAAATAGAAACACCAAAATCTGTATTACTCATATATTGACTACCAAAAAGCCTTCGATAGCGTACCACATTCATGGTTACTACACATTTTGAAAGTATACAAAATCGACAACAGTCTTCTACAATTCTTAAAACATACAGTGACCAAATGGACAACAGAACTCAACCTAAGTACTAACAGTACAACACTCACTACGTCACCTATAAAAATTTCACGCGGTATTTTTCAAAGCGACTCCCTTAGTCCTCTGTGGTTCTGCCTAGCCATAAATCCCCTCTCCAGAATACTTAATAACACTACATAGGGATATACAATTGACAGAGTTAATAAAATAAAACTCACACACCTACTATACATGGACGATATAAAACTCACACACACTCACATTATCAGCCTTTCACAGTCCACTGCTGGACTAGGCCTCTCCTTTGAAAGGAGTAATTGGCCTACTATACCACGCTGGCCAAACGGGTTGGTATAGGGTTTGTATCAAGTTTTCCTTCTCTTACAGTGCTGTTCTCTGCATAATATGCTCCCTCTGTCGGCTCTTACGACACCCATGGGATGATAAGGGGTCCGTATTCTTAATCCGTCACCACACGGACCAATATAATATAAAACTATATGCAAGTAACAGACAAGAATTGGACCACCTTTTACGTTTTACAGAAAAATTCAGCACAGATTTAAAAATGTCGTTTGGTACAAATAAGTGTAAAGTCAACAGCATAATTGAAATGACATAAAATGAAATGAAATGAAATGAAAAATGATTTATTGCTGCCACAACCAGACAAATTACATAATAAAAGAAAGGCACACACAAAATAAACGAATAAAAATAAAAAAGCACCTACATAATAATAACATTAGCAACAACTAAGGCCAGGTCGTGGCAGTAATGGGACCCCGTTCAGCATAACACCAGACCCGCTGGCACTGATATAATTAAAGGCCAGCTAGAACAAATTCATTCGATCTTGAGATACAAGAAGGGACAATAGATAGCATGGAACTAAGAGAAACGCACAAATACTTAGGATATCATCAAAGCACATCCATTAACCACACAGATATAAAAAACACTTTGAAAGCAAAATACAAACATAGACTTAATAAAATACTCCACACTCAGCTATCCGCCAGAAATACAGTAAAAGTAATTAACACATATGCCATCCCCATACTAACTTATTCTTTTGGAATTATTAAATGGTCAGATACCGAACTTCATTCTCTAAATACCACAACCAGAACAACGTGCAATAAACACAACATACATCACATACACTCTGCTGTACAACGTTTCACGCTTAACCGAAAACTAGGAGGTCGGGGCTTTATCGACATAAAGAACCTACACTACACTCAAATAGATAACTTACGATCATACTTTATCAGGAAAGCCAACGACAGCACATTTCACAAAGCAATAATTAATCTAACATACTCTGGAACACCTCTACAATTAAACAACACACAATTTAATCCAAAAAACAAAATTGTAAACGAAAACCTTAAGTTAGATACCTGGAAAATCAAAGCACTTCATGGTAAATACCCCCACCAACTAGAACAAGATCATACAGACCAAACTGCATCAATGACCTGGCTCACTAAAGGCAACATATTTAGCGAGACAGAAGGATTCTTTGTAGCTATACAGGATCAAGTAATTAAAACACGCAACTACTCAGGGTTGCAGCGCACTTACCAACAAAGACTACACACACCGCCATGACAACGTCGTCAAACACATCCAGCAACAACTTACACTTAAATATAACCTGACAGAAACAAATACACCCTACTACAAATACAAACTGAAAAATATTCTAGAAAACAATAAAGTAAAACTCTACTGGGATCAAGACATAATTACTGACCGCACTATCCTTAGCAACAGACCTGATATCACACTAACGATAAAATCCACTAAGACCACTTATTTAATAGATATTGCCGTCCCCAACACAAACAATTTAAAGCAAAAACACACGGAAAAGATTCAAAAATATATACCCTTAGCAGATGAAATAAAACAGATGTGGCACCAAGAAACAGTCAAGATAGTTCCCATAATTATATCTTCAACTGGTATCGTACCAAAAACACTACACAACGCTTTAAAAATGATTGATCTTCCTCCAAAAACTTACATACCACTGCAAAAATCAATTGTATTAGACACCTGCTCCATAGTCCGCCGTTTTTTGAACCCGACCTCACTCACACTTCAGAACATCCCAAATACCACGAACACTGCCATGCCCACCAACACGCAGAACATACAAGAGACTCCATACGACACACAAAATCACTAGACACACTACACGATGGAACCAGAATACTTGGTTTAAACCCGTACCTGGTTCAGAATATCCAACCCAGAGTTGAGTTCTAAAATCAATGACTACATAATAATAATAATATCACTTATTGCGAATATAGGTGTTAACAAAGGTGTAATGTAACATAATATTCAGAGCTTCCATATCAGGCAACATAAAGTTGGCCATGTCAAAAACATGATTCCTCCAAATTCACACCACAAACGTGAAGTGTTTGCCCTTGGGCCTTGTTGATGGACATCGCAAATGATAAACGCACAAGATATTGTAATCGTTTGAATTCAAATGGCATATCAGTTGGTATCATAGGGATACGCGGTATCAAACAAACTTCTCCTTTTGATTTACCACTTAAGATCGTAGCTTCAATCAAATTTGGCAACAACTTTTTCACTGCCAATCGGGTGCAATCACAAAGTTTTGGTGGATTAATATTTCGCAATAATATAATCAAAGAACCAATTTTCAGATTCAGGCAATGCGATGGCATACCAGTCGGTTCCAATGAATTTAAAAATTCAATTGGATAATTCACTGCGTCATCTTGATTCATAGCACTGTCAATTGATTTATATGTCGTGACTACACCTGGCAGTTTCGCTTGAATTTGAATATTCTTCGGTGCTAAAATGGCGCGTTCTCTCAACCAATCATGATTTCTATAATTCTGAAAGAATATTCGGAAAAATACATTCCAAAAACTCATCTATCGATTGCGTAATTGTACAAAAACTGTTGGGTACAGCAATCAATCCGTTGGTACTGTCGATTTGTATTTTGCCATCACCAATTTCTAACAATTGTTTTGAAAATTCATGGGCAGCTAGATTATTTTGTAGGTGAATACGCATATTATTGTCAATTTTTATACATATCTCCAAAGAAATTATGACTTCAAACAGGCATTTACTTCATCAGCAGGAGTTGATCGAGTTATGACAGGCAATGTTCGACGAAAATCCCCTGAGAGTAAGATCAATGCACCACCAAAAAGCTATTGATTCCCGCGTAAATCTTGCATTGTTCGATGAAATGCCTATACTGATATTTTATTCGCCATTGTACACTCATTCCATAAAATAATCGACGCTAATCGCAGAACTTTTGTCATAGCAGAATTTCTTGAAATATTACAAGTTGGAGTTTCAATCACCTGTACATTCAATGGCAATTTTAATGCAGATTGTGCAGTCCGACCACCTTCTAATAATGTAGCAGCAATTGCCGAAGATGCAAGTGCCAATGCAATTTTCTGTTCCGATCGAATAGTCGCTAAAATCAATGATACAACATTCCATGTGTAATACTGAGGCACTTCAGAATATAACAAATTTATTGCAAATGTAGCAGTTTCACATAACTTGAAAAAAGCAGTCAACGTAGTCGCTGGTGGTTGTGCTGATCTTTCCAACACATTTGCTTCATTAAAATAAATACGTTGGCCATTCTCAAGATGCACAGTCAAGTGAACAACCACAGGATGTCTTTCGTGCATTGGAAATTACATAATCCTCCAGACAGCTTCATTACTACTAATATAGCGCCCCATTTGATACTGAGTAATTTCATCATTTTATATTATCACCAGCAACACCGAAAACAGCCATATCGCTTTATTTACATACTTACAAATATATATAATGGATTTGACTGTATTACAATACTCCACATTTATATGAGCATTGAATATTTTCGATAATAATGGACAATACGGAACCACCCAACGATTATCAACTTCAACGTCCTGGTAACGCATTCTAATAGTTGTGATTTTGCCATTATCATTAGGTGATCTACGTCGATACAACGAATATCCGTCATTGCGCGTTATTGTGTCTGAAGTCAATTGTCTTGGATATCGTTTCGAACACTTTCCATCAATCATACATGGCGAATTCATATTTAGTTCATCGCACGGATCATGTATCATGTTTTTCACGACAACGTGAAATAACTCGGGATCAAATGTTTGATCAGGAATTTCAGCTTATATAACGTTATTGATTTGATCCGGAGTTATTTTATGTACCAGCCAAATTAATATAATATGTGCGTGCGGCAATCCCCTTTTTTGCCATTCGATAGAGTGCATATGGCAACGCACCTCTCCAAATACACATAATTTCACAATTAAATCCATAATTGCTTTCAATTTTTGCCGAAAAACACGTGCTGTAATGTCATGACGATCAGTTGTCGACTGTCCTTCAAATATATTGTTTTTGATGTCATCCCACTGCGGATTACATGTAAATGTAATGAACAGATCCGGTCGACCGTATTTTCGTACATAAGCCATTGCGTCTTGTGCATATTCGTGGGCTACCAATATACGAAGATGGCAATATAGTTAAACGTCATTAACATTAGCATCATTCACTATCGCATCTTGCAAATGAATGTATTCTTCGGATCTTAATTTTGCTTGGTTGAAACAAATAAAATTAAGACGTTCAGTTTCTATTTTGACATACATATCAACGATGTACTGATGATATAGTTTACCACATCTCAAGATATAATTTTGTTCTTGTGGACGAACTATCAATTGATACGAATAAAACTACATGGTACTAACTTTTTTCTGTACATGAAGACCTGTAAATACTAGTGTAAATAAGTACAAAATGTGACTTTTGAAAATTATTATTATACAAATGAAATGTCAACACACTGAAAATAGGTAAATTATTTACCTGTTCGTGGATCAATCATTGGAATATTAATATGGTAGCCATCGTCACCTTTCCAATGCAATATTGGGTATTGTAATGCATCATAACTACGATGAAGTTCCGAAACCCGTTGGAATTGCTCATTTCTGCGATGAAGTACAATATCACGGGATTGAAACTGATCACCAAGAATTACAATTGCAACCTCATCAATCGTAGGTGCATTGAATCGCCTTGCATGCTCTCCAAAAGGTGTTCTATCAGGCCTTATTACGATTTTATGATTATCAGATGGCATACGATCGAGAGCAATTTTGGACAATTGAACTAATGCGTTATGCTGATGGAAAAATCTTTGTAGCTCACGAATAATTTCTCGTGTTGTATTCGAAACAATTACACAACGTTGATCCTATTCACGATTTTCATCACCAATAAAATAAATTTGCAAAAATTAATGATCAGCGTCGGGGCATGGCAATAGCGAACCAGCTTGATGATAAATCTGGCCCTGAATCTGTAACATGTATGCAATTTTAGTTAGATCAGAATTTTTAAAACTATCCAATACTTTATGATTCATATTGATATATACATTATATTACCTTAAACGTTGGCATAAAATTATCTCTAATAGTTTTAGTAGCACCAAAAGAAGTCATTTGAAATGCCGAATTGTATTGTTGAATATGACTCAAAAAGTGCTTTCTTCTTATGTCTAAAATCTTATATATTTTTCGGTAAAAAGTGCCAAAAATGTTCAAAGAAGCCAACTACTAATTACTACTACAACCAGATAAATATGCAGATTCAGATTTTCCCAGAGCGACTAGCGTCTGACTTCCGCAACCTAAAAGGATAGCAATATGCCATACTATAGATCAAGATGAGTTTCTTCGAGGATACTTATAGTGTCAGACATTTCAATTTAGATCACAGTTACATAAAAATTGGCAAAGCAGTACCACTAAGTCACTTGCTGGCGGTTTATACGTATGTAACTTGCCTTTTACGGCCTTGTATATTCAATATTTGAAATCAACGTTATGGAAGCTTAAAATCAATACCGCGTACCCATGCATCTCGCGATCGCAGCGTCATCCAACATTAAAGATCTAAATGTTCAAATTAACTGTGCACTCAGGTATCTAGTCTTGCTAATTAATATGTGCTGAGCGTTCCGATTCGGTTGCGTTTATCGGTACGGCACGGCTTTTAGGCCATGGGTGGAGGGATTTTACAGATTGCTACTAGTTTATAGATGAAACAGTAGCTGTTTTAAGTCGTAGCGTACTTCTTAATTGAAGATACCTTTGTTCAAGTATAGTATCACTCCCTTATTCCCCGAAGGGGTAGGCTGTGGTGTGAATAGTAGGTACACCGACATATCGCCATATGAATTATTAGGTCCTACGTAAAAAGGGGCGAGCCTATTGCCGTTACCGGCCACATGACCAGGTCCGTGCTGCTACTGAGAATTCGGAAAAACTCAGTAACACTTTAGCCTGACCCGGGAATCGATCCCAGGACCTCCATATCAGCAAACGCAAACGCTATCCACTGGAGCATGGAGGCAGCCAGTTGTGCAAATGACTATGTAGAAACTATATTTTAACTTAAGGCGATGTAATTAAATAGAGTAAAGTATTACGATCAAACTGATATGACACTTTGTGTTTTTAATCGGTCACCACACGTAACTTATAAAAAAAACATATGGTCCACCTACCTACGTTCTACAATTATGTGCACGTCATTTAACAGCAAGGTCCTTTTCCATTGAAGTAATGTCATGACAGTTCTAACATCAAGCTTAGCGTTATTTTGATGACCCTTAAGGAGTTATCAAAACCGGTAGACCATTTTTTTGGCTGACCGTACCTTGCTACGCTCCTGATATGTGAATGTAATGGAAACGCACCCGCTTCGCAGTACGCGCGGGTACAGAGGCAATAGTTAAATAAAACATGTTAAATGCGTCGACTTGCATAAAACTAAGTGACATCAAATATGAACTACGCTACGTACATTTTAAGAGATCAAGGTGATGTTTGGGAATCTTTGACGAACTTAGTAGACTGTGTACTTGTTAGTCGGAAAATATTATCATCTGTTAAAAATAAAACGCAGTTTATGGCTTTGAAGAGTACCTTTTTTTTAATGAAACTTATTATAGGTAATGAAAAGAAAATTGTCTCGAAATGTTTCTTTAGTCAGACAGCAAGTGCAGCCAATCGACTAAAATATATAAAATTTTCGGACTCAATATCACTAAAACACGTTTTACACAAAACTGAATTCATTTGGAAAATAAGAAACAAATTATTCGAGATACCCTACTCGTCAGTACAAACGTTAATTTAAACATAATTGGCGAAATGTTAATTACAATGTACATTTCCACTAATTATATTGTACCAAGCGAACACGAAAATCATTGTATATGTTCAAATACTTACTTTATTATTTTCTTTAGCGTAGAATTAAACAGAATTGATCTATATGTGAAATCTGCATGTTAATCGAAAATTGATTGGAACTTACCGAATGAGGAGCTCAATTGTTTTAATTAATAATGTTTGTAGAAAGAATGTAGTTGACTATAGTTTTATTTACAACTATCAATATTTCAGCGATAGCCCCGCTGTATGTAACACTTTCATCTTAACGCCGGTTTTGGTTAGTTCCCGGTTCGCCGGGTTTGGTTGACAAAGTTAAGCAATGTTTGTACGGGTCGCCACTTGGATTGGTGACCGAGTATGGCATAAACATCAGAGCGCACTGTGCTTCCGACGACACGTAAAGCTATCAGTCCCGGTTATTGTCTCAGGACAAGAACCGTTAGGCTTTTGGGCGGTCTGAAAATTTAAACAACAGAGTTGACCATAACATATACACGAAACCGTAAAAATCAGTTTTGACAGTATTTTAGCTTTCCGTAGAGCGACTACTGTCTGACCTAATCCAAAGATAGAGTCATGTGTTACGCATATCTCATTACTATTATATCGTGAATATGTTTGTGTATCTTTCACACAAAGAATACCTACTGAACGATTATAACTGACTCCCTCACACGACCAATGCCGCCAGTAAAAGCTCCTCATAGTTAGATCAGTGACAGTTAGTGAGACTAACAGCTTATTTGTAACGCATATCTAATTACCATTATAACTATGGATATATTTGTGTCTCTCCCACACAAAGACTACAGAACTTTTTTCATACCTTTTGTCCCAATAACTGACTCTCTCACACGGGTATATGTATATACCTAGCCGTCACTAAAAGCTCCTCATATATCTGTATGTGAGGCCAATGACTGCCCGTAACTACTTTCAAAAATCTGTGTAATAAGTTGAGATCGACAGCTGAAGGTGGCTTACGATGCATGTAGCAAGTGACAGTTATTATTTCAATACGTTTGTGTACTTGTGTAGTGCTGTACACCACTTCTAAAATTATGTGTATAACTTCAAAAGTTATTGGCGCACAGCGTACTGTGGTATCTAACCAGATACCTTATATACGGCGGACTACTCGTCCCTCGCTGAGCAAACTGGTTTTTAAATTATCACACCTACAATTATCCATAGGTTTTAAGAGTTATATAGAGTCTACATCTCTTTTTAATTTCGACACAAATCAAATAAAAAAGTATTTCAGCTTGAACTGGAAATTCAAAAGTAAAACGCCTAATCCGAAATACGTTTGCAGCGTCCAAATGCCAAATACGACTTTTTATTCTTACAAAATTCAGTACTTTACTCAAAAGCTTTAAGCTGAGTTATGATGACCAATTTGTCCGTAATCCTGAGCTACCTGTAACACGGTCTGTGTGTCAGTTTTGTTGCGTTTTAGCTTCAAGTGTCCCAAAGTGCTCTAACTATTCGTCCTTTGACGTTCTCGGCTTTCGAAATCTTGTTGACTTGTTCTTAGCTTTTTAGTAATGAGATTTCGGGTTTGCTATTTTGTTCATTATCATAGTTAATTTAATGCAAAAAAAATTATTTATGTTGTAAGTTGAGAAGTTTGTTTGTTTGTTTTGTTAAACGCGCTAATCTCAGTAACTACTGCTTCGATTTGAATAATTGTTTTTGTGTTGGTCAGCGCATTTATCAACGAAGGCTATATATATAACATCATGCTACGAGCCACGGGTGTAGAGCAGAGACGTGAGTGAGGGGTGTAATGTTAGTGTATCCCCGGGCTCAACTGATAGTTTAATATGACAGACCTCTCAGTTTTCATAAATATCCTTTACCTCTGACAAATTTATTGATTCAGCAATTTACAAATTGTGTTTCTATACAACATTAAATCTCACCGAAGATGCCTAAATTGAGCTACAAAACTTTGTAAAACATCTAGCCCACATTTTATTTGGTGCTAAGGTCAGGTCTGTATGTTAACCAGCAATAGATCACATTGTTCTGTTGTGGTGTTATGCTGATTGTATTCGACGACTCATCGACACTTTGGTTAGGTCGTTCTGTCTGTAGAGGACTATTCACTGACAAGTTGGAGTGATGTAGTGGCATCTTATTCTGAGCTAAAAAGTGGTAAGTTGATCACAAAAAAATTAGAGTGAAGGTGTTGATATCGTTTACAGTGCCAAAAAGAGGTAGCGTGGTAAGCTTTTAAAGATGGAATGTTATCTTCTGATAAAAAAAATGTGAACCGTATGTGTTTGAAATAGAAATATTATTTGTGATAAGTCAAGTCAATTATATCGATTTAGTAACGTTTAGTTTAGTCAATTGTAAATTTTGACTATGGTCACACTGAACTGTCATTCGATTTCCGTTTCTGAAAAAAGGTTTTGGGCTCGCGCCGTTTTGTCTCTCTCGCGTGGTTTTGTAATTGAAATAAATTGTTCGCCTTTTAGAAAGCTCGTCCTAGTAGCTTCGCGAAGTGATAAAAGATTTACTTATAAGTAACCTATTGAACATTGTAAAAATTGTGCACGTGGTTGGTGCCCGACGACTTCGCTGATGAAGGACGCCGTACTGGACCCTGTGGTATTTATAACGATTTTCTTGTTATTTTGGCCAAAATTATGAGTTAATCTTATAGGTCCACTCAAGATTATCATCAGGAGCATCAGTGAAGATTTGGTAAGTAAATCAATATTGTAACTTGCATGTACTTTGTACTCATCACTGTGCAGTCACAGTAATAGTGTTTAGATCCTTTGCCTGTCGTAGTCAGGTGTATGTATTACAAACTTCCACTGCGCACTCTGAACAATTTCCTGCCTGCCTACGGCAACTCTAAACAAGATTTTTGGTGCAGAGCGCTGTTGTATCTTAGCCGCTGTTGATTGTACCTATACACAGATTGGTATTGTATAGGCTTGTATCTGAGCTATATATTCATTGTTAACAGTTTTGTGATGTTCCCAGGTTAGTTTTGTTTAAAATACATCATATTTATTTGTTTAAGTTGACCTACATAACTTGAAACACATTGTCATACATAACCTCAATCAGTAATTGTTTGACTTGTATTGTTGAAATCTAGCATAGATTTGTTGTTGTTAGTATTAATAAGTCACTTGATTGGATACATAATAGTTACATGTATCAATTAATGAAGTAAATTTAGTTTATTGCATATATTGGGTTCGAAACATTATAACATTCAAACTTGACCTTGCATCTTGGGCGGGTCACATTGATAAATTGAACTTAATAAACCTTTGTTTTGTTATAATATATAGATAATATTGTTAGGTAACACATATTCTGTTTACTTACTATTGTATATCACAAATAACACAGTGAGCCTGTCTGTTGCAAATAATTAATTAACTTATTTGAAGTTTCAACTTTTGATAACTTTGTTTTGTGTCAATAAAAATGAAACTATTAATTTTGTTGGGCAGTAAATACCTGTCACTTGCTTGTACCAGCAGTAAACAGGCTAATACTTAGTTTGTTTCAAAGAATTAACAAATATTAAGTTTTAATTGATAGTTTTGTTTAACGCTTGTCCGATTGTCCGAGCTCTTTTGAAACTTAATTATCTCAGCTATCAAGGACTTGCGTGAGGCTGCTGGTGCTATTGCATCAGATTTGCGCCAGATTGATTTCAGCCAGTGCCTTGGTGAACCGGCCTGATCGCCAGCAGGCCTTACTACAATGGTATTAGCGGATCGATGATCGCCTGGCAAGTGTGGAACAGCAATTCCGCACTTTCAGCGCTTGCTGTTTCGAAGAGTCAGCGAAGATTATGCCCAGGTCTTAGACCTGTATGATGCTGTCTCCAACTGTGCAAGACAGTTGATTGCCGAGAGGGACGGGCAACCCGGCTTGAAGCAGGAGCTTCCTAGGACAGCACCGGGATTGGTGAGTAGGCTTCCTACTTTAGACCTCCCGCGTTTTGATGGCTGCCTAGGAAGCTACCTGGGCTTCGATAATTTATTTGACAGCCTGGTTGATGACAGGGCTGACCTTCGGTCGGCACAAAAATTGGCATATTTAATGTCGGTTCTGGATGGAGTGGCCAAAGGCCTCATCCAGCATCTGCCCGTGTCTGACGAGGCGTACCAAACGGCTCGGGACTTAATTACTCGTAGGTACCATAACAAGCGTGGCCTCGCCGACACGCATATTGAACAGATTTTGGGTTTGCCCATGCTCACCCGGGTCTTTGGGTTGCGCACCCAACTTTTGAACCCGCTTTTGGTGGCAATCAAAATACTTAAGTGCCTTGACCTACCCGTGGACCAATGGTCCTACCTATTGGTGCACATTGTGCTCAAGAAGCTGCCTGGCGACCTGAGGTCGCGTTTTGAACAGCGCTTTGGTGGGGATAGCGCGACCCATCTGCCCCCCTTTGCTGTTCTGGAGAGGTTCCTCGAGGATGGGTGCCGGGTCTTGGACAACTGCGGTGGTGACACGCCGGCTAAGACGCAGCCGCCTAAGATCAAGGAGCAGGCTCGCGTTCACACCCGAGCCAATGTTGACCGGCGCCCTCCTCGCTTTGCAGTCACGCAGAGCCCAGTGGAGTGCTCTTACTGCAAGGTCACGGGGCACAGTACGGCCAGTTGCAGGGCATTTTTGGACCTGCATGTCGCCTCTCGTAGGCGCATCGCGAATGCCCGCCGCCTTTGCTTCTCTTGCTTGGGGTCTCACTACCAGCGAGACTGCCCAAACTCTCGCCCCTGTCCTCACTGTGGAGGACAGCATTTGGACATTCTCTGCATGAATGCCAGAGAGGTAAGCCGCTTGTCCAACCAGCCGACGCCGCGCACGGGCGGGTGTTTTGAAGGTGGCAGCCGAGGCTCACCGGCGCGTAGCCGAGAGTCGCCTCGCTCAATTGATCGCCGCTCACCCCGCTTGGAGAACCGTAGCGTGTGCACGCCTCCTCTCTCTCGCGCACCAGAATGTGCGACCGCTCAACGTCACCAGCACCATGACTGCTGCCCCACGTATTCCCCTCCTTTGGCGGAGCGTCCCAGCCTTGACTCGCGGCCACCTCGTTTTGGGCGGGTGCGTCATTATGACCCCCCACAGATGGCGCGCGGATCGAGTCATCGCGCCTTTGAGGACTTCAAGCCGCACCCTCGTTTTGACTTGCCTGGTCCTGGCCAACGGTCGCCACCCAGGCAACAAAAGGTCATTGACCCCTGCCTTTTAACCCCAACCTCCCCCACTGAGACCATTTATGTTATCCTACCAACGGTTGCTGTTAGGGTCTGGGGACCCACGGGGACCTCTGTTGTAGTCCGTGCTATTTTGGACACAGGTTCACAAGGTTGCATTGTTTCCACTTATTTGGTAGGGCAGGTTAAATTAAATATGGGTTCTTTTCCAAATTGTATACGGGGAATAGGTGACAAAGCCTCTTATGTTGAAGGGCAAGTTAAGGTTTTGTTTGGCCCTGTTGAATCTTCACACCCGAGGATTAAAACCTCGGCTATTGTGCTGAAGAATATTTTGGGTATGCACCCACAGAAACAGCTACCCGCTGCTGTGGTGAATTTGACATCGGGATTGGAACTGGCAGACCCCAAATTTGACACACCGGGACAAATCGACTTGTTGACTGGCTCTGATGTCCTCGGTGGAATTTTGATTGGTGGGAAACGGGTCTTGGTGCCAAATGGTTTGACTGCCATCCCGACCATATTTGGATTTGCTTTGATGGGACCTGTACCTAAGGACTCTAAACAGTATGATTTAATCAGTATTTGTAATGAGAGTGAAGTACAAACCTAATTATTTTATCTATTTTTGTACTAAACAGCTTTTTATCTATTTCCATCTATTTGTTCCATTGTTTACGTACCTTTGATCGTTCACAAAAACAATTGCTATGCCTGTTGCGATTGATTTCAAAGTGGACACGTATTAGATTTTTGATGAGTTTTTAAATAACATGTTTTGGAGGATTGAACGTTGGAATAAAGTAAATATATAATGGTCTCTTTCTCTTTTTGTTTACATTATTATCGTTGTAAATTATTCTTAGCGTGTCGATGGCAATTTAAATCGAATCAGCCCAGAACTTTGCTACGAGTATGGTATTTTTAGTAGCGTCCATAAGTTGCTGTAACGTGTAGGTATTAGGGCGCGCAGGACAAGCTAGTAAGTGTACCATCGTTGGTGGCACAGCACCACACTTACACACCAGAATGGATTTGTCTATTATTACCCACCTAAGTAATCTTTGTTAATGTTATACTTGTATATATAGGTATAAATGAGCTCATAGGTGAGCTGTGAGAGAGGCCTACATTCAGCAGTTGACTGATAAAGGCTGATGATGTTGAAACATAATGAAAGCATTTTATGTGTCACTCTTTAAAAATACATGTAAGAAGTAAAAAACAAATGAAATACTTAACTAATTTTGTATACAAAGGCGAGCTTGACTCAACACTGAGTTTTCTACGAGCAAACCTTGGAGACAGACTCTTCATAAAAGAGCTGTGATTTTTACTAATCTACTGAAAACATTCCATAATAACAGCTTTATTGTTTGTTGTTAATAATTGCAATGCCGATATAAAAGGCTTATGTTATTTTACAATTATCTGCATGTATGTACTATATAGGGATTTAAATCCAATCAACGCAATTTGAATAATCAACTATCTATTTTCATTGTGCAATATAATGATATCAGGATGATATTGTCCATGATTTCATTAAGTAAGGCGAGCTGTAATTTCGTCTGCGTAGATTTGACATATTCATAAAGGGTGCATGATTAAAATAGGCTACTTTACTTTTTTATGGTACCATCTAATCCATTTTTCAAATAGTTTATTCATAAAATTATAACATTGCCACTACGCCAAAATTGCCAGTACGCCAATAAGCTAGCATTGCCAGTACGCCATCATGGCCTTTACGCCAACATTGCCACGACCCCAACATGACCAGTAAGCCAACATTGCCAATACGTAAAGATTGCTAGTATTGCGTTCCAACAAGACTGAAGTTGCTGCTTTTTCGAAGCAGCAACTTCAGTCTTGTTGGATATTTCTTCTAATCAGTGAGTAGTTTTAGCAGTTAATTGTAAACACATTATATTTTTAAAAGACTGGAAGTAATTTACCTTTTTCTTTTATAAATATAATGTTTATTACGTAGTATTTAAAATTACTTTATGAAAAATCGACTTATGAAGACAAGGAATCAAAATAATAATTTGAGAAACACTTAGAGTTGTCAGACGCACTGTATAATAAACAAATGAAATCATAATAATACACGTATACTATATAAGTACATAAATCACGAATAAAATATAATATTGCACAGGAACTGAGTCTACACTGAAAGAAATATGAACAAAGTCGCAAAAACTTCAACAGTTTCAAAATCCAGAAGCAACAACCAACAACATCGATCGAAGGAATGACCAACTTGTAGTATATTGTGCACGTAGAACAAGAGCATAATAGTAATTCAGTGCCTGCCCTGCTAGGAAATGGCGCAGACCAAGTAAACTCTCCAGGGTCTCTAAACGTCCACTAGCTACATTCAATTTACTGTTTGTTACTGGTACAAAGCTTATAGAGAAACTACAGTTCCCTCTCACCTGCATTGTAACTAGGCTAAGTGAAATTTTGGTCCAACAACATCTTGTAAACTAAATTTCGCGATAATCGCTCCCAAGATTTGGTTTACGCTGACAACTTTGCACGTATTGCACAGCTAAATGGCATTCAACGAATTAACCTGGATGTTACGCAATTGTATTAAAGCTAGGAATTTTGTAAATTTTATAAACAATTACCAAATTCCATTATTTCGATTTCGTATATGTTTTCAAAATACTGCATGCAATCTGTTTGTATTACCACATTACAACGTTGCATATAGGCAAACGGCTAGTCTGATGTACGAATCCGTCAAATAATGTTCACAATTATGAATTCTACAGAAAATCGTATATCTTATAATTATGACTTTTACTAAAAGTCTTGAAGAATGTCTTGAAAATATGGCTAAAGTATGCCTGAAGTGGTGGAAGTGGAAGCACTTCGCTATTGCATGTGTTCTACATGGAACCTTAATTTGTGTGAACCACAAATTGTTGTTACGAGTCTCTATGCTCTTTGTGTACGTGTATGTTCCATACTTTTGTAATGGTCGCCGTGATACATATATTATGAGTGTGAGGCTGGGTTTTCTTAAAAAGAAAAGATAATATCTCTGCATCTCGTCAATTAAATCAAGTATACTCAAGCAATTATATATGGCAAATTATATGGCAATATTATATGGAAAAAATATTGCACCTATTTATTTAACCTAATAAAATACTACCTACCTCTTTAAATTATCGAACCGCTCTTAAGATTTCGGCTGAAAATAACTGGGTACTTCACTAGCCGTAGGCGTTTAAAGGCGAGGGTTTTTACGAATTTTATAAGCCCGCTAGTAATTTGCAATGGTTTTGCACGCATTTTTACTACGATATTGTACAAATTTAATTAAAATTTTAAATAGCCCTTTCTCATAAAATGTAAAAAATAAAAAAATCTAATTCGTCGAGGCATCTGCTAAATACTCGACTGAAAATATTTGTTTTGTTTAAATTAAAATGATATGTATATCTATAGGATTAGAGTTTAGTTTAAGTGTAAATTAAATACTTCTGTATTATTTCCAAGCGCTTTTCAGTTTGGCAGAGAGATCGATGATTCTTTGGTGTTGGTCCTCTAGCGACACTGTTGGTTTAACGAGTGGTATATGCGACGCACATCACGCACTCTTAGCAGATGCTAGGAGTGCTTGATCACTACAATGGACGACGCAGTCGTTGAAGCGGTCGCCTTACCATTGAACACTGCGCTAAGTTTGAAACAACAATTTGTAGATCACACAGAGTGTTGTCACATGTTAGTTGGATTCCCAGCAAAGACTTCACTTTATAACATCCACGAATTGTTGTTTTGCATCTAGGTGTACTTTGTGTTCGTTGATAGAATGTTTGTAAAGTCCACTGCGACACAGGAGATATTCCTAGGAGTTGTCTTTTCTAAACTCAAAATATCAGCAGTGAAGCCGAACAAAGTACAAGGAAAATTATTCGGAATTGAGGATAGAAAATAATGTTATTTTGAAACACTATAACGCCTACATAATGACTTCCTTAAAACTAAAGCCATAATCAGTCATAAAGTTAATCAATTGGAACATAATTACTAAATGTTGTTTATTAACGTTATTCGTGTACTAACAACCTATTAAATAAAAGTTAGCAGTTTATTATAAAATGTATAGATTTAGCTAATTAGCTAAATCTATACATTTTATAAAATGAAGTCCTCTGGGCGTTCGGCGTCCTCTGTATGAACGCGATAAATACGAAAACTACAAAGCAGATGTTTTCGTACGGTTTTCATCAATAAATAGTGTGATTCCTGTTTAAATGTAAAATGCATTTGAAGTCCAGTAACAATTAAGAATACAAATAAAATTCTAAGTGCGATGTGAAGATATTTTTATTCCTTTATTCGATTCCAAAGCAGAGAGAATCTCAATCTCAATCCGAGAGAAATCACTACCTTCAACAATTCAGTTTCAATTATCTCTGTCTATTCCAACTAGAATATATTTCACCTGTCCGTCGATCGTAGACGCATATTGTTATTTAACCAATGATTAAGGCATAAGACATTCAGAAGGCATCAATTATCCACCGCGGTGTCAGAATCATCGTTATTTGAAGCTAGTATAATGAGTTTGTCAAATGATACACTGTATGACGAGGAAAAATTTGCTGTTCTTAAAGAACAAATTAAGAAATTATCTACTGAGCTGCAAAGCGCCCATCATGAGGTCGATAATCTACACAGTGAGAACACCCATCTGCGATCAGAATTAGAAAAAGCAACTAAGGTAATCGAGTTGTATAAGAAAATTGAAAAAGGGTCTCCAAGAATTACTACGCCAGGAACCAAGCGCAAAGTCCAGAAAAAAGTAAGCAGTCTAATATCGACGCCAATAAAGAAATACTCAAAAGTTGCAGTGACTAAAAGTCCAAAATCTGCAACCCTGTCAACAACAAACAGCGTCAAAAAAGCCTCGCAACAACTACTAACAAATGGTAAACAAGACGATAAGGAATGCAGAACTGAAGAAGTAGTCTGTCCTCCAAAGCAGATACAAAACGTTGACAATATAGTAACGAACATATGTCCTCCAAAGCAGATACAAAACGTTGACAATATAGTAACGAACACCAGTCCAT
This sequence comes from Euclidia mi, assembly GCA_944739405.2. Lineage (NCBI taxonomy): Eukaryota > Metazoa > Arthropoda > Insecta > Lepidoptera > Erebidae > Euclidia > Euclidia mi. The sequence goes on from OX123192.2 coordinate 31,225,201, forward strand.
CAACTAAAATAAAAATAGCCATATTTGCTGACAAACAGGGTAAATATCTTCAAAGGATACTACAAAATTTGCCTACAATGTAAGCTGTTTCTAGAAACCCAATGCGACCATTTCTGAAGTGCTGCGTTCAACAGAAGTGTCTTCCTTAATGAAAGACGATTATATTATAGTACTAGGTGGTATAAACGATACAAATCCATGGGAATTCGAATGGCAATTTCAATTTTTTTTAATGCGGTATCTTGTCCTCAAATTTTGGTAAGTGAAATACCATATAATAAATCGCTCAAAGAAAAAACATTAAATTATGAATTGCGTTTCATGTGTAGTAAATTTGACAATGTAACTTTTATTGACATGAACTATAGTATGTATTTGCCGTATAAAACACATAGATCCAATTACATAATTATATCGACATATTCTGAGAGATATTTTAAAAATAGACTATCTAAAGAAATCAATTAAATACGCCTTTGACATGGAAATTAAACATAAGCATTGTAATAAATTTATTGACAAGACCACTCGGGCGGCTATCGTGGTGGTTTTAGTCGGTAAACCCGGGTTCTGTCCCGGGGAGTCCGACATACCCTCTCTGCCCGCCCCGCGGAGAGGCACTCGCAAAAGAGTTTCCCGACGTAAAAAAAAGGGTGCCGAATAGTTCAACGAGTCGGTCAGAGCCTAGACATGGCCTAGACTCTGGCCAGCCTATTTTGACTAGTTGGTTCAGGGCTCTTAAATTTGGCTTGCTTTGGCCGATCAGCGAAGGGAAGGCCACAGGAGCTATTCGCTTGGGGTAATTTTGAAAGGCATAATCATGGGAGAGCCTGCCCCGGGTCTCTGTTGCCACGAGACTCGCCATGACAAAACATCACTGTTGCCCACTTTGCATATATAGTAAAAGTAATAGGCCTTGGAGCCTGTTAAGAGAATATCTATCTAATAAGGTCGCCCATCAAGTACCATCTGCCCATACTAGTATGAGAGTGGTAGGTGCCGCCTTTCGTCCTTAGTGACCATTTAGACCGGGTGAATTTCTAAGTGAATTGTAAGAAAATATCCGTGAAGAAGAGAAACATAAGAATAAATTAATTCCCTGTGACAACCCACACTTGACGGTGTGATCCCAAACTAGGCACAACCTAGTGGCTGTAGTCAGACAATTTATTAATATATATAAATATTGCTTTTATACACATACGAGTATTATGTTATGGTACTTTGCACATCGCACAAAGAGTTCTCCTGGGTGGAAATCGAACCCATGACTTTCATCTTAGCACTCAGGTTTAGGTACCACTAGACCAATAGGCCGTTCTACAAGGAAGACTAACCACTAACTCAGCAGGATGTGATACAATTGTGTGAGCTAACATAACCGTAGCGCGTTTCTAATCGGGTACCGAGTCCAAAATCTGATAATCCAGTGTTACCCAGACTGCCGCTGGACCACTTCAATATATAATTAAAGGTATAGAGTAGGTATGTATATTAAAGGGCAAGATCCAATTTCACATTTCGATTTTATTTATTCGGTGTATTAAGATGATGAAATCTGATACAAAATATTATTTTAAGTAGAGTTGAAACAATCAACATCTGTTAGGCCATTTGATTGTTGCAATTACAACGTGAACTTCACTGTAATAATTATGTATTTGGTTTGGTTTTCATTATTTTAGTAAACTACATACATACATAGTCTCACGCCTATAACCCCGAAGAGGTAGGCAGAGGTGTATTTCTACACCCACTTTTCGCCAGATATACTTTAGTCCCACGTAATAAGGGGCGAGCCTATTGCCGTACCGGGCACATTTCCAGACTCCGTGCTGCTAATGAGAATTTCGTGACAGAAAAACCCAATAACACTGCCCAACCCAGGAATTGAACCAGGGACCTCCCAATCCCACGCGCACACTTATGCCGCGAGACCAACGAGGCAGTCGTATAGGGTTTGATGTCGAGTTTTCCGTCTCTACGCAACGATGGTATTTGCATCGTGTTATCCCTTAGTAGCCTCTTACGACACCCACGGGAAGAGAACTAATTAATAGTATATTATTGTTTAATGTCCAAGAAGTGACGATGGTCTCGTTTGCATATTATAAGACAAGTTCAGAATAAGAGTAAATATTGTAGGATCTTATGTAATGATAATTGAAATGCGTACCTACCTGAAAAGTTAGAAAGTCAGCCAAATTCAAATTCTCCAGCTTTTCGTCTATCTCTTCTTACATAGACAGGATGACTATTATGCCGAACGCTAACAATTCGAGGTTTGTTAAGCATCTTTCTCTGCTCTATATATTATTCCAAATCTGAAAAATAGGTGTTGTTTATTGTAACGATCATATAAAATTCGTATTGGGCTCGACAAATAGCAGAAGAAGCTGCAATTGCAGTAATGTTGTGGTGCATCATCATTTGAATTCACCTTCGTTACTCTAGTGAAATAAAAACCACTTCCACATGACCAAGTGTGATCATTAATTGTTTTTTGCATAAATCACTTATTACAGTAAACAATATTTCAGTACTTACCGTTTAATTTGAATAAAATTATTTCATGATATCATATTATATACAGGTCTCCCAAAGTGATAATGCGCATAGAAATCTTCGTCACTGTTCGGCAACGTTCGTATTCCCCGAGCGTCGGAAGACGATATGTATATAGAGTTGTTAAGTGCATAATTTAGTAAAATTATGTGTTTTGTGCTAAAAAAAATAAATATTGATTTATCAGTAAAGAAATTTGATTCGATAGTTCCATATAAGTAAATAGTGAAGAAAACCACACGATAGCGAATATGCTACAATTTTTGTTGAATTGATTTACTTCGATTATAATACTTTTTAAGTGTCTTGCTGTAGCTGGTGTAATGATGGAAGAAAAGAAGGTTTAAGTAATACAAGGTTTATATTAGAAGAAGAAAAATGGTTTTCAAACACAGGTTTATTTTCCAAACAAAATCAACAATTATATAAAAAGCAGCTTAATTATGTCCTAAAATTAAAATAAGCCTATTTAATATAAACAATACGAAAAATAAAATAAATTGAAATTAAATTTAGAAGGCGTCATGGAAGTCATCCGCATCGCAGTCAATCGGAAGCGTGCCCAGAAGACTGGCGGCATTGCCTCGTTGTATAGCAATGCTTATCTTTTGTGCTAAATACGTGCCAGCCCTCTGGTCACCCGAGGCGTCGATCAGTCTCTTTGCGAGATCCCTAAAAAGGGATCTCGCACTTGGACCCCATGGCCCCAAGGTTTCGACCCCAAACGGCTCAAATACATAATCTCCTACAAGATTTACGTATTTGCGCCGTTTGAGGGTCTCTGCTGAAGCAGCAGCAGCGCCCGCACAACCTGCTGTGCTGGAAAGATGGGATGGCGCAAGGGTATCGACACATGTCGCGTCCCATGCCAAAGGCCTACCCAGCTTCCACGGCAGTAAAGACATCCCGTCCGGTCTCTTGCCATCGTCGCGTGCCAAGCCCTGAGGTTCAAGTTGGGCTGGAACACCAGCGGTGACAAGAGCACGGCGCAGAATGTCGTTGAGGTTGGCGTGTCGTGAAATACGACCCGCGCTCCTGCTGCATCACAGACCATGGTGACCAAGGCTATCGACAGCCTCTCCGCAGTGACAGCGATGCGGAGAGACACATGACGCGCCTAAACGGAGGCAAATGGCGAAGCGGAAGGTTGTATCGTCCAACATGGTACCTATATTGGACGATGGCAGTGCCTGAAGCCAGAGGCCCGATTCCCATTCTCCCACAGCCAACAGGCGAGCACGCTCCGCAGCGTTGGCCGATGTATTGAGGAGTTTTTCTCGTACCACGCTGCAAAGCGGCCCATCCCATTGCCTCTGGGAGAACAAGTTTCGGGGTAACTCAGTTCCTGGACAAGAATTTCTCCAAGCGTTCATGGCATCGGCCTTACACGGCACCTCAGAATCAACCAGTGTAGGTGCTAAGATTTTCCTGGTCAATTCTGCAGTGCTGTGGACCGATGACAAGAACGCTGGCAGGCTTACGTCAGAAATTTTGCGAACGCCGAGGCCGCCTAAGCGCACAGGTAAGGACGCCACAGGTTACATTAAAATCTTAGAAATCTAATCATAACATCTCAGTTCAAAAGTATTTACAGCAGTGATCATTCCAGAATAATATTACAATTACAAAAAAATTAATCAGAATCAGAGAGGATCTCTATTCCTGACATCGTAGATTCATCAGAACTTTCATTATGCTCTTGTTCATTGACACTTTCCTCACTGCTATCACCTGTGTAAATAATCATTTCATCAGAAAAACTATCGATTCTTGGGTCAAATTTTCTATATTCATCTTCGCATTTAACAGCATGATCACAAACTTTTTTCCATTCTTCTGGTCCTATATTATTGATTTTTTCTAATATAGCATCTTTAACTGATTGTCACCACCCCATATCATCCCATGGGTGTCGTAAGAGCCGACTGAGGGAGCATATTATGCAGAGAACATCAATGTAAGAGAAGGAAAACTTGAAACAAACCCTATACCAACCCGTTTGGCCAGCGTGGTATAGTAGGCCAATTCCTCCTTTGAAAGGCGAGGCCTAGTCCAGCAGTGGACTGTTAAAGGCTGATGATGATGATCTTTAACTGACGTGACAGTCATTGCAATATTTTTTTTGGCTACGTGTTGCCTTATTTGGGACCAAATATTTTCAATGGGGTTAAAATCGGGATGATATGGTGGCAATCGTATAATTTGATGCCCACGTTCCTCCATTATACGGTCAATGACAAATTCTGTGTATTTCTCTTTATGTCTTTTTATAATTTCATACAAATCGGGTTTCAGTTTCTTTAGGTCATGCGGAATGTTGTGATGTTGTAACCAAGCTATCATTTGTGGTTTAGGTGTGTTTGAGTTTGGTGGTTTCACAGACAGCTTATTATGATATGGGGCGTTGTCAATTACCAACACACTATTAGGAGGCAAGTTAGGAATCAATTGATTGCGTAGCCAAGCTTGATAACGTGCCGCGTTTATTTCTTTATGATAATCACCTTCTGAGTCGACACATTTATGTAACATTAGAGCCCCTGGGACGAAACCTTTTTCATTGCCTGCATGTACAATAATTATTCTCTCTCCTTTGGAAATGGATTGTTTGATACCTTTTTTGCTGCTAGCTTGCCAAGTTTTACCCTTAGTATGTGATGTATGCACGTATGACTCGTCCATAAACACTATATTTCTACCAGAATTCCTCAGCTGATGTATTTCTCTGAGATATTTGATCCTTTTTAAACGTATATCATGCTTTTCCATAAGTAACCGTCTGATATTATCAGTTTTCAGAAACCTAAACCCCATTTCTTTCAAGATCAGCCTTAAAGTCTCTGCACAGCCTTTGAAATTAATAGCTTCGATCAACTTTTTTCTCAAATTATTTACGGTTCTTTGAGCGTTTGTATATCATATTACGAATAACACAGTAGTCGAAATCATCAAGTCCCAGCCAAAATCTACTTTTAGGTTTTCCTTTTTTCGGTGTGGAAAATTTCATTGATTGATTCTGTTTTTTTTTCGTTTAAAATATTAGTCAAAGTTCGTCGTGAAATTCCTGTAGCTTTTGTAACACGGTCCTGATTGTTTTTTAAATAACCATCCTGGTCTTTTTTGAAAACATTGGCTTCATTTAAGAAATAAAGGTACACATTAAATACCATTTGCCGTGCTTGTGACTTAAGTGGCTTTCCACGTTTAAATTCATCCATTCTGGCAGAATACGTCTTAAAGAAAATGGTATGGGCAGAGTTAGACATATTTTTATTTATTTGTTGTATTATTGCATTATGTACTAATATACTTTATAATATTATTTATTCCTATATCTATTTGTTTATTGTGTGTATCTTTTTAAAATGTTTTTTCTAGTACTTAATATGTATTTAAAGTAGGTATTTTTATTTTTTTAATATTAACAAGCCGTGAAAAATGTTAGTATATTTACCTATTTTACAAAATAAACTATTTAAATTTGAATAACATAATTAAATTCACCTTTGAAAACAAAACCAAGAAGGGTGTGTAATAGAGGCTCTATATAATTCCACACAGAGAGGACACGTGCAGTCACCACCATTATATAAAGACGACTGACGGACCTTTGACGGACCGGCGACCGCCGCCGACCGCCCGAATTGTTTTCGATTGTGTACACATAATATTCACTCCTATTTCTTTCGAACAAGGTGCAAAATGCAAATGCATTGTTTAGGGCTCTTACAATTCAATGATTCGGGTGTTTCCGGGAATACGACAATTAACGAAGATCTGCATGCGCATTATTAATTTGGGAGTACTGTACTTATAATATTTGTTGACATTCAATGACATTCACATAATGACATTTGTCTTTTTAAAATAGTGCTTGCACATAGCGCGATGTCGCTACAGCCTCTTTAGTATAAGAACAGTACGTACTATTTTCAAAAGCCGGTGTCAAGCACTAAACGTTTGACGTAAGCCCAACGTAAGGGTTGCGTTTACGGTTCGAACGCTCAATACAATTAGCACGATACCATGTTTGACATCAGCCAAACTAAAACCAAACGTTCACCAAATACATTTCGTTGTCAACGTTTGAACGTTTGAAAATAGCACGATTAGCCCCCTGATCACACGGCAAAAATATTTAAGTATTAGAATACATGTTGTCTTAGCTACTGGTACACCACTAAAAAAGACTACTCAAAAGAAAATGTACAAAAATTTAGAGAATACTTATCAAGTATCAGTTTTAGTGAAGTATACCAAGAGAAAGATGCTTTGAATTGTTTTAATTGTTCCTATGACTCTTTTGTACTACTTTACAATCTCTGTTTTCCGAATATTCGAGTTAAAATAAACACCAAACCAAAACCCCAGTGGTTTAGTCGTGGTATAAGGATTTGTAGCAAAAGAAAGCGTATATTATTATGGCAGTATAGGCTTGTACCTAGTAAGGACAATAAAAATAACTTTAAGAATTTTAACATGAAAGGAGAATGACCAAATTTGTATGGAAGATGGGCTAAGTTTGCTTCTCGATGATTTGACCAGTAAAATATAGTAAATATACTCCTAATTAAATTAGGAAAAAATTAATACGATATTCGGCAGCAGTTCTTAGCTATCTGAAAATAAAGATTCCAAATATTTTGAGGTTAAGTATTGTGATAGTTACATGAATTACATCATATAAATAGTAGTAAATTAGTTAATTATCGCCCGTGCTTCGAAGAGTACTTACGTTAAGCCGTCGGTCCCAGTTGTCATGAAGATCTTTCACCATCGCACGTCGTTACGGAGAGTCAGTACCCTCCAATAAACCGATACTTACTGGTCTAAACCATACAATATCGCTTTCCCTTTGGGTTATGGCGGTCAGACTATGGAAAAGCTAATATTCTGTCATATCTGGTTGGACTAGTATGCGGACCCAGGGCTCCTAGGCGTTGAAGTCTTGGATGCAACCGACATAACTCTAGGACGGTGATGATATGATTTAATCATATTACCGGAATTTATTAGAAGCCTCTATGTATATTATACAATATAGAAAATAGTTGTAAAAAGAAGTGGAGCTACGAAACAAACGCTTGTACATTATATTACTTTGCGGTTTTTCCAGTCTGATATATTTCTTACTGAGAATTCTCAATACCATGTGGTTCAAATAAAGAGAATTTCAGTGAGGCTAGTTCGCAAAATATAAGCTCATTCCATTGGACCTTATTACAAAGTTGGCATTAAAACTACACTGTTTTATGCTTAATAGGTAAATGAAACACAGTTTTTATGTTATTCTTCATTTTATTTGTTATTATACCTAAATCTTCTTCAAATAAATCACCTCAAAATGAAGCAGGAGCTTGTATATCGTATACCATAATGTGGTGCAGGTATGACTTCATAAGTTACAACAGCTTCAATTTAATGTGTAGCATTCTAAACATAAGACTCCGTTCAATTCCTGATACAAAAAATTAAAGTAGTTTGAATATTCGGCGAGGAGAGCACGAGAGAATTGTAGGAATTGAGAAGAGAAGTAAACAACACTTACACAGACTGGCGCTATCCATGATGTCAAAATATTGAGCTCCGAATCAGATAGCTTGTCTAAAGAACGGACACGTGATGCTGCCGAGGTACCGCAAAGGAAGAGTTAACATAACTGCAATCCTCACCACGGCTAGTTGTTCTAAGTCCAGACATACTAATGTTACCAATAAAGACTGTCTCATACTTTAGTCAACCCACGAGTCTTGATAACACGAAATAAACTTGTTTGGTCCACAAAGGATTGTTCAAGTCAATTTAAACGACAGTAAATTACTTATTTTCCAATAAAGAGATATGAGCATAGGTGAAAAAGCAATTTTACTGTTTTCATGTCAAAATAACTGACAACGTGACTACTCTGTGTAACGTAAGACTAGAGAGGTTGGACTAGTAATAAGGTTATATTTCTTTGCGTAAGATATTACAGATGCCAGTATAATAAAAATATGTTCCCATATTTTCAATAAGTACAAAACATTATTTCGTGGGTAATATGTTGCAAAAAGGATAAACATATTATTTATAGAAAATATTTTACCACAATACATTTTTCAAAATATCATAAGATTTTGGGGTTATTTTGCTTATTAGAACTTTTGTTATGTCACACTGTTTTCACTATGAATGTAATTTTTCCCTATTAAAAGGGGTTTGCAAGAAACTGTAAACATTTGCCTAAATATGCAAAATGAGTTTTGAATATGAAATGGCGATATCACGACCGGAACAACGCAGATACTATTAATTTTGAACTTAAAGTCCCCGTTTTGCTTTAAATTAATATTAATGTATATAAAATTATAAAATATAAGAAGATTTTCTAGATATGAATGGTTTAGAAGCAAACGTGCCACAAAATAGCCCAGTTTTGGTCATTCTCCTTTAGAAAGATTATAAAACTTACACAAAAGTCACAAAATAATTATTCTATAAAAACTGCCAAGAACAAATCAAAGGCAACTTGGAAAGTAATAAATGATTGTAAAAGCTCTCTTCCAAATGAGAGTATATTATTATTCCAAATAAACGTAGGTGGGAAAGTTATACACCAGCCGAGTGAAATAGCAGAAGCTTTCAACAATTTCTTCATAGATCAGGTGCAACTATGCAATACTGAATAGTAACACTATAGCTAGTACAACTAATTCCATGTTTATGCCTGCAACCACTCCACAAGATATCTTTAGAATAATAATGGGACTTAGAAATACAAATAGCACTGGTTATGATGATATTGCCACAAAACTCTTAAAATTAGTATCTGAATTAATATCACCAGTCCTAAGCTACGTTATAAATCAATGAATAACTGAGGGCATTTTCCCTGACAGATTAAAAATTTCAATTACTAAGCCCTTATTAAAAAAAGGTGATCGGGACAATATGGCCTGTTACAGGCCTATTACACTGGTTCCTATCATTTCAAAAATATTTGAGAAGGTAATATACAGTAGTCTATATGGATATTTGGAAAAAATGAATCTGTTGGTTAACAATCAGAAAGGGTTTTGACAGAATAAGTCAATTGATGTAGCGGTGTATGATTTTTTAAATCTTATTTCTGCTAGAGTTGATAAAAGGCTACCAGTTTTACGACTGTGCATGGATATGAAGCGTGCTTTTGATCATGTGGATCACAATTTATTAATAAAAAAGCTTTATTCCATTATGGTATTAGGGGAAATATATCAAAATTAATAAAATCGTATCTGAATAATCGTCAACAAATAACTGTCATAAATAGAATCAACCATAAAAAAACAAATATTTCATATGCATCAAGCCAGAAACAAGTAAAATACTAAAGGCTTAATAATAAAGGCCCTAAGACACTGTAAAATAAAACTTATTTTACAGTGTCATAGGGCCTTTATTATTTATTTATTTATTTATTTAATTATTCGGAAGACCAACAGCTGAAAAATACATAGTGGCAACAATAATAAACATTAGAGAGCCAATGATAGGTCTCCACGACTAACTCTAGATTACAATATGTAGACAGTTATAGGTTTCAGTATAAAAACAAAACAAAAAGAAAACAACATAACCTTATGAGCATTAAACCCTGCAAAAAAGTCAAGACTCAGCATGCGCTTCAACGTGTCCAGTTTAGTGTTAAACACGTCAATGTCGAACTTCATTACTTGTTCGTTTAAACAATCACTCGCTCGCCAGAGGAACGCGTTCTGTCTGTAATTTGTGGATACTAAAGGCAGGTGAAAGGGCTTTTGACGTCTCGTGCCTATCCTAGGTACGTTAAAGTGTATTTTTGAAAGAAGGTCTGGGCAATCAATAGTGCCGGATATTAATTTCATTAAGTATACGACCTCTGCTATCATACGACGGTTCTTTAAAGGCAAAATATGAAACCTAGCACATAGATTAAAATAATGATCGGACTTGTATTTTATATTTAGCTTGTAACATAGGAATTTCATAAATTTACATACATACATACATAACGTCACGCCTTTTATCCCCGAAGGGGTAGGCAGAGGTGTATTTCTACACCCACTTTTCGCCAGATATTCTTTAGTCCCACGTAATAAGGGGCGAGCCTATTGCCGTACCGGGCACATTTCCAGACTCCGTGCGGCTACTGAGAATTTCGTGACAGAAAAACCCAATAACACTGCCCGACCCAGGAATCGAACCCGGGACCTCCCGATCCCACGCGCACACATATGCCGCGAGACCAACGAGGCAGTCGTATAGGGTTTGATGTCGAGTTTTCCGTCTCTACGCAAAGATGGTATTTGCATCGTGTTATCCCTTAGTCGCCTCTTACGACACCCACGGGAAGATAGGGGTGGTGACACTTGTATTCTATGCCGTCAACCACACGGCACTTCATAAATTTTCGTTGTATATTTTCGATTCTACCTGCATGTATTTCATATCGCGGATTCCAGACTTGACTTCCGTATTCCAATATACTACGCACAAAAGTACAGTACAAGACTTTGAATATGTTTGCCTCCTTAAAACTGTTAGATGCTCGCATCACAAATCCCAACGCTCGTAAAGCCTTACTAACTATGCTGTCGACATGGTTATCAAAAAGCAACTTAGGGTCATGTATAATGCCGAGATCGCGAACATTATGGTGTTTACTTAGTTACTTGTGACCATTAAGAAAATATTCTGATGATAATGTGACGGGTTTCCTGCTATAAGTGACTACTACGCATTTGGTAGGATTTAAATCCAATTTATTCAGGATGCAGTAATTTGTTAAGCGCGTTAAGTCTGCTTGAAGAGCTCGGCAATCTTCAGACGTTGAGACTGATGCGAAAACCTTCATATCGTCCGCAAAGCAAAGAAGGCGAGAATGGTGGAAGCATTGGTAGATGTCATTTACGAAGATTAGGAACAAAAGAGGACCAATAAGAGAACCTTGTGGGATTCCGCTAGGCACTAAAACCCAACCAGACATGTAATTGTTGACCACTACTGCTTGTGAACGATTACTTATATAAGAGGAAAACCATCTCAACAGGTCTCCTCTTATTCCTATCAACTGTAGCTTGGCCAGTAGGATGCTATGATCAATTCTGACAAAACATTTTGTGTAATCTGTGTAAATGACATCTACCTGACTGCCTTTACTCATAGTCTCTGTTATATAGTCATTTAATATTGTGTATTAAATTTGAGGTTGTGGAACGGCCCTTGAGAAACCCGTGCTGAAAGCTATTCAAACTATTTTTTAAAGCAACATATATCTGGCTATAAATTAATTTTTCAAATATTTTTGCGACTATACATAATTTAGACACTGGCCTGTAATTACTTACATCAGATTTGGACCCTTTCTTATGAATCGGGGTAATAAATGCCCTCTTCCATAATCTTGGTACAGTACATTCAGAGAGTGACTTATCAAATAATATATAGAGTGGAATAGCAATGGTGTTTTACCCGTTTTGGCAGATCCTGTTTGAATTTCGGGAAATCCCTTCTTAGTGCACCCCTATGGTCCCTAAGGAACATACATGCCAAATTTCAGCTTCCTGCGCCTAATAGTTTCGGCTGTAGCGCGTCTGTCAGTCAGTCAGTAACGCAAGGATTTTATATATTAAGATAACGGGGGTATTAAATCCGGTCCGGCAGATTTATCAAGGTCGAGAGATTTTAATAGTTTTTTCACTGTCGTACTGTTAATGTGTACCTTGTGAATATCGGATACTGTTCTACGAACCGGGTCAGTGTTATTATAAGTCAAAAGAGATGTTGGAGAAGGCTGTAGAAAATTAGAAAGAAAGTAATCAGAGAAAACGTCACAAATACTTTCTCCTGTGTTTGCGACTAAGTTACCATACGTCATGGACCCGGGAATGCTCGCCGATTTATGATGCGTTTTAATATAGGTCCAAAAATATTTGGGTTTTCTTTCGATAGACGCTTCGATTGATTTAATATATTTGTCATAACATTCTCTCTCCAACCGCTTAACCCGCTCCCGTAACATTTTAAATGTTTCATAATCCGCTCTATTTCCGTATACCTTAAACTTTGTATTATATTTATGTTTTATCCTTGATACTTCTTTTCAATGCCGCCGAATACCACGAAGGAAAGGAATTATTACTTCGTATAATACGTTTTGGAATATATTTTTCAATTAATTGCCTTGTGTGTGAATAAAACAAATCAACTGCATTATCTACCGTTACACCTGACAGTTTATTAAGCCAGACTATGCTACGAATGTCATTATTTATTTTATCATAATCGCCTTTTAAAAATAAATATTTTGTTCGTGGCGCAGGTTTCAAATAATTTAGTTTCGTTGATACAAAGTGTACTGAAAGAGGTTTGTGGAATGGATCTATAGGTACTAACGAATCAGTGCATTCAGAGACGTGCAAATACTCATTTGAAAGAACAAGGTCCAGTATTCTACTCGTACTGTATGCATTTCTTACGTGGTTAAATTGGTGTCGGTTATGAAGATGTAACATGTCAATCAAGCATTGTTCATCGGAAGTATTAACCTTACACGGTATCGTAGTACAGTCATCCATATTTAAGTTCCATATAATGCCACTCATATTGAAATCTCCTAACATTAAAAATAAATCATTAGTGTGGGTAGTAATAATATCATCTAACTTTGAGAGATAATTGTTTAATTGACTAGAACACGATAGTCCTAAATTTTGCTTATAAAGGTACACAACGCCTAAATATAGATTAATTCGTTGTCTACCGTTAGGTACGTTGATAGGTAACGCTAACCGTAGGTCCTCAGCTGACGAAATAAAAGTCGGTATTAAACTGGCCGGTATATCTTTTCTTATCGCTATGAGAACACCACCTCCACGGCTTTGATTAGTAAGCTTATAATCTCTATCGCGTCTCCACACTATGTACCTGTTATCGAATAATTCCGAGTCACTAACACTGTCCGTTAACCACGTCTCCGTTTACACTACAATATCGTAGGAATTTAAACATATATTTCTATAGAATATTGATTTCTTTGAGCGCAGACCACGTACGTTTTGATAAAAAATTGTCAAATTTCCGTTAACTAGATGATTAGTAGACATTATTCAATTCCAATTGTATCAACAGTTTAAGTAACAATTTAACTAAATAAAAGTAGTGTACAGTAGCATCCACAAATATGTAAATATGCAGGTAAACAAAAGCTCTTGTAATAAAAATATCCAATAATATCATAGCGAACCAGTAACTCAATAGAAAGGATATTCTATTAGACTTCTCGCTCCATTTGAATAAATGTAATAGTACGCGCTTAAGTGCGAGCGAGATAGCTGTATTGTTCTGATTTTTTTACTATGCATTGAACATACTCTTTCGTGTAAAAGTTAATGTAAGGTAATGTACCATTCGATGAAGCAGGCATGCTCAACCTTTTACACCTTGTAATATGGTAAGATTGATAAGACTGTAGATAGTTAAGTTTGGCAGTATATAAAATAAACATAAATCCTATGAACACTCTCAGATTAAAACAGTAATATACGATAAAACTTAATATGTAAATAACTAAGCAATTCGGTTTAAATCTTCGCTATGATTAATTATGAATGCACGAGAAGAATCATTTTTACGTACGTGGATCTTGCCATACTTCACCCAAACGTAACTGAAGTTATTTTGTTTGGCAGCTTCTTTCGTCTTGTTCAAAAGCAGTTTTGTATCCGCACTCAAATGATCATTCACGTAGATCCTCTGCGATGAATTTTGATAGCCTAGGTCTTCAGCCTTGATAATTTTTTGAGAGTGAGCGGCCGCCACAAAATCCTCCTTTATGTATCTATTTAAGAAACTGAGTATTATTGCCTTTTCTTTAGGGTTGTGTGACGGAATTCTTGAAATGTAGTTAATTTGGGATTTTGTTATTTCGTAATCAATCTTGATACTGATTTTGTCCAATATTTTGAACAGGTTCTCGTTCTTCTCCTGAGGTATTCCTTTGATCTCAACGTTGTTAAGCCGTGATCTTTGCTCTGCGTTGGAGGTTTATGTACGAAGTTGTTTGACTTCAGACTCCAAGGTTACCACCTTGCTCTCCATTACGTTAATTGTTTTTCCGCACTAACAATCTCTCTCACTTACGAATTGGCAGGAGGATTTTAGGTCTTGAATTTCGTTTCTCATAGACTTGATATCTTCCGATAGCTTCGGTATACTAGATAGTTGCACTTTTATTTCCTGAATCTCTTTCATGAGGCTTTCAAGAGTGACAACTTCCTTAGCAGGCGATGGCTCTTTGCATCTTAAGCATTTCCACGCTGATCTGCGTTCTGCTCCGAGTCTCTTCCATCCTGGTTCGGTTATGTTTGCACACCCGAAATCAAGGTGCTTCCCCAGCCAGCACACTGAACTCCGCTTGTAAATTCGTTTTTACATATGTCGCATTTCATATTTATTGGGTAAAAGTACCGGAGCTCCGCTTGAGAAAAGATTGACGATATATGTAAAAGCTTTAGCTAAAAGTACGTGTTGTCCTAATGACTGTCCACGACGTATTATTCATTACTTATATTAATGATTTTCCATCAGCTACAAAATATCTGTAGCGTAAAATATCAGCTATAATATTATGTTTGCTGACGATAGTACATTGGTATTTAATAGTGCCAATGTACCAGCCCTAGAAAATGATATAAATCAAAGTATTGACTCTGTAGTAACTTGGCTGACATTGAATAATCTTAGAATAAACTTTGACAAGAAGTATATTATGCAATTTGGACATCAATTAAATAGTAATAATTTAAATATTAATTATAAGGGTACAAGAATTAATGAAACTGACATAACAAAATTTCTAGGACTTTATATTGACAATACATTAAAATGGCATGAGCAAATTGACGAGGTATGTACTAAATTACATCAGCAGTCATATGCCCTATACAGGTTAAGCAAAACTGTGGATCAGTCGGTATTATTGACTGCATATCATGGCTTAGTTTCCTCATCTCTTAGGTATGGCATAATATTTTGGGGTAATGCTACGGGTAAAGAAAGAGTTTTTATTGCGCAGAAACGCTGCATCAGGGCAATATGCAACCTACAAAGGGATGACACTTGTAAGCCAAATTTCAAGAAGCTGAGAATTTTAACAATGCCCTGCTTATACTTGTATGAAACAGCCATGTTCGTGCGCCGCAATATGAGTAAATTCATAAAAGTTACTAGTCAAAGAAGGGCTGACAAACTACGATTGGTACCGAGTAAAAGTAGCCTTTTTCATAATAGCATTTTTGTAATGGCCCCAAAAGTTTATAATAATCTCCCAAAATACATACGAACAGTAGAGAGCATTAGCAAATTTAAAAAGGAACTATTTGCATTCTTAATTGAAAAATCATTATTATACCATTGCAAGTTACTTCGAAGACATTGAATTGTGATAATTATAATGTTAGAATCATGAGAATGCCAATGTTGGTAAATAATAATATTAATGTCGTCAATTATTCATTGTTTATTATTTTGTATTGACATTTAATTTCTTAATTTAATTTAAATATTTGACAAATATATCCTGTAATTACTATATACTGACATACATATTAATCTGACTAAATTATGTTTTCAAATGTATTGTTAATTTTTTTCATTGTATTAAATTGATAGTAAATTTTATGCCTTATAAGGTAATACATTTTGCATGCCGCTCTAGCACGGTTGATCATGGTGACACACTACCTTACCTGTATCCATCTGTTTACCCATGTATCGCAAAATAAACAATTTCATTTCATTTCATTTGAAAAAACGGTGTGTTTTTCTAAAACATCTGGCGCTGTAGAAGTTCTTTGTTCATCGTATTTTCTGAGCAAAACTCTAGTGTTGTATTAGGAATGTTGGTGCGAATGCAGGTATGCACTGCGTTTTGTACAGGGCGAATCAGTGCTGTGTTTTATAGCATTGATTGCGTTCACCGCACCTGTGTACACTTCTTGCTTTTGAAAGAAATAATTGTTTGATGGTCATCGACATTTTGAGTAAAATTGCTTTTGACGTACAAGTTTGGTTGACCACTATTTTGTCATCAACTGGCAGTATATTTTCCTATTATTAAAAAATAAAAGCCGAATTAAATTTATTATTTATCGTGTAAACGACACTTTTATAAAGAAGATTACAAAGTGAGGATCGGGTTCTTAGATTTGAGGGACAAGAACATTCAACGAGTAAATTAATCTCGCTCCAAGCTATTATTGTCATTCATTGACACATTCTGAGATAGTTTCGAGAAAAAAACAGTAGTTATGTAGCGCGGAATAGTTTCAATAAGCGATCGCGATGTAGACTCAAACTGGTGCTATTTTCTAAATGACACTGATACGGAGAAGGCAACAGTGCTGATTATTTCAATGTTAGTATTATGGAGCAGAATGGGCCATTGCAAAGTGAAATGTAATAGATTTTCTCCTTTACGGTAGATGAATTCAATGAATTCTAACTCGTAAATGAAGATTGGTAATACATTTTCTTGAGAGAGCAAGCTAGACAACTTGCAGCCTCCCGAACAAGCCGGTTTCCGTAAAAGCTATAGTACCATAAACCACATACATACGTTGCGGCAGGTTATACAGAAGTCCGAGGAGTATAACCAGCCTCTATGCTTGGCGTTTGTGGACAATGAGAAAGCCTTTGATTCTATCGAAACCTGGGCAACGTCTCTCCAACGGTGCCAAATTGACTATGGATATGTCGAAGTGCTGAAGTGTCTGTACGAAAACGCCACCAAGTCAGTTCGCCTCCAGGATCAGAGCTCAAAACTTATTCGGCTACAGTGAGGGGTGAGGCAGGGAGGTGTTATATCTCCGTAACTCTTCACCGCTGCGCTGGAAGACGTTTTCAAGCTTCTGTATTGGGAAGGACTCGACATCAACATCAACGGTGAGTACATCAGTCACCTTCGAATTGCTGATGATATCGTTGTCATGGCTGAGACCATGGAAGACCTAAGCACAATGCTCGATGGCCTCTGTAGAGTCTCCCAACAAGTAGATCTTATGATGAACATGGACAAGACGAAAATCATGTCTAACGTCCATGTCGTACCTGTTCCTATTCAGGTTGGGAACTCTACACACGAAGTCGTTTTCTAGAGTGGCGACCACGGTACCGGATGACGTAGCAGGGGTAGGCCTCCCGCAAGGTGCACCGTCGGTCTGGTTAAGATCGCGGGAAGCGGTTGGATGCGGGCGGCTCAAAATCGGTCTGTGTGGAGAACCTTGGGGGACGTAGATTACTTTTTGACGTTTTATAATCAGACTATCTTTCTTCATAATTATAAGAAGTAACTTAATTATTGTAACCCATTTGTGTTAACAATTTTATATCTATGCCATTTTTTTAAGCAAATGCTTCATCAATGTCCGGTATCATACATATCATCATAGATGCGCTAAAGAGTTATTGCTTGTTAAAAAGTGTAAACAGAAATCGAGGCAATAGTAAATGTATAAAAAAAATTATTTGTATTGAAGGCACGCGCACTTGGCCGGCGTGGTGGACTGTGACCTAACTTTTTCAAAGTGGGTAGATATTCGTCCCCCGCCGAGAAAACAGTTTATAGTACTAAGTGACTGGGTTATGTTATAACAATATTCCGGTCCTTATCCCTTTATTTTCTCTGAGCGTCTAGTTCTCCTAAAATTTGGTCTGTTATGTTAATTCCCAGAATTATATAATTTCCTCCTGTTTTCTAAATGGATGCCGTGACTGACACAGATATCTAAATTATACATTTATTTCAGATAAAAGCCAAAACCTTGTCTAAGCCTCTCATCTTAAAAAATAAATACAATGGATATTGAATCAATTTCAAGGTAATAAATCAAAGCGTGTGTAATTAACCAATTTTTCGCCATCTATAAAAAAAAATCAATAGGTAATTATTTATTTTTCAAGAAACCGCTTCGTCGGAAAGTCAAACCTCCGTTATATTTTAATTAGTCGTTTCTCGATAATTAAATGGGAAAAGTGTCTTAAAACTTGGATCAGGGTTTGGACAGAGGATTTATCTTGAAAAATTCTTTATTTCGAATTAAGATTTTTATTGGAAGAATTTGATTTGCGTGGCGTAATTTTTGGTTTCGTTCGTTTCGGCAATGTAAAGTGCGTAAAAGCCAGCAGATCCTTAATACAATAAACTCGGCTTTAAAAAGGTCTCAAAACCTAAATCACAATGCGAATGATAACTGGTGGGTTAAACAGTATTTGCACCCAAAACTCTACTGGTCCCTTGTCAAAACCACTAACATTCTGTGATATATCGTGAGGCTGACCCACCTGTGTAAGTTGACCCGTCGCAAATCCCCAAAAGTGGGGAAATTAGGGTGTCACGGGGATCACGATTAATTGGGTCGAGGGCAACTGCCCTCACGAGTTGAGTGTGAACGTTGACAAAGAATACTAACACACTGAATGTAGCTGGTATTTAATCTAATCTGCTCGTTAAATGTTATTTGTTGAGAGTTATGGATTGTGTGCTGTGGATTACTCTTTATTATATTATTTTAAATATTTATTTCATATTTAGACTGTGTTACCAATATATCGGACTCAATGTCGGTGAGGGACAAAATGGTAGTAAAAGAAACTTAGCATAATATGTCCTGTTAGATGGACGCTTAAACATTTTATTACCATTTTCTTTGAACACGAGGCAAAGCTATAAGAAATCTAAAAGAGGCAAACCCACGCACACATTTAAGCACGTACGTATCCGTGCACGCATGAACGCACACATATATACACGTACTCACGCATGCACTCGTTCGCATGCACATAACACACAGAGAGAAACGAGAAACTTGCATGTAGGTACGTTAAATTTTATTCTAAATAGAAACTGTTTGCTGAACTTAAAAATGTTTTAACGGTTAATTACTATACCGAGTACTTGAAAATACTGTTATGACTCTTGGAAATTTGTGTAGTGCTAAACAAATAAAAGCCCGCCCATAATCTCTTCTTTGAATAGTAACTTAACTATATTACTAAAATATACCATATTATTATATATACAAATATTTTAATATTTATTATTGTAGAGAATTATTACCTACCATTTATTCTTGGTAGCGGTCATCCATCCAACTGGGTACTATTACAGACGTAATACGGGCCTCTATCACCAAATAGATACGAAATTTTGTTAAACGTAAGTAGTAATTTTTTTTGGATGAATTTACACCGATTTCGCCGAGGTTTCTAAACCGATTTACGTGATTCTTTTTTTGTTTGATGCGAAATAGTTTCGAATTGATCCCATAAAATTTTATTGAGGTAGGCCCAGTAGATTTTATTTCATGAGCATTTTTTTATTTACTTTCACCTATCCCGATGGCTGAAATCAATCGCGTAAGTAAATTTGATCCACTTCCCGGTTACCGATTGAGCTGAAATTTTGTATATTTATGTAAATTGGATGACAATGAAAAAATATTATTACATAGAGCTGATATGATAATGGAATCGAAAGGTGGCCATATCAGTAATTAAATGACAAAAATCTATCGACTTTGGGCTCGTTTGATTCGTCTTGACCAGCACTTTGGTGCGTGTGGTAACTAGGTTCCTCTGCGCCGCGCCTTTTATAAGTCTACTCATAAATAGTTGACAATACAACAATACACTAAAAAGTATTAAATAAAAATAACTACGTTAAAAACAACCGACTTCAAAAACTTAAAAAATAATAAAAATTTAATATTAATTAAATTTAAAATTAAGTAATTAAGCGGCGATAGCTGAGTGGAGAGACCGACGGATTGCCACGCGGAGGGTCTCGGGTTCGAATCAACGGCGCGCACCAATAACTTTTTGAAGTTATGTGCATATTAAATTGTCAATTATCGGTGAAGGAAAACATCGTGAGGAAACCTGTATGTCTGAGAGTTTTCCATAATGTTCTCGAAAGACATGTGAAGTCTGCCAACCCGCACTTGGCCAGCGTGGTGGACTATGGCCTTACCCTTCTCATAATAAGAAGAGGCCCGTGCCCAGCAGTGGAACAGTATAAAGGGCTGATGATGATTAAGTAGTAACTAAATACTACTTATTATTTATATGTTATATTTGCTAATAGTTTTGCAGTCGGTGCCAAATCAAATTTCAAAAACCATTAAATTAAAGAAGGCACTTCATTATTCACATGACCATTTATTAGTTTAGGCATTCTGTTGAATACATTTTTGTATTAATTTTTTCATTATTCTTCGTATTGATTGAAGCTGCTTATTTTCATTGTATTAATTTCCTCGTATTCATTTAAGTGATTAAAATATTATTATTTGTTTAAGGCTTGGCACCGACTTCAAACCTATTAGTAAATAGCACGTATAAATAATAGGTAGTATTTCATTTATATTAAATCTTTATTATTTTTTACTTTTTCGTTTTTGAAGTCGGTTGTTTTAACGTAGTTATCTTATTTAAACACTAAAAGTCAAAAGAATATGTAATTCTTGCGTTATTGTCTGACGTCATATATGTTCTTTAACCCTTTACCAGGCCTCGGACAAATACTGTAGTAATAGTAATTTTTTTATAGATTTATTTATATGAGTAAAAACGTTTAGTATGGGATTTTAACAATCATATTTAGAAAATTTGCTGAAACCTGAATAAAAGACACGTGGGAATACATAATCCCATTGCCTCTCTAGACGTTGACTTTAATATTTATATATATAAATTAACTAAATATTTTTGTCATTTTGTTAGCATTTTAATTTCGTTCAATCTTGCTTTGAATAATTTTGGGACATAATCTGAATAAAAATCTTCATCTTCATTATTTTCATCCTTTGATAAAAACATCTCATGAAGCTCATTTTCGATCACATGAATTTGTAAAACCTGTATAACAAAAAATACACTAAAGTAGATAAATGCTGACTGACAAATCAATGATGACAAAAGTTTACCACTACCCACAATTTATATTTCGATAAAACAATACGTAATTTCTTCTTAACTTGTAATCTATATGACAGTGAGTAAACCAAAAAGAAAACTCGCGGAAAAAGTTACTACAAAATAAAGATTTTAATTCACCAGGCAATGGACATATTACTCCCACAATAGAAGGTCTTCACAGGCTAAGGTTATATGATTCCCCACATGATTTATTTTGTTATATATTATGATATTTTTCAAATATTTACGTATAATTTATGTACATATCACTAGAAAAACTCAAATTCTACAACATATAAAAAAATGGTACGACTTACCTTTTGCCGATTCGCCATTATGAATAAAATACACCACACTTCCCATGAAAACAACAGTTAGACGGACGACCATAGAAGAAATGGCCGTAAAAGTGACATTTGCGTTTCGATTGAAGCAAGTTTTTTGTGACCATGGGTAATATTTCTATTTGGGCGTTTTTGACAGTTTGTGGTAGATTATTTACCAAAACCTGGTAAAAACTTCCTAAAATTGATGTGGGAGGACCTCAATCCATAGCCTGGTTAAGGGTTAAGGAGTGTAGGGGACACCACTAGGAGAGGATTTTTGGATATTCTTACCCTAACGTGATAAAATAGTTCCACCTGGGCGGAGCCCTGAGCAAATTCTAGTATGTTATATTTTCGTTTATTATACTAATTTTCTACAAGTCAAAACATTATACTTTTATTAAAATCAAGAATTTAATTTGCTTCTTCTTCTTTGAGTACTGACATCACCTAGGTGAAGAATGACATCCCAGATTTTATAAACTGAAAGAAAACAAATATAATTATTGTTTAATTGGGTACAAACTGAATTATAATATTTTTTGGCTAAGATATCCTAAATAAACGGTTTTCCAATAATATAATGTATGACGCAACAGGCGTAGTCCTCAGATCAGATCTGGTTAAGATTGTGGACAGCGGTCGTTTTCGGGCAGTTCAATATCGGTCTGCGTGGAGAATCTTAGGGGAGGCCTATGTCCAGCAGTGGACGTCTCTAGGCTGACATCATGATCTTACTGTCGTGTTCTCGAAAGAGATGCGAAGTCTGCCAACCCGTTCATGGCTAGCGCAGTGGACTTTGGCCTTACTCTTCTCATAGTGAGAAGAGGCCCGTGCCCAGCAGTAAACAGTTTATATACAGGGCTGATGATTAATAAATAAAAACTGATGGCGATCTCATCTTTTGGTATATTTTCTCACTCACCCATGTAAAAGTCGGTAGAGACAATGTGATTGTACCGAATATGTATATTGGCATTCTCTGACTCAGCGCCATGTGGAATATCCGTACATTCGTCTTGTGGTTCTTGTTGAAAATGTACCATTTCTCTGTCACAATTCGTTCTAGAATCTCACACTGTAAAAAATATTTAACATTATTGGCTTACCTCCACGGGTGACATTTTATTATTATTTTACTAATTTTATTTTAAGAAGGATTGCAGACATTTGCCGAGTTTATGGTGCACAACCAGCAATCGTATACATAATTATTTAATTAGCGTTTCATAGCAAGATCACAATACATATAATATCAATTTAACATATGGAAATAGAAACATTCTTTTGACATATTATAAACCTGATGGTCAAAAAAATCAATTCTTACGTCAGTGATCAAGAGCAGAAGGAAGCTTGCGCGCGTAGTTCCTCTTAAGTTATAATAATAATAATATAATAATATTCTACCACATTCACACAACACCATATTCTAGTCCCAAACTGAGCAGAGCTTGTACTATGGGTACTAGACAATGGATAAACATACATATATACTTTTTTTGTAAATACATATATATTATGCATAGAAACACCCAGACCAAGACATACATCCATATTCAAGCACACAAATGTTTGACTTGAGCGGGAATCGAACCGCGACCTTCGGCGTGGCAGTCGCTTACACTACCGCTACGCCAACCGGCCGTCTTAAGTTAAGAGAATGAAGGCAGGATATTTCCAGACAGTTTATGCTCAGATTACAAAAAAATACTTCTGTTTCGATATTGTTTACCTCGTTTTCAACTTGCTGCCTCAGCAAACAGAAGCTCAACGCAACGAGTATGAAACAAAACTCGTGAAAGTAATACTTCATCGTGTCTAACGACAACTTGTTCTGGAATAATAATTGAATATTTTGTTAAACAAATCTCTACCTTACGCCCATACCATTTTCAAGCAAAGTTAGCCAAAACATATATAGCCTGAATACATTGAAATGTTTAAGTCAATAAACAATTCAAAAATCATTTTACGATTGCATTTCTTGTAAGTACAATAATAGGCATCAAACGGTTCTCTATTATCTACGTCACGAAATATTACTTGGTTAGGCATTATATATGAGTATTTCTTAATTTTTTTGTCTATTAGTGGCAAACGCTGAATTACAGTAACTTTTGTATTGCAGTGAATATTTCCTGACGCTAAGTATCATCATCAGCCTTGTATATAATCTGTCCTACTGCTGGGCACAGGGTTGTTCACATTATGAGAAGGGTCAGAGTAAAGTCCATCACGCTGGCCAAGTAGGGGCTGACAGATTGGAGTGTACTTTGAAACTCTTGCAATTGGTTAGACAAAATACGAATGACACAACAGAACTTTTACTTTCTTATCGAAACAACCCTCACGGTTTGTATTAAAGGTACAATATAAATAAAATAAAGCCCAGTACATTGCATCATTATCTTCTATTTCTAAGAAATTCTATTAAACAATAGGCGATAGTTGAAACTTCTCAGACGCATAAATATTAAATTCAACTCCACTTTGTTTCATATCGCTTGATCTTTAGCTATTCATATGAAGGGACCGAGCAATAAAATGTCTGTAAATCTGTATTGCTAAACTTTATAATAACATTGGCTCACATTTCACACTCCGAAATGTTAGGAGTCCTAGATTTTGAATGTTTATGAAGATAACGATTAGGCATAGGAAGGGATGTTAGAAAGCTTGTAATTGGTATGTATCAAAACATTTTTTAGATGTAGCCGTAACCGCCCAAGATAACATTGAATTAAAAATGTAATAAAAAGTGACAATAAAAAAGTATGTAAAGTACCTAAACTAGTACATCACACATTGAGAATGGAATAGTTGAAGTCGTATCTTTGGTGTTTGTTTCTACTTCTTGTAAAAGTGCGTATCTAACTGAACGGGCCGTCTAAAAACCTTCAACATGGATAATGATTTTCGTCCATGTGGTATCATGATGACTAATCTTTACATAGATAATTTGTGAGAAAATCACATAAAAACGGCGTGCACCAACGACTTTCAAAAGTTATGTGTGCAGTCAATTCGAAAAGGTGCGGCAATCTGCATAGTATTATATAATGTTCCCGAATGACGTGTCAAGTCTGCCAACCTGCACTAGGTCTGCATGGTGGATTATGGCGTTACCCTTCTACGTGTAATAGTAAAAAAAGGTCAATGCACAGCAGTAGGACAATATGTATACTGCTGCAGCGGGCTGATGATAAGTCTACAGACAGGCAATAGCTCCAAGTGTGCCAACAATATTTACAGTTTATCGAAACGTTTTATTAATTTTCTATCGTAAACATTAGCAACAGTGATTATTGTTGCATGAAAGTAAATGTGAGTCAGTCTTTACTTACCGATACAGCGATTTTCACGGAGCACAAACATACCAACATTATAGCCACTAATATGAGAGTTAAGTAAAACGGCCTGCAGATAACGTTCAATCTATTGCTGAAGCTGTAAAAACAGAAATCGTATGAGTATTCAAATTCTTAGTAGTCTATTAATTAAACTTATAGGGTATCACTTATTAGTGTCTAAAAATTTACACGAAATTACACAAATATTGACAAATGTTAACATTCCACTGATATTGTTTTATGGTAGTTTTTTGGTCAGAGAAAAAGGCATGTAAGAATATTGTCAGTAAAAGTTTTATATCAATTTAAAAATTTAGATACAGCACACGGTATACAGCTTTTGAAAGTACCATAAAAGCAAACAAGTCCACTTTAGACTTTCGCTCAGTTTCAATATCCTCTATCTATAATTTTTATTTTGTCGTGACAATGTGATAAAATCTGTTCATTCTTTACATTTTCATCTTTGCGTAATGGTCCACACATTGAGAAAATACTAAAGTTCATTCATTCATTCATTCATTTAATCAATTTGCGAATATGGGTATACATACATTTGTAGATCTTATATACTAATACATATTTAGGTTCTTTTACCATATTCAACCATTAGGCATGCTAATTTTTTTGTAGGTATATTCTGGTAAAATTATATGATTGATTTGCCAGCCTTAGAATAATATTAAAAACACAATGTCAGAATATAATTGTTTACAATGGATTATCAAAAAAATTATGTAGCAATAATAATATATGACAAATTATAATAACACATATAATTGTAATGGGATGTCAAAGAATATAAGAAATAATTTAATAAGGATAAAAATAATCAAATTATAAAGAAATGTCAAATAAGAATAATAATAATGTAATGTCAAATAGGGTAATTAAAATATAATAATTAAAAGCAAAGGAGTATGGGCACTAATGTATGGAGTTTGGTTTCACAGTACACTTTATTGTGCCGTCATGAAACTTACGTCATTTATAGTGTTTATAATGTTAATTAAATTACACCAAACCATTTGTCCCTAGTTCGCCAGATTTCCTTATAAAAGGCTACCAACGAATTTCAATTTAGGTTATGTTCTACATACGCGAACGGTACCTACCTACATAGTTTTAGATATTTTCGCTAGTCCTTCGGGTTGCGGAGGTCAGACGGCTGTCGCTCTGTGGAAAAGCGAATATTCTGTCATATCTGGCCAGACTATTAAGCTGCTCCAGTCTTGGATGCAACAGGGATAACGCTTGGGTGATAATGATGATAAGCTGCTCGTACGACTAAAACAACAGTACTTTTCGAAACATCGACAGCCGCGATCCTCTATCTGCCAAGAAACCAACTGCTGGGCGCACGATTCATTACTCAGCGATTGGTAGTTATCACCTCATTTTTCTTGAGAAAAAGGGGAGATGATATTATCTAGCAATTGACGCATCGCCTCGCATTTCACACATTATAATTATCATAACGTTATAGCAGTTGTATTCTGAACCTGCCCGAGGTTCGCTTATTCTGGTCTACACTTATTTGGTGATAAGTATATCAGTTTTCCACTGAATATTCCTGGACTCACTACACTGCCCACCCTTGACTAGTGATTGCCAACGTTCATCAATCCACATAATCTGCTCGAGGGTCAGGTCGAGGTCGAGGACAAACTCTGTGAGGGATGTTGAGGTGCACAAAATAAAAATACAAACATAAACAAAATATTGATTTTCATAGACAAACTCGTCAAATATGTCATCAAGGTAACGAGCTGGGGCAAATATATCGTTATGTCTTCCCAAACCTAAATACCATGTCACGGCCATCACATGAGCACAACAACCTATGGTTCTGTTTCCTACCAGACAACTGCAGCAATAACCAGTGATAGCATCAATGGTATTAGACACATTTTCATTTTTACTCAGTAATAAGTATGTGTGATAAGTTCTGCTACCAATATGCCTGGACTTAATTCTGCCTCTTAATAAATAATTATTAGTTCCTAGAATGAGTGGAATATCATCTTCTATTTCATTATTTATTTCTAATGTGTAGGTGCCATTTGTTCGCACATGCTCACCATAGTATGATCGAGCTTGCTTGAGTTGGTATGTTCCCAAAGCAAGATTTTTTAAATCATCTATGGTGAGCCTCGGGAATTGATTTAAATGCGGGTGGTGGCCGTCAATGGTCTCAAAGATAGCACGTCGCCTATTAAGATTTTCGCGCCTCACTGTATTTGCGAGTATATTGTCTTCATTTAACTTCTGTCTAGCAATGGCTAAGTATTCGGCTGCCTCCGGTTGATCGTTAATCACTGAATGGAATTTATTAATTAAAGCACAACCATTGCGAAAGTCAGTTATCAAATGACTGGCAGCCTTATTAAAAAAATCTTGTCTAAATAATTTAAAGTCCCTCTTTAAGCGACCATTGACTACTTCAACCACCCACCTCCACATTGTAACACATCTTGATTTATTTGCTTGCAGTGTTGTAAGTTGATGTTCACTCTCAGACAAAGTCTCAAGCATATGGGCTTGATAGCTATATTCTAGTAATTGTGGTACTATATCCCTAAAGCCTCTATCCAGAATAAATACGTCTCCCTCCCGAAAATATCTCCTCATAGCACCATTACTGTCTCTAAATTCTCTGTTCATAATGGTTGCATCATTAACTGTTGCTCTGTATGGACCTAAACAATCTAGAATATGGCCATCACGGCATACTATCATAAATGGCTTAACCAAGTTTTGGTACTTATGTAGACTGTAAGTATCTTTCTGGAATAAGTAATTGCTGCTACTTTGTACATATACATATGTAGCATCACATATGACAATTGCCGGTTTAAATTCAGCCATGGCATTTGCATTCCCAAAAAGACCCTCTGGAATTAATCTATTTCTAGAGGCAACTTCCTCTGTGGTCATATGGTTTAGACCTAAGTATCGTGGAGTCATTTGCTGGCTCATGCAATCTCTGGCCTTTGACATGTTCCTTTCCAATGTTCTACGGGACATTTCAAATAGACTGCTTAATCTATCATTACTATCACCAGTCCTTAATTTAACCAAATAAATACTTAATGCAACACTTGCAGAAGGAACTTCAGCATGCAGACTTCCCATTTCAGCCAGAAGTTCTTGGAACTGAGCTGCTGTAAGGCCTAACCAATAATGGCAGAGCTTTGGTGACATCATATTTATATCATTTAAGTCCAGTGGTCTCAATCTCCCTCTCTCCATCATATTGAGCATTTGATCAACCTGCACTGCAGTAAAATCTCTGTTGTTAGAGTCCAGCTGGTCCCAGCAATCATTTTCCAGATGGTATCTGCAAATCCGTGCAGCAGGTGGAACATAGAACCGATAGCGGCTCAATAACATTTCCTTGATAGCAAGTGGAACCAATAAACGTTCCATATTCACACTCAGAAAATATACAATGTCTAGAGGTAGACAAAGCACGTCTGTGTGTTTGTGAAACTATCCTGGTAGTTTCTCGTACCGGAGGCTGGACAATCACAGCTGGTGCCAGTGGAGGAGGCACTGGCAAACGAGGAGATGGCTGCTCATCAATTTCCACACCCACATTGTGAACAGGTCTGTTAAGATCTTGTTCAACTTGTCGTTGAACATTTCTTCTTGCAGCAGTCCAACATGCTATGCATACTCGAGTCAAATGAGGGACCTGGAATAAAAATATTGTATGTTTTATTTATTGCTTCTCTGGGATACAGCATGTTACATAATAAGGGTCAATAACTTACAGCAATATGCTTTGTATTTTAATTAACAGTAACATAATATGATTGCAGGGTGGACGAGTACTCCTCAGATTAATTATTGTGTTCAATAGTACAAAATATATTACTCTTGAACTTCACAATAATTAATCTGAGGAGTACCAGTCCAGCTTTCTTTTTTATAAATTAAAAAATAAAAACTGGACTGGTACTACTCAGATTAATGTGTTTAATGGTACAAAATATATTACTCTTTAACTTCACAATATATGTATGTGTAAATGTCCTCTGAATAGCTAGCTTAGATATTAGCAGTAGTTTCATTTTATATAATCTATGAAACATAGTAAGTATTTTGTTCTATTAAAATTATTATTATAACACCCCATTGATTGTCAAATAAATACTTACCAGGTGAGGTAAAGTCTGTGTAATTAAAACGCTTCTTTCTGGGCAATCATGATGTACTAGGTGAGTGCGGGCTCTTAGAATAGATACACCGCAACCAAGGCACACACTTCTATGGCCAAACATAGGTGGTGGTGATGCTACACCTTCAGGTACTTGTTGTAGTATTCTATAGCACTCAAAGCAAAGGCTATTGTCAGGTGACACCTAAAACAATATTGCTATAATTAATACAACTTAGGCATTATTCCACTTATCACATTCAAGGGATAACTTAATTAATGATATTTTTATAGTAAAAATATTATCTGCATTTATTTTGTAGTTTTACGACTGGTTTAAAATATAAGTAAGTAATATATGACTTTTAACTTATTGAGTATAAATCACATGGGCGGGTATTTTGACGGAACCAGCATCTGCTTGTTCAACAGACAGGCTAGACTAGAAAATATTATAGCACACATTGTACGATATGTGCTATAACATTTTCTAATACTATGCTTCAGTTTCTTGAGATCAGCCGCTGTGGTCGAAATTAGAAAGGACTAGAAGAATATGAAAGGCACATAAGTTGTTACTTATGTACTTACCGGTTTTGGTGATATCCAGGCACGTAGAACATTCACCATGGGCTCAGTTGCATCTTGCAACATGCGCCGGCGTTGGTGTGACAGTCTCATAGAACAATTGACACACCTTGATCGAGTATCGTTTATATTGGTCTCGGTTTTGTACACAAACACAAAAAAGACACGGAAAGTAAGAGTCTCTATCTCCAATACTTTTCGATTTCTGTAGTTACGGAGGAACTCGAAGATCACTCGACGTAAGCTAAGAAACGATAAATATCACAGAAAAAACAACAAACGAACTCAAGCGTAAGCGCAGGAAACGTCAGTCAACCACAGATCACTACTAACTACAGTCAACCAATATATTTTATTGATTAGTTTTGTCAATCTCAGTGCTGCCACATTTTTTTTTATTTGTTAATCGATAATCGTATTATATATACCGACCTAATTAAAAATAAGTTATATCCGATCGCCAGCATGCTATTGCTGCCGAATAGTATTTTAATACATAAATAGTTAAGTTGTATTTTCAGATCCAAAAATATTTTACACACCCTGATTTTGCTTTACTTCGTGTTTGGCGCCATAATAATTACTAAATAAATGGTTAGGCACCAGCTTTTCTTGCAATTGTGAAACAATAATAATTAAAATCTTAATATAGCAAAATAATGCATGAAATCAATGCTACAAAAATCTTGGCCCTAGCAATGCATATTTCTTACCAATATTGTTGTAATGATATACGGTTCTTATAAATAACATATTAATAAGTTGTGTAATAAAAACTATTTGTCTGGAAATCGATTTTAATCGATTTTCCTTATTAGTGTTTTTAATTACTGGCAACTATGGTAAAAAATGACAGAAGTAAATCTAACTGGAAAAGTTTTTAAATCACTTTAATCACTTATTAATGTAGCTTTCTATACCCGGCGAAGTTATGATTGGCTATATATATGGGATTGTGAAAAAATAAAAACATAATTTTTGATACTAATTTGATTTTGGCACAAGCTGAAACCATTAATGCCCATACTCCTTTATCGCTGATTAAAAATTCTCAATATTCTTATCTTTTAAAAATTCTTGAACAGAGTAATGGCATTTAGCTGTAAGCAGTTTTTGAAGACGCCTTTTAAATACATGGGTATGTTCAATATCGATGATCTGCTTTGGTAGCTTATTATATATGCGGACTGCATTACAAAAAAAGCTTTTGTGCATTAGAGCTGTTCTGCTGGCCACCACACATAACTTATCCGCATGGCGATCTCTAGACCTCTTTTCAAATAAGTCTATATTTTGTTTTATGTACATGGCACACTCAATAATGTAGATGCAAGGTAATGTCATAAGATTATCATTTACAAAGTAGGGTTTGCAACGGTCGGGTATTTTAATATTAAATATGGTTCTGATACAGCGTTTCTGAACTTTAAATGCTAGTAGCCAGTCAGTAGAGTTTCCCCAAAATATGATACCGTATCTTAAAGTCGATGAAACAATACCATGATATGCCGTTATTAGTGTAGATATATTTGATATGTTTCTTAATTTATAAAACCCATAGGCAAATTGACTTACTTTAGAACAAACGTGTTCTATATGCGCTTTCCAATTTAATTTATGATCTATTATTAACCCTAGAAATTTGATAAATTCGTTCTCTTCAAATTTATGACCATTGTAATTTATATCTAATTTAAAATCCGTATTTTTGCTTCTTTGTTTAAAATCTATAAAGTTTGTTTTGTTAAGATTAATTTTTAAATTAATCATCTGTAACCATTCTATAATAAGACTAATAGTATTATTAATATCTGTTTCAAGATAACTTATGGATTTATTGGTAAAAAGTATAGTGCTGTTATCTGCAAACAAAGTCATGTCGTAGATGGTGCTCGATGTAAAATCAGTTATATAAATAATGAAAAGTAAGGGACCTTTACTTTTCATTATTTATATAAATGATTTCATCACGCTGCCTTGTGGATCTCCGAATTTGACAGTTCTAACATCGGACCTATTAATCAACTCTGATTTTGACTCCATACATATGGTCGAAATCTCTGTAAATTGCTGTCGGTTTGAAAGGTATTATTTTATAAGATCATAGGCATTGCCTCTGATACCATAATGATCTAATTTATCTAGCAGAATGTCATGTCTTACACGATCAAAGGCCTTTGACATGTCCATAAACATTCCAATCGCAGGTTGACCTTTGTCCACATTTGTAATTACAGGTTTTAAAAAATTGTAGATAGCCAAATTTATATTTTTATTTTTTCTAAATCCATAATGCTCTGGCACCAGTACGTTTATTTTCTCCAAATAAAAATAAATGCAGTTATATATTACCCTTTCAAATATTTTTGCAAATATAGGTATAAGTGCGATTGGTCTATAATTGCTAATGTCCAACCTTTCTCCTGTCTTAAAAAGGGGCTTTATAATAGTTATTATTAATACATCTGGAAAGACTCCCTTTTCGTTAAATATATTAATTAAATGGGACAGAATTGGAGAGATTATATTGGCTACGTCTTTTAATACTGATGTAATAATACCATCGTATCCAGCACCATAAGTGTTTTTTAATGACTTAATGATATTAAATATTTCCTGATGAGTTACAGGTGCTATAAAAATTGATTGATTATTTTTGTCTTTTAGTTTCAATTTATATTTATCTAAATTTTGATTATCTACTATGTCAACAAAATAATTATTAAATGCATTACATATGTCCTTTGGATAATTTATTAATTTATTATTAACTATAATACTCCTTATATCCATCCTAGGCTACTTTTCTTTAGTGTTATTTATGATGTTCCAAGTTGCTTTTGTTTTGTTTACAGAGGATTTAATATAATGGTCATTCTTATGTCGTTGTGTCAAATGAATTATCTTTTTTAGTCGTGCTGAATAAGTTTTGAATTTTATTTTGTTAGATTCACTTAGTGTTTTTCTGAATTGCCACATCATTTGACGTTTTCTAGTGGTACAAAGCTTTAGTCCTTTTGTAATCCATGGCACTTTGTTCATTGAGAATCGTTTCATTTTCACCAATGGAAAACATAAATTATAAAGTAAGCTGAAAAAATCATAAAATGTATTAAATGCCTTATTTGGATCTTGCTCTTTTAATGCGTCAGAAAAACTAATTTGGGCCAAGTAGTTTTTAAACTTATTTCTATTTTCTTTAGAAAAGTCTCTTTTTTCAGAATACCAATACTTTAGCATGCATCTCTTTGCAATTGGGCATTTTAATATTTGTGCTGTATGGTCTGAAATAGAGTAATCGTTTACCTGACTTTTGCATCCCCTAATATTGTGTGCAAAATTATCTATGCAAGTTTTACTTAAAAATCTTGTAATTTCTTTTAATTCAATTCTAAGGTTAAACGCCTTCAATGTTTGCTCAAATTCTAAAGATAGCTTAGTTCTTTTCAACAGATCTATATTATAGTCCCCGCACAAAATAAGCCTCTTATTTTTATTTTTACATAGTTTAAATAATAGTAAGTTAAGTCTTTCATAAAAACTTTGCATTGTCAACTTATCGTACTTCGGGGGTCTGTAAATACATACTACGTAAATTTTATGCTCTAATAATTCTACTGCCGAGCATTCAAATATATAAGCAAGTGACAATTTATTGATTTCATCAAGAGTTCGATAAAGATATCCACGTTTTATTAATATACAAGAGCCTCCACGTCTATTCTTTCTCATATAAGAAGTTACCAAAGTGTAATTGGGTATCTTCAAATACTGCTCATCGCCTTTTACCATATTATGCTCAGTAATACAAATGACATCGATTCTGTTATCTAACTCATTTAAGTGAATGCTTAATAAGTCCGATTTGCCTATTAAGCCATTAACATTTTGATGAAATAGGTACGTATAAATAATTATGTGCGAAATAAATTATTATTTAAATGATTTTCAGTTAATTTCATAGTAGGATTGTCAATTAAATTAAAATAATGATTATTTATGTTTAATATTTCGTGCTGTATTGTATATTTTAGATTGTAAAAAATATTTTTCATTCCATTAGTATTAAGTATACCATTTTTACTGAATACACACATCACAGGGAAGATCCAAATTCGAGTCAAATAGAAGTGCATAATTATATGTATACATGTCAAGATAAAGTAAATTATTAAAAACCGCTATTCGCCCGTTAAACATTGCAGAATATTTATTAAATCTAAATGTCGGTAGATAGATAATAATGTTGGTATGTTGAACCGCTAATAACGCCTCTCTTATGTCTATGATGAGATCAAAATAATAATTGGTTTTACGAAAGTCTTTATCACCTATCAGAATAATGCAGTAGTCTTTCATTGTGTATTTTTCCAACTTTTGGTCTAAATTACTCAGAAGTTGTTTAGTACCACAGTTTGGATAACAGTAGTGACATATTTCGTAATTTTGAAAAGTATCTTCAGCTATTGGTAATATATTATTTATGTTATTGCTGCTAATAATACACAGCCTATTCTTGTAAGTTATATCTTCTATGGAAGTCTTTGAATTCAGGCTAGCTTCATTTGGTAAGCAAGTTTCTTAACGTTTGTCCAATTGTTGGTCAAAGCGTTCAATTTCTAATATTTGTGATGTCTGCTTTTGAGGTTGCATATCCTTTTTAAACTCTTGCTTTTGCGGTGTATTAGTTTTTGTTAATTTAATAGGGCTGCATGTCAATGTTTTGTATATCTCGTTTTTCTTGTTTAAATCTTGATTAATCTTTCTTACATTAGTATTTTCTAGTGATAGTGAATCAATTTCCTGGTGCGCACTTTTTAATTCTAGCTCTAATTTCTTCACCTGCTCTTAGGCTATCAATTAGTTCATTCTGCACTTGTTTCGATAAATCAGGTAGGCTGCTAGCTGTACTTTCATCGAAGTCCGTCTGTTCGTCTAATGAATTGTTGATTTGTTCGGTAGTATTATTTGAACTTGAATATGTTCTCGCTCGTCGGAACGTTATATTGTCAAGGAAGTTCATTTTCTGTATTTTATGTGTTATAAATAATTCAGATGATCCTCAAAAAGTGAAACGCTTGGGTGAGTTTCGAACCCGAGTTCACTCCATTATACAAAGCCTCAAGTCGGTCAGTTGCCTACCTCGCTACTTGTGCTTGTTACTATGGATGTGAAATTGGCGTTTCTTCACAGACTGTTAGAATAAAATTCTTTGCGATGATTCATGCTGAAAAAATTTATATGAATGGTTTTTTTGTCACCGTCACTTTGAAGTTTTAGTTCACTTTTTATGTTTTATTGATAAATTAGGATATAAAATTCGAATGTTTTCTGAATATTTATTCACTGTTTTTTGTTCACTGTTTTATGATCACTGTTTTATCCAGTTTTGTTGTTTACTTTGCACTTCAATTCACTTATTTAAATGTTTATCATACTAAAATGTTCTGTTGATTTTATTTGTGAAGTTTGTGTGTAATGTTAGTAGTAACACTTGTACTTAAAATTTAGCCGATGTGGAACATTTTAACACATATTATCACTTTAAGCAATTACTTTTATTATTTTAAATTCAAAAGTAAATACAGAGCACTTTTCAATTGTACTTTGCGTGACGGTGGCGCCACCTTCGATGGTAGAATAGGTAGACTAGATGGTGGACCAGTACAGCAAGCCTGCCATCTTTCGTCTTGGACATACGTGATCTCCATAATCAACTCATTCAAGTTTTCTAGTATGTATGACAGTATCCTTAACTGGCTAATAAGCTGACCAAGCAACAAAATTATCGTTGACTGCAGTCCTGGGTACGCTAAAATTAAATATTTTGATGAAATAATCTATATAGGCAATCTATTTGGTTATTTGCTGCATAATTTAAAAAATGATATTAAACTTTATAAAATTGTACCCTATGTGATCTATGTGCATCTATTTCCTTAGATCAGCGTGATCACCTTGTAGACCAGCCCAATTCTATGTTAAGATGTTATGATCCCTCAAGGGAGCACTAAGATCAGTGTAGCATGGAAGTATTATGATTTTTCTGTCACTGCGTAATATGCCCATTACATTACCTACATCTTTCTGGTTATGAGCTCGTTAATTAGATTATTGAGAGGCTGATTATAATCAACAAAAGCCTTTAAAAAGATAACTAAAGATTACTGAATCTACACGCTATTTTGTTAACATTTTTAAGTAACCTTCTCTTATCAGATGCTCATATTCACGTATCTGTACTCTTAACTTACCAATGCAGCATAAATAAGCACTGTAAACGTTAACACCATTGATACCACATACACGTTCATATTCTTTAGACTCCATGGTAACCACATGTCGAAGGCTGAAACAAGATGATATTTCTTTACTTCCTTAATAAAATACTTCGTTAAGAAAATTGGTTAGATAAGTTTATTGAGTTCATTTCATATTTGGACAAATAAACTTACTAGGAACACTGGAACACCTGCGGGAAATGCAAATTGTGCCTCTATAGGTAATGAAATACATTAAATAATGATTTTCTTGATAGCACCCGAAGACGAGAAGGCCGTCAGGAAGTTCTTACGCATAGTTACCGATCCGATATAAGGATGCCATCTTCGACGCCATATTAGTAGACGTTGTAGAAAGTATCAAATTTCTACAACGGAATAGCTTGATCGGTTTCTTACAGAAAATAAATGATGTTACGTAATTAAAGTTTCTTTTACGAATATTATCTACCTGCTGGGTAGTATTATAATTAAAACTGATTTAGTTGAGGTTGGCAGTGATGTCTTGGTTTGGTTAACATGGTTACATACATAAAGTAAGTTAAGGCTCGTCATCTATTTCCTACCATCTGCTAGCCGTCATTAGCTGGATATTTCATAATTTACTCAAGGCTTCCTCATCCAAAAGATATTACAAATGAAAATAGGTCATTTCAATATATATTACTTATCTTCCAACCACAATCGTGGTTGCTACCTTGACATGATGATGATGGAACTAATGAAGTCAATCTTCACATAGATTATTAGCTCCTTAAAAGTAAAAACCAAAACACTTACCTAAAAGTCGTAACAATGGATCTTCTCTTGTAATCATCTGGTATATCGGTCCACAAAGCGTAGCAGATATGAAGACACAAGTTACATAAGTCTTCAGCAAAACTCTGGTATACTTAAGTAGCTTTGCCTGAGAAACAACAACCAAAGTTTTCAGCTCCGTCAGTTTAGGAGTGGACACAGGAACGTGAAACAGGTATTCTATAAATGGCATCTCCATCATTCTGTCGATAAACACCATTTCGACAAGAAAACTTCGGAATTTATTTCGGAAAATGAGACAGACTCCAAGACTGATGGACATGATGACTCCAGTAATCCAGATGCAAGCTCCATCGATCCAAAGAAGAAAGTCAACATACTTGGTCACCACGAAACCAGTAGTGAATATGAAACAGAAGAAGACAATGATGAAATTGAAGACTTGGAGGCATAGCCACAGCTTGGAGTCCCAGTTATCTTTGGCAAATATAGATATCGGGTATATCACAAAGGATAAGACGCGGTGGAAAGTCTTAGATGTTTCGTCCATCGTGAATAAAGTGTTTTAACATTTAATGCTCAAAAGAACGATGAAGGTCTGAAATTGGTACACTCGCGCACACAATATTCAACAAGTAAACGTATTTACCAATATAGTCTAAGATCCATAGAAGAGTGACCTTCACCGATCTGTTTATTGGATGAAAAGTATTTTATATTAAATTTTGCATGTTAAAAAATATATCGCGATTGGGTTAGTAAAAAAAATCCGGTCCAGACTAAAAAAAATTGCCAACTGCTTTTCCTGACAGGTTTTTCGTAGGCAACCCAATATCATCGTGTTCGCAGTGGAATAGCGGTCATTTTATATAATATTTGTCTATTAAAATAATTGATAAATATAATTAGTGTCAACTTAACAGTCGAAGAATTTATACTTGGCAACCCTACCAAATACGCCAGAAAAATTTGACAACCCTATGTAAACATACCTTTTAGGGTTCATACATTCGGTTAGTAGTAAATGTGTTTATTAAACGCGTATATGCACTGTTAAATGAAAACCCAAATACATTTTTTTTCTACTTTTCCTAGTCTGGACCGGATTATTTTTGCTAACCAATTTGCGATATATATTTTGACATGCAAAATTTGATATAAAATACTTTTCAGCCAATAACCAGATCGGTGAAGGTCGCTCTTCTTCGGATCTCGGACTAACAGATACTTCTACATAGGTACTACGATAATCACAGTTTATATTATACTAGTTTATACGGCCAGCATATACGGCCTATTTTCATGTTTTTTTTTCATTAGCTACCAAGGTAGTGTATACATCCTAATAGTAAATGAAAATATATAATGTTATCACTGTTCAAGGTGTTATGTTTAAATTTTCGTAACACAGTAACATAAAATCGGCTACATGCATTTGAATATAATCAATTTATTATATTAATAGTTTATTAATCTGCCACAGGACAAACATAGAAAACTATGCTTGCTAAACTGATAAGCTAAAATAGACAGCTATTCTGCAATGAAAATAACGGCTATTTTGCTTCGGATTTTCTGATTTTCGATCACCCTTCAAAAATATTCAAAACCGTAAAAATATTTAAAGTAACTTTTGCAATAACAACACAACACAACACAAATAAAAAGATCACTTGAAACACCCTAAACCTCTTCATAGTACTTTAACACTTTTCACTCACCTGTACCTGTCGCATCAATTAACTTTAAGGGTTGTACTTAAAAAAATGTCAAAATGATATACGGCAAATATGTCACACGTCTTTATAAATACTTGAGTGCTACTCTTTGATACTTTGATTTGTAAATCTGAGACAAATTCTCTTTGATTCGTATATAAGTACCAAACGTATATTTCGTATTAAAATGATTTTCTGAGTAATTTCTACTTTCACACGACTCAGGTGTTCGAATACTCTTCCACTTACGATTAATGTTAATGTGTGTTTATTTATTGTTCTCTTATGGTATAGGGCTTAGACTTCTTTCAAATGTTTTGATCGTTTCAACTAGTACATTAGCTTAAGTTTAATTTTGTACGAAATTTATAAAATAACGTATAATATCGCGTTGGAAAAGCCTTTGCTGCTGCTAACTGTAAAATGATTTTAGAAACATTTTCAACACAAAGTAAAAACAGAACAAAAATATTTATTTTATTCAATGTAGACTTTTACAACACTTGGCTATTGTACACAAAACAACAATGTTTTTATTTTATTGAATGTAGAACGCTCCAGAACCAACTATTCTACAGCTTTCTACATTATTTTATTTCGTTCGAATAATAATTTCAAAGAAAAATAATTAAAACCCAAGGCAAGATTCATGGCGCTTAGTTGTGGAAATCTATATTGTATATTTTCCTTTTGTTCCTTTATTAAAATTCTTTATTAAGTTGTAATTGGAGTATTCATACACGAGATTTTATCTGGAATGAAAATTTAATGGAAATTTTCAAAAGTCAACAAGAAGCGATTCAATAAATTAATAACATGTTACTAAGCTACGATTTGAATATTTAACTTCCACGTTAGATAACCGATATTAGTTCACGGAATGTTTCGAATATTGATTTAAGGTAGAAACTCTGCAATAACGTAATTATTAAGCAGAATGTTCATAATTTTATTCAGTATGCTAATTGTATTCACCAATTTTGGTTTGACTGTCGACCATAGACGTTACAATCGTGGACCACTTTTGTCTTTTGAGTGGTATTTTTCTAGAATATTTCTATTAGTTGAACTATGTTTCAATAATATCAAACATTGTTAATGATCAGCTTTCGGAAAAATATTTTCCTGTTTTCCAGGGCTTATCTATGCCAACTAAAAATGGTGTATACTTATTAAAAAAGACTAATTACTCTTCATTTTGCGTTACAGAGCGCCAATATCATTCATTCATCAATCTGAAATGTTAGAAAAGCCAACTTTATGACCATTATTGTTAAACCCATAATACTTTTCTGCCCTCTCGTTATCTCTTAAAGAAATATTATAAGCGTAACTTGGATCTCTGCACATTGAACCATTCTGCGATAGATACTTTATATATCAAAACTAATAACATACATTTAATCTTGATATTTGGATTCAAGTTTATATTGTTGAAAGGGTTGTCACAGGTATAAGTATACGAGTTCTGGTAATTCTAAGTAATTGCACAAAAGATCTTCAAAAATATTGTTTGCTATTTTTTGTAGGATGGTCCTATCTTATAGTATGATAGGTTGCCATGGAGCTATAAAATGTTTGCGACATCACTAGAACAATCTAGTACAATAAAGTATTTTCTATCCAAATATATTTCTGAAAATTTCATTAAAATCCAAAAAGTGGATAAACTGCTAATGGCAAAGGTTACATTAGCATGTTGCTCTCTGCTGATAGCATAGTCGATTTTCAAGAAGTTCTGCAGAAACCTGAAAATTGCCGAAACCAAAATTGTCACGTTTAATACTTCAGGCTTAAATCTTCAGCAAATATACATAGATTTTACGTAATAAGATATTCCGATCGTTATTTTTACCAAACCAAGAAATAGTTGTTATTGTAGTCCATTTTATTTTTCTCTTCGTTCCCTAAACTCAATAGCTGCCCAATATGTATAATTTCTTTTGTTCCAAGGTTTGTTATTCAAGGTATATAGCTAAGGTGTAAAATATTATAAGATTACAGCGTCTTACCAATATGATATCAATTGTGGTGATTCGGATGTTTTTATCCCTTCCACTGTACTTGATTTTTTTATTGATGAAGACATTCGAATATAAAAATAGTATTACTGAATTGCAATAACATTTTGGTAGATCGCAAAAGCCATTACCATGGTATGGTTATATTCGATTATGACTGTTTACATGATTCGTAAACCACACAATTTTGACAACAAAAATAAAAATCATCAATCTCATTTGATCTCAGAATTTAATAGTATCAACAGAATCAAATGACATTTAAATCTGAAAGCAACCCTTTTCAAAGTCATGAAAATAAGCAAAGATCATGGAATATTGCTTTGTTGTCGCTGTTATAGATAGCAGTCCTTAATATCCAATCTCATTTCATCAAACAGCCTTTCGTTTGCAAACCACAACACCATTGGGAGTCAATAGAAGTATTAGACATACAATACTACGCTGGTTTGTCTGTCTGGTATAGGATTCAATGTCTAGTTTTCCGTCTTCTCCCTATTTGTTCCTGTATTTATCTTATTCGCCTTTCACACGCACGAAAAAAATGGAGTAGTGATACTTTGTATCCCTTATTCTTGACCCCACAGAGAACAACATAATCGAATGACGTAACAATACCATTTAATTCAATATCGTTTAACTGTAGCTATAATAGTAAGTGTATAATAGTCGTGTAGTGCAGTAACCTAGTTCTGGAGTAGTCTTTTAAAAATATATAAAAAAAAAACAAAAATAGATAAAACAGCAGTTCTTGATGCACTTTCTTATATACCAATTCCTTTAATAACTTTCAATTTTATTTTCTTTGTGTAAACCCCGCCAATCGCTCCCACCTTATCCCACCCCCCAGTCGTTTGGCCATCACTCAGTAGAATCGTCCCATAACGTCGCAAGCACACGTACGCAACGATTCTTCTGCAAGTACCCGTTATGAGGGGAATTGCCTCTTCACACGGCACTTATGCAGCACCTACTCACACAACTTTAGACGCGGTGACAATGAGGGTGTTTAATATTTCTTCTGCTACCAGACGGCACTTAGTATGCGTCAGGTTCAAACTGACATTAGATATGTACAGACGCGTACACACACATAATACAAAAAAACACAGACGTACGAAAATATAGGGGCTTTGACAGTTTTGAGAGGTTACTGGACCTGATGCCTCAGTGCTGCCGCATAGTGACCGTCATTTCAGAAGACCCTCATTCGACGGGTTTTTGTTTAGTTTCGATTCGTTCGATTGGGTGGAAAGTACGATGAAAATTATACCTATTAAAATTATAGATGCGAAAGTGTTTTGCTTGTAAATCTTTATTTTACATCATAATTGGATCTATTTTATAGTATGATTTTGTGTGTGGAGATAGTAACGTGATAAACCGACTCAAATGCAACCGTAGGCAAAGTCTAGTTTTATGCATGAACTAGACCTTGTCCAAGGCTTTACGGTCTATTTTACCCCCTTAGGGTGAGAATTTCCAAAAAACCTTTCTTAGCGCACCCCTACACTCACCAAGGAACATACATGCCAAATTTCAGGTTCTTGCGCCCAATTGTTTCAGCTGTGTGTTGACTTTGCCAGTCAGTAACGCAAATATGTTTATATAGATTTGGACGATTCTATGTATCGGATATCAGATAAATGAATATTGATGGGATATGTTATTGGTTGAAACAAATTATATCGGCCGCGTTGCTTATTTATTTCGCATATATTTTGCAACGTGTTGACAGTTGAACGTTTTATCACGACAGTTTTATCAGACAGATAGCATTGTAATAGATTATGTGAAGCCATTTAATATAATAAGAATAGATAATGTCAATTATTATTGTTGGTTAGCTTTTACAGTTTGTTCAAACTGTCGTTTCTGTTATTGCTTTCCGTGGTAGGCAAACCAGTACCGTAGCTGTAGTAATTTAAGAATATATATATATATATATATATATATATATATATATATATATATATATATATACGGGAATTAACGCGAACATGCATTAGGTATTTACATACCTTATTTTGCTTGACGTTTCGAGACGGTTGCACGCCCCGTGGTCGCAAGCTGACTGGTGTAGCGGTGTCACGTCTCCGAGTGCGAGGTAGATGCATGCCATTTCTTCCCCCGGGTAGTTTATTTTCGAAGTAACGGCGCAAAAAACACTAACCGTATCTGTATATTGAACATTCGCCGACTGCGCATTAAAATGGGGTGTTGTTAGTCGAATCACTGGATTCCACGCCGATGACAATTTGAAGTCCTCTTCCCGATTGAAATTTTTATGTTTTCTGATTTCGATCTGTTACGCGGGACCGGGAAAGTGTCTTTTTAAAAAAAAGATATTTGAACTAGCTGAAATTATTTATTGGAACACGGTACACACGTAATATTAGAACTTGTATAAACTGGATTTAGAAATAGAACTGGTACAAAGATTTAGGACTTGAGACTGTCACACTAAGGATATGGTAGAACTGTTCGCGTTAGATGATGGATGCAGACTGAGGTTGAAAGGGACTGAATGAATAAGGAAGGCAAAAGTGCTGACACGGAGATTTAGGCATTGGTAGGGATTTGTGATGAGTAGTATGGATAGGCAACTGTGTTAGCATTTTAGAGTTCAAGAGGCGTTTGTAACAGCCCCCCGATTTAGAGTAAACTTTACGGTAAAAATGAAGTTTACGGGAAAGGAAAGAAATAGCAAGAATTACGAGTTGCGAATACGAAGAGTAGGTGATGTTATAGTGGGAAGTTCAACTTCATCATTTTCGGGTTTAGGGATAGGAGTTTCGCGAGATTTTAAAATTTTCCTGAGTGTGCCAGTTT
Source organism: Euclidia mi (assembly GCA_944739405.2). Classification (NCBI taxonomy): domain Eukaryota; kingdom Metazoa; phylum Arthropoda; class Insecta; order Lepidoptera; family Erebidae; genus Euclidia; species Euclidia mi. Next base: position 31,268,781 of record OX123192.2, read on the forward strand.
TACAAATTAATAAAATAGTACAAATTAAGACTAGAATTAGGATTACATAGATTGTGGAAGTATAGTACTTCTCATAGAGTACAATATGCGGCTTTTCAATAAATACGTTTAATTCTTTAAGTAGTTTAGGATTTTCAAAAGCAATGGAATCTAGATTTACATTTTTTAAGTTAACAGGAGGTAAGTTGGATACAATACTAGTATATTTATTGAAATAACAGCAGGAGTCGTTAAGGATATTTAATTTAGCGATTATAGGTTTTAATATAATATTATTCTTAGAGACTAGCCGTGTGTCTTTACAATAGGCGACACACCCTTGGGATAAGTACAATAACCCGCTACCACTTATATCTAGGTCTACAATAGAGGTATTACATTCTATACTTAGCTTACTTCTATCGGACATGACAAACAACCATTTGTTGTTTTGTAAATGTTGCCAAATGTTTACATTTCCAGTGAAAAACTTAGTGTTACATAATTCAGGAATTTTGGTAAGTACTTTAGTAATAATCTCTGTTTCACAGAATGGAGTTGCGACAGTAGAATAGGATATCGGAGTGTTACACATGTAATGTTCATGGATTATCACTATACAATCATTTAGATTATTAAGCTTACAAAAAGTGGACTTATCTTTACTTATACCTATATACTTAGTAGAAGGAACAATAGTAGTATAAGATACAGGGTTACGAGGTTCATAGGGTACTCGATGGCGACATTTAATTCATGCTCGTTATGATTTAGAGTATAAATGGTTTCGTTAAAGGCTTTGAGGGTTGAGGTAGTAATAAGGATATTATGTTCTACTAATGACGCTAGTTTCTTTTGATCGGACTCAACTTCTTAGATGGCATTATTATACCGGATAGCGTCATCTTCGTCCATGGTTCCGAATAACTTTTTCGAAATAGATCCTATGATAGATCGGGGTGTGCCTCTCCGAGATTGGTGAGGGACATGGTAAAGGATAGATTCAGTGTTACAATATAGGTCTTCAAAGCGAGTAATTAGGGGTTGAAAGAGATTGAAACATTCTACGTTATCTAATGCATTATCATTTTCACAATGTGATTTAGAAATGTTGAGAATATAGTATAAATTATCTACGAGATCCATGCTAAGGCGTTCAAAGGGTTTGGTAGAAGTGGTAGTTATTTGCATAGGAGCTCTATTAGTTTGTCTGAGGGCTTTATTACTTTGACACAGTGTGCAGTTTTTTGTATAGGCCTCGATATCTGAACGCATGTTTTTCCAATAGTATTTTTCTTTAATTCGATTTAGCATTCTGGCTGTGCCAAGATGACCCGCAATAGGGATATCATGATTTTCACGAAGGATTTTAGGTATTTCTGAGAGGGTTGGAAATATGAGAGTATTGTGATAGACGTTGATGCTTATGTTAGTGTTATTAAAGATATAGCAGAACATATTGTATAGTCTTGACCAAATATGTTTATCGAAAGGGTCGCGGAAATCAGTGATAGCTATTTCTAAGCTTACGTTGGTTAGAGATAAGGATATAGCAAGGAATTGATTTTTAAGATAGATTAGGCTTTTGTAAATAGATTCATAAGAGCAGTTGTCGACTTGGTATACTTTGGTAAATAGGAAGTATATAGTGGATCCTTTGTGCTCAAAGGATATAAACGTATATAGGGTTCTTTCCCTATTTAGGAATTCGCTAGGATCTGGGATGTTGCTTAGGATTTCTTCGATATACGGGTTAGAAGTATCAAGGTCAATTGAGTTAGGAATAACGATGTGTTTGCTAGGAGTTTTAAGAATACTTTCGTTAAATTCGAGGATTTTAGTATTACTATTAAATTGTTTTTCTGACATGATTTTCAGGAATTTGCTGTAGTTTTCATCAGAAGGAGGAGCGGGATTAGCAGGAGAAGCAGTGGAACCAGAAGGTGAGTGAGGATTTAAAACGGGCTCAGTGGATTCAGTGGGATCAGCGGATTCGGCGGGAGGAAGCAGAGGATTGGAATTATCAGGTGAGTGATTATTGCTTTCAGGATTTAGGATATCTGATAAAGCGTCGTCGTTTTCTAACAGGTCTATCGAAGGGACTTCGTTAGAGCCTAGAGGAACAGAGGGTATCTGGATATCGAGGTCGTCAAGAGTTATAGGGCTAAACGCAGGTGATGGATATTGAATATCTTGACGGGAGGTAGAAGGAATAGGATTATCGTATGGATTTTCTATTGAGTCTTGAGTTGGTTGTACAGGATTCACTGGGAATCTGGATAGAGCATCAGCATTGCTGTTGATTACGCCTTTCTTGTATTCGATTTTGTAATCAAACTCTTCTAGTTTTAGACGCCATCTGACTAAACGGGAACCTAGGTCTTTACAATTGAAAAGCCATTTTAATGGCCTATGATCAGTGACAATAGTGAATTTATGACCATATAGATAGGGACGGAAAGTTTTTGTTCCAAATACGATGGCTAAGCATTCTTTTTTGGTTGTGGAATAGTTAGTTTTGGCTTTATTTAGTGTTCTCGAAGCATAAGCTATAGGGCGGTCTTTACCTATATTCCCTTGAGATAGGATAGCGGAGATAGCATAGTTAGACGCGTCGCAGGTTAGGACAAAAGGTTCAGTGAAATCAGGGTAAATAAGGATAGGAGCAGAAACGAGTTTTTCTTTTAATTCGTCAAACGCTTGTTGTTGTTCGTTTGACCAGGAGAAAGTGATGTCCTTTTTAGTAAAGCAGTTAGGGGTTTGGCGATTTTGGAGATTTCAGGGATAAAACGACGATAGTAAGAGACTAGACCTAGGAAGGATTTGTTATCTTTTGGACATTTAGGAATAGGAAACTGGGTTACAGCCTTGATTTTGTCTGGATTTGGGCTTATGCCTTTGTCACTAATAATGTGACCAAGATAGCCGACTTCCTTGCGCAGAAATTCGCATTTGTCGGGCTGGAGTTTGAGGTTATGTTTACGTAATCTTTCGAAGATTTTAGAGAGCTTTTCGCAGTGATTAGGGAGGTCGTGTGAATAGATAACAATATCGTCAAGGTAAATGTAGCAGTGAATGCCTTGAAAGCCGGCTAGGGCTGTGTTCATGAGACGTTGGAAAGTCGCGGGAGCATTTTTAAGTCCGAACGGCATGCGTTTGAACTCGAAATGTCCTTGCGGAACGGTGAATACGGTTTTAGGAGCGTCCTTTTTTGATATGGAAATTTGGTGAAAACCAGAACAGAGATCGAGAGTGGAAAAGTATTTGCTTTGACCTAATTGGTCTAGGATTTCGTGAATTTGTGGAATTGCGTAACTTTCCCCGATGGTAATATCGTTAAGCTTTCTATAGTCTATAACGATGCGCCATTTCTTTTGGCCGGAAGAGTAAATTTTCTTTGGGACTACTCATATAGGGAATGACAATGGAAAAGTAGAAGGTTGGATAATGTCTTGAGATAGCATTTTGGAGATTTGGGTTTCGACTTCCTTTTTGTGGATTTCTGGGAATCTGTAGGATTTGACGTTGATAGGCTCAGAGGGATTAGTATTTATCTCATGCTCTAGTAAGTCAGTGGTAGTAAGTTTGTCGTTAGGTAATTGGAATATGTCTAAATATTGGGAACATATGTCGAGGAGTCGAGATTTTTCTTCGTCGTTTAAATGTTCTGTCCTAAGCATGTTTAGGACTTGGTTTCTGCGGAATGTAGAAGATTTAGTATTATAGGGTTCGGAGTTATAGATAAAGGAGGAATTAGCATTGAAGGGTTGGAGATTTATTTTAATATCGGAATTGATTTCGACTGTGTCTTCAGATGTATTTAATACAGATACGTTTACTCTGTTGTTGTCTTTTACAGTGACAAGGGAATTAACAATTAGGAGAGAGTCGGAGATATGTTGATCTAGAATGAGTCCTACACGATATTCGGGATTAGTAACTGCACATTCAATTATTGTTTCGGTGCGAGGCGGAATTTTGTAGGTTAGCTCGTAATATTTTAGTCTAACTACGAAATATCTGATTTGTAATGTACCGGTATTGTAATCAATAATGCCATCTAAGTCATTGAGAAGATCGGTGCCGATGATGCCATCGTAATTCAAGTCTATTTCTTCAATTACGTGGAATTTATAAGTAAGATCGGAATGAGCATCTGTGAATAATTTTAATTGGAAGTGGCCCATAGTAGACACGGTTTCGTCACTGGTATTAATACCTTTTAATTGAATGGTTTCATTTTTCAGGGCTGGCATCACGTTCATTGAAGATCGTTTTACAAGACTAACACAGGAACCGGTGTCAACTAGGAACGAGAGGTCACGATTATTAACTTGGGTTCGGATATTGACGTGAGGTAGGTATCGTTTATTAGAGCTGATTTCGTATATAGTAGGGGTAGGAATGGAATCGGCTGAATTAGGAGATACAGAGGATGTAGTAGACGTAGTGAATTAAGAGGAGTTGGTAGTCGCAACGGATTTGGTAGATCTATTGGTAATTGGAGGTTTAGCAGGTATAAAGCAAGATTCAGTGGACTTGGTAAGTGAATGATAAGGTTTTGAGGATACAGCGGATGCAGTGGGAACAGTGGATCTGGTATGTATATAACGAGACGTAGAGGATGCAGGGGGACAAAGGATACAGCGGATGTACGAGGCACAGTGGATGCAGAGGATCTGGTAGGTATTTTATAGGATACAGAGGGAGCAGAAGATACAGTGGATGTAGGAGGTCTAGCAGATTTGGTAGGATTATCTCGGGATGCAGTGGATACAGAGGATGCAGTGGATGTACGGGGCACAGTGGATGCAGAGGATTTGGTAAGTATTTTATGAGATGCAGAGGATACAGTGGATATAGAAGGTTTAGAGGATCTAGTAAGACTATCTCGGGATGCAGTGGATACAGAGGATGCAGTGGTAGAGTTTCGCGGTCGAACTCCTGATACGGCGGATGCGTAGGATTTAGTAGGAACAGCGGATACAGTGGATACAGAGATAGAGCTTTCCTTATGGGGCTGGTTACCCTGCGGTGTAGCTCTGGATACAGACGATTTAGAAATGATTGAGCTTCCCTTTTGGGGCTGTTTACCCTATGGTGTAGCTCTTGATACAGTGGATTTAGAAAAGGTGTCATTATGAAAGGATTCAGACGATTTTGAATGGTTTTGGGGTCTCACGAGACACCGTCGTGAGCCCTCTATTCGTTTAAAGGAAGGTCTTCCTCGTAGGTAGAGTCGTCTTGGGTGCAGTGAACTCGATTTTGGAAGTTTGGACGTTTGGGAGGACGAGTCGTGTTCGGGTTAGAGCGTTGGAGGTAGGAGTTATTATTCCTAGCCCTATTGTTGTTGTATTCGCGCTTCCGACAGACGTCTAGGGTATGCCCTACGTTCTTACAATATCGACACGTAGGTGGCGTAGAGTTGGACGACTGACCAACGTTGTGGACCATTGGTTTAGGACGATCTTTGGAATTAGAAGGTTTTTGTGAGTATCGATTTTGATAAGGGTTACGTTTTGATAGTAGCATTTGTATTTTTTCCTCGGATATAGCATAGTTAATAGCTTCGTTGAGCGTAGAAGGACTTTTCATGCGAACTAGGTTGCCGATTTTGGGTATAAGACCCATTAGGAAAGAGTGTAAGGCTAGATCTTCCATAGCGGAAGTCTTCCCTGACAGCTCTGCTTTTTTCTTATTTGAAAGAGTGATTTCTGTAAGAATTTGAGCGAGACACGTTTCAATTTTGATTGAGTATTGGCTGACCGACTCACCAGGCGATTGGTGAGTTTCTTGTAATTCACTGAGTAAGTGAGCGTAATGTTTACGGTCGCTGAATTGCGATTGTAAGAAAGAGCTAAGTGACTCCCAACTGTCGAAGTCTTTTATTGAAGCAGCGGATTCAGCTTTGCCCTCAAGCCGGCAAAGCATGAAATTTAAAAGGATTGGTTTTTGAGTTGTTGAAGCTAATCGATATGCGTTTTCGCAGTTATTTATAAAGGAATTTAGTTTATCGCGAGACCCATCGTAGGGTTTAATGAATTTGAATAGTGTATTAATATCGATACGGTCAAGGAGAACGGTTTCTTACTTCTTTGTCGTCATTGTTCACAGCTAAAAATAGTACAAAGAAACACAGAAATACACAAAGGCAATGGAAAGATATAGAACTTATAGTAAGAATTAGAACAAAGGGTTACTTAGATAGTACAAAGCTTTGCTAAGATTTGGTATAGTGTTACAATGTAAGTAACAATGGGGTTTGTTGTAGCTTGATGCGGCGACGGTCGGACGGCCGGAACTGATAACGATGTAGTACTGAGAATATGGGATTGTAACGCAATGTGTGGACTTTGTTCACTTTATGAATTTGGGCACTTTTGATTTTGAAATGAAATAATATAGCACTGCACTGGATAAAAATGTTTGCACTTACAGGACGCTGGCGACGATGATGAGGAGAATGAACATGGTCACCTCGTGTAGAGTTGGTATGTCCCTTCCTAGGAACCTGGAGCACGGCGGCCGGTCTGCGGGCCACTCGGGGACTGGAACTCGGGAACTCGGGTGTTGTTCACCGCGTAGTATGCGGCGGATGGACGGTTCGAGAGATAGCGCGATTCTCGAACTACGGCGAATGCGATGCAGAGACGAATGCGAGACGGCGGAGTATTGCCGGAGCGAGATACGGAGACGGACCGGGGATTTCTGAGGAATCCCTTTACGCTGCCACCAAATGTTACGCGGGACCGGGAAAGTGTCTTTTTAAAAAAAAGATATTTGAACTAGCTGAAATTATTTATTGGAACACGGTACACACGTAATATTAGAACTTGTATAAACTGGATTTAGAAATAGAACTGGTACAATGATTTAGGACTTGAGACTGGCACACTAAGGATATGGTAGAACTGTTCGCGTTAGATGATGGATGCAGACTGAGGTTGAAAGGGACTGAATGAATAAGGAAGGCAAAAGTGCTGACACGGAGATTTAGGCATTGGTAGGGATTTGTGATGAGTAGTATGGATAGGCAACTGTTTTAGCATTTTAGGGTTCAAGAGGCGTTTGTAACAGATCGCTTCACGCACAACTCTAGGGTAAAAGTGGCGTTCCGTAGAGAGGACTTGGGGACGATGAAATTCAATCCAGTGATTGGTGCCCGATTGAAGTAAATGTTCCGCAATCGCCGTATATGATGTAGTAATTTAACTGATAATACCAGTTACCCTGTCTCGTAGAGTTCTAGGTCTTGCTCTATCGTAGCTTTAAATAATTCCTCCTCCGATTATTCTTTTGGCCGGCACCACACATTGGACTTCAATGATGTGGCGGATGACCATGAGCAGCAGTCATTGTTTACTATCAGGTGATCCATGTGCTCGTTATGCCTCTGTAGAGGAATAAGGTGTGGTGTTCCTCCAACTAGAAGGAGGATCCTCTGAACAGGCTAGGTGATCGTGCCTGGTGGACTGCAGTCCGACGAAAGTACTTTGGAACTTGTATATTTACTGGTCGCGTGTAAAAGCTTCGCTTGCGCGATTTAGGCATTTGGTTTCATTGTGTCGTGTCCGATAGATGTCACTGTGTTGTATTGTCTTCGTCATAATACGCTCGATGACCTCAATGATATGGAGCTACATCTACTCCTCTTATTATGTAAAAAAAAAGACTTTAAAAGGTTTTTTTTTGTTTGCAGGATGAGGCTGTTGGGCGCGGTGTGCGTGCTGTTTGCGTGTCTGGTGGTGGCGAGCGCGCAGTGGCGTTGCCCCGGGCTGAGCGCGCGCCCCACCACCGAGTGCTCCTGTGACCTGCCCCATCCACTGCGGTGCGCTGGAGACCATACTGCGCTACAGGTAAAGAACAAAATGTCATACTATAAGGAAAAGAGAAAACCTGGCGCTCATATAGCGATGAAGAGCCTCTCGTGAGTGTTTGGCCAGAGTGGAAGCGTGTTTGCGGGCGCGACGCCGCGCGCGTCTTGATGTCCGCAGTAAAGCGCGCGGCCCGTCCGCGGGTACAGTGTTTGTCAAATACAACACGGATGAAGAAGAATTATTGTTAATAGCAATAGACGTTGGAAATAATGTTTAATCATACCTACATTGTAAAAGTTCCTACGTTCTTTAAATATAAAAATAACTTCATTCCCATGAAATTGTAATTTTACTTTATTTCAGTTTTGAGGTAACATTTTTGTTTTTATATTGCTTCGTGATGATTTGCGCTTATAAAGTTTTCAACATTTAAATTCATTTCAATCAGAAGGCGTTATGATGATTACGTGCACAGTTAGCTCAGAAAACGTGGGTTCATGGCACCGCCTTATCATGGCTGAAAACATATTTAGAAAACAGGAAACAATGTATTGAGATAAGAACTATAAAAGATAACAAAGGTAAAATAGGAGAGAGCTAGAAGTAACTTGTTCTAATTGCGTAATTAATAATTCTGGGGTACCGCAAGGGAGTGTTCTCGGTCCGCTATTGTTTCTGTTGTATGTCAATGGCCTTCCAGATGTGGTAGCGCCATCTATCTTTTCTATTGATAGTTAATTATGTCAACACCTAGCTAATAAATTCCTTTGCATACCGCAGTGTCAAAACGAGCGATCTTTTATCCCTTTCCTACCCAAAGGCCTTCCCAAAGGTACGCCTAGCTCTAATTGGTCGCGGAATTCAATGACGCTGCGATGAAGTCGAAAATCAACCGTCCCGCTGACCGGCTGCGTCCTGGTGCAGCTCCGCGCCGTGACGAACACATGCAATACCGCAATATTTTACCGCTATTTTACACTATAAACGAGAACTGAACCGCCCGCGGGTGTAGTGGAGTGATCTGTGCAGCTTCGGGCTGGATCCAAGTGGAGTGATCAGCTTGTGGCCCGACTCATCGAAGACGCCGGCGGCCGCCATTTTGTAAGGTAAGGCGTGCCTCCTATAAATATCCTATAGTCATGAGATCGCCCGTTAACCCACTCTTCTAGGCGATTTACCAGCCATTCTTGATACAGTCCACAATATTAATATTTTTCCATATCACGAAATCGCCTTGTACATATTTCGGTGCAACGCCGAACCATTTTTTGGTCCGTACGAAGCCGGATTCATTTGCGTTTATACGTAACCTCTCGTTTATCTCGCGTAGGTATCTTCTAGAAGTAGCTACCTAGGTAGTTATAGCACCTAGCTATACTCCTAGTCCATTTACATACCCATTACGTGGTTACTTCCGCACGCTTCCGTAGGTAATATACTTTTATGTAGCTACCTACTAATCTGATATATCTACCCAATTATTATTACTGGAACTATCATAGTTGTCTTGTAAATTCCATATTTCAAGCACCTTTTAGATCCACCGCCTTAAAGTTGTTGCCTACTTACGAATAACTACTGCATAAACACCTACAAGATGTAAATAAAAATTCATGCACTCTGTTTGCGGATGACATTTCAATAATTATTACATCTAAAACTAATGACATCCAAAAATATGCCACTCATTCTAATATAATACTGACATTGATAATAATACGGACATCGATAATAATACTGACATTGACAATAATACTGACATTGATAATACTGCTGACATTGAAAATAATACTGACATTGCTAATAATATTGACATTGATAAGATGCAATGTTATCTTATATATACAATTCTGACATCAATAAATCTATTAAATCTGTTGTGAATTGGATGGGGATAATAATTTAAATGATAATCTTACAAGAACAAAATATATTCAATTTACCACATACGGGCGTAAATACAAAAAAATCAACGTAATGCATAATGGCTTTGTAATTGAGGAAGTTGATCATACAATGTTTTTTGGTATAGTTTTGGACAAAAATGTTAATTGGAAGTGACATGTAGACAAAGTTTGTAATAAAATAAATGGATTTGTGTATGTTTTAGCAAAATTAAGAAGAATCTCATCAGAAAAAACGGTCATGAGTGCAAACCATGGTTATGTGGCCTCCATCCTTAATTATGGTTTGATTCTGTGGGGCAATTCTACTGAGGTAAACAGGGCTATTATTGCTAAAAAAAAATGCATAAGAGCAATTTGTGGGGTAGCACCTTGGATATCCTGCAAACCTCTTTTCAAACAGTTACGGGTACTTACTTTGCCAAGCATGTATATATTTGAAATTGCCCAATTTGTAAAACTTAACAAAGATCTGTTTACTAAAGCGAAGGATATGTACTTGAGAAACACCAGGGATCCGGACAGAATTGTTTTGCCTAAAATTCCTAGGACTGAACTTTACAAAAATAACTGTTTCGCAATGTCTGGATATATATTCAATCGCATACCTAACAATATAAAGGACCTACCCTATAATAAATTTGTTAAAAGCCTTAAGAGTTGGCTAATAGTTTTTTATACTGTGAAAGAGTTTTTAAATTATAAATAGACAGATTATGTAAATGTATGATGTGCCTTTATCTACTTGTCTTTTCTATTGACATTTGCATGCCCAATTTAGGCAGAACATTATGTACTCATTAAATTTTAAGACGACCTACCATCTATGTAACAATGTTTTCGCAAATAAAGATTATTATTATACATACATACATACATAGACTCACGCCTGGCACGGTTTCGGTTGCCCGCGTGATCCCTGCACTAAACCGCCCGCGTCGGTCGCCGCATCCGCTTGCCCAACGCGGACATTTCAATTGAGTTTTATATGTTTGAGTTCCCCGCGTTTAACTCTGGCCTAACACTCACTGTCAAACTATTGTCAACATCGTTGCATCTTTATATTTTGCTTATATCTTGGTAATAGAAAGACACTAGACGAGTATCCTAATAATCGCTTAGTGTCTTTTTATTGCCTGTACATCTAAGAATATTCCCTTGGTTCATTAAAATAACAATGAATATGATTATAAGGGCCTTATCATACTAGCGGATTGCGAACGTACTCAAAGCGGTGCGGGCGCGCAACGAATTCGTTACGGGTATTCGTACGGAATTAGTAACAAAATGGATTCCGACGAGGAAACACAGCTGTCGACTTTATTACTTCTACTCGTTGCGCGTCGCTTTTTACTCTTTGCGCGTCCGCAACGAATTCGTTGCGCATGCGCGGCGTGTTCGTTGTGACTGTTTTGAGCCCGTAACGAATTCGTTGCGCGCCTGCTCCGGTTTGAGAACGTTCGCAATCCGCTAGTATGATAAGGCCCTAAGGGTCTACTATCTCTACAAGATAATCAAGTAACGCCATCGAGTTATCGGTCTTTATTTATCTTCTCAAGGTAGGTGATTTCAAAACCATAATAGTAACAGACCACTTAGAAAGCTCTTCCAATATTATTTGCACGATTTAATCGGCAACAACTGTTACCTAGAACTCAAACAATAATAAGTAGCATTAATAAACCAATGTTTTGAAACATAAGCACGTAAGGAAGAGCGGAGGATCTAGAACAACTTGTCAAACAAAACATTGGCTCAACAAAAATAACACAACTTGCAATCAATGAATATCGTGATACAAGAAATAAACAAAAACGACAGATGAAAAATGGATAAAGGAAATGAATCGTAGAAAGACATTGGTAACCAATGTCGCTTTATTAGGGTTCCGTACCTAAAAGGTAAAAAACTTGACCCTATTACTAAGCCTCCGCTGTCTGTCTGTCTGTCCCTCTGTCTGTCTGTCACCAGGCTGTATCTCATTAACCGTGATAGCTAGAAAGCTGAAATTTTCACAAATTATGTATTTCGGTTGCCGCTATAACAACAAATACAAAAATAAAAACATGAAAATATTAATGGAGGGTCCCATACAAAAATTGTTTATTTTTCGTATTTTTTGCTCAAAATGACTAACTGTAACAGGTAGACGCTTTAAATTTTCACAGATTATGAAGTTGTATATTATTATTACCTATCGAAATAAATAATTAAATCTAAAAAAAGTTAATAATAAAGGGTAATCCCATACAACAAACGTAATTTTTAAGCAATTTGTTACTCGATCTTAAACAGGTAGAAACTTAAAAAGTATTTAAGTATACATACAACGAACGTGATTTTCTTTTATAGATGATGGTACGGAACCGTTCGTGTGCGAGTCCGACTCGTACTTGCCCAATTTTTTATTTTGGGAAACCCTAAAGTACATTGCAGACTTATTTATGAAAATGTTTTCTCAGCAGTAATCTGATTCAGACAGTCTTCCATATTGTGCTACTTGAGAGGCCTATACTAAGCAGTAGTATATCAGGCTGATGAAGATAACGTGTTCCTACAACAACTACATAGACGAACAGACTTTGCTACACCAACTACTTATAACTGTTAATTTATAAGTAATACGAATAACTAAGAGTTGCTACTTATTCAATCAATTCTGAAGGCCAATTCGCCTTTTTTTATCTGACATTGAAACTGTTTTTTAACTAAATGATATTATCTTTTGAATCGACTCTTATTGGTATTCTGCTAACTGAATGTTATCATCGTCTAAATAATTCGTCGATGATTCATATTTTGACACATTGTTCAATTTAGATCTAGTCGCGATATCTTTCAAACATCAGTATATTTAGAATAATACATGGAGAATCCCATGATTCACACGATCTAATATAAGGCTCTCGAAGCAGTCTTCGTAGGTGTTCTCCATCGTGGGCGCAATGGCGGCAAGAAATTCAAAATAAAAGCACCACTTTACTTGTACACGCTGTATTGCTCGAATTCGAACAGCCGCCAGAGTAATGAACAACTGTCACCGCGTTTGGCGCCACCTACTACTCTATTCGGGGTTACCCGCTCTTAAGAGTGGGTAACCCCGAATAGAGTAAATAAATTTAATTTTATTTTACAACTAATCGAGTAGTCGATAACAACCATCGGTAAATTAAGTAACAATTTCTAAAGACACACACACACTTAAATTAAACCTAAAAATCATTCTTAAATAATCAGCGCGCCGTCATATATATTTACAACGTGTAATGGAAATAATGCACACCCTCAGACACCCCAATTAGAATACCTCGTTACAATCATAATGCATGCATTGAAATATTTTGTTTATTTGCGTAAATATTGTTTTTTGAAGAAAGTATAAACTCAATTAAAAGTGAAAAGCGTGGTCACTATAAATCTGCGCACGCACACAGACACACGAAACGGTTGCTATGGTAAACAAACGACAGCGATCTGATAGGAACGAAATACGATACGATATAAACAAAATTTTTCAAATTCAGTCTTCATACCACACTGATAGAGTGGGGTTTTCAAAAATGATGTTTGAATTCTTTGTCAGCCACTGTTGATATTTCCAAAGATATGACTATTTCTTTCCATCACACTTTTAGGCTTTGGAGTGGACAGTCGACTTGGTATAAAATTATTTATTGTTTGCTAATAACATGCACGATCTGTCGTTTGATAACATCGTTAATGAATATTGTGACTATCTTAACTTCATCATACTTAGTGTTTGAAGTAGAAATGTTGTTTATGACAAGTTAAATCGATTATATCAGTTTAGTTGCGTGTTACTTTGTCTATTGAAAATTTCTGACTATGGTCACACTATAAACTGTCAAATCATTCACTCTTTTTGATTCATTGTCGTGTCCGATATAAAAAAAATTGTCTTGCGCTCGCGCCGTTTTTTCTCTCGCGTGGTTTTGTAATTGAAGTAAATTTAAAACCCTTGTGAATTGCTGCTAATTGATCTGCCGGCATCGGTTTAGTAGTTTTGTGATAGAATTTGTAACATATTGAACATTGTAAAACTTGTGTGAACCCGCCCACGTGTGCATCCTGCCCGAAAACATCATTGGAATTGGACCAGACGCCGAACTGGACCCTGCGGTAACTATAAGATACTTCATTCATCTATTTTGGCCAATATATTTTTATGATGTGTCTAATTTAGCTCAAGCCTGACATCAGTGAAGATATCAGGTAAGTTTGCATATGTACCTACCTATTACTTGGAATTCATCACTATGCAACGCAGTATATAGGTGTTTAGATCTTTGCCTTGGCTAGACCAGACTGGATGAATTAATCACTTCCACTGACCTTTGCAAAACTTTCCCAGCTTTCTAGCCAAACTCTAGACATACTTTTTTGGTAAAAAGAGTGTAGTTGAAATAAATATCATGTTGTAGACAGTCTTGTAGTGTTTGTCAGGTCAGTTTTGCCTCTAATACATAATATTTATTGTATAAGTTGACCTACTTAATTGAAACACATTGTCATACATAACCTCAAATGAGTAATTGTTTGACTTGAATTGTTGAAATCTAGCTAAAATTTGTTGTTATTAGCAATAATAAGTCAGTTTGTTTGGATACATAACAGTTGTATGTATCAATTAATTTAGTTAATTGCATATATTAAGTTTGAAACATTATAACAACCAAACTTGACCTTGCATAGATAAACTTTTATTTGTTGTAATATACTGTTAGTATTGGTATATATATAGGTAACACATACTCTACTATTGTATATCATAAAATATAACCCAGTGAGCCTGTCTGTTGCAAATAATTAATTAATTAATTTAAAGTTCAACCTTTAATTTGCTGTAAGTTATAACCGTTGTTTTTGTGTCAATATAATTTTGTTGAGCAGTAAATACCTGTCACTTGCTTGCACCAGCAGTAAAAAGGCTAATATTTTGTTGGTTTCAAAGAATTAACAAATATTAAGTTTTAATTGATAGTATTATTTAGCGCATGTCTGAGTTTTTTTTAAACTTAATTATGTCAGCTATCAAGGACTTGCGTGCGGCTGCTGGTGCCATTGCATCAGATTTGCGCTGGTTTGCCTCAGCCAGTGCCTTGATGAACCGGCCTGATCGCCAACAGGCCTTACTACAAAGATATGAGCGGATCGATGAACGCCTGGCAAGTGTGTAACAGCAATTTCGTACTTTCAGCGCTTTTTATTTGACAGCCTGGTCGGTGGCAGGGCTGACCTTCGGCCGGCACAAAAATTGGCATATTTGATGTCGGTTCTGGATGGGGAGGCCAAAGGCCTCATCCAGCACCTGCCCGTGTCTGACGAGGCAAACCAGACGGCTCGGGACTTAATTACCCGTAGGTACCACAACAAGCGTGGCCTCGCAGACACCCACATCGAGCAGATTGGACTTTTGAACCCGCTCTTGGTGGCAATAAACTCACTTAAGTGCTTGAACCTGCCCGTGGACCAATGGTCCTACCTATTGGTGCACATTGTACTCAAAAAGCTGCCTGCCGACCTGAGGTCGCGTTTTGAACAGCGCTTTGGTGGGGATAGCGCGACCCATCTGCCCCCCTTTGCAGACTTGGAGAAGTTTCTCGAGGATGAGTGCTGGGTCTTGGATAACTTCGGTGGTGACACGCCGGCTAAGTCGCAGCCGCCCAAGGTCAAGGAGCAGGCTCGCGTTCACACCCGAGCCAATGTTGATCGGCGCCCTCCTCGCTTTGCAGTCACGCAGAGCCCAGCGGAGTGCTCTTACTGCAAGGTCACGGGGCACAGAACGGCCAGTTGTAGGGCATTCTTGAACCTGCATATCGCCTCTCGTAGGCGCATCGCGAATGCCCGCCGCCTTTGCTTCTCTTATTTGGGGTCCCACTACTAGCGAGACTGCCCAAACTTTCGCCCCTGTCCTCACTGTGGAGGACAGCATTTGGACATTCTCTGCATGAATGCCAGAGAGGTAGGCCGCTTGTCCAACCAGCCGACGCCACGCACGGGCGGGTGTTTAGAAGGTGGCAGCCGAGGCTCACCGGCGCGTCGCCGAGAGTCGCCTAGCTCAATTGATCCCCGCCTTGACTCGCGCGCACCTCGTTTTGGGCGGTTGCGTCATTATGACCCCTCACAGATGGCGCGCGGATTGAGTCACCGCGCCTTTGAGGACTTCAAGCCGCACCCACGTTTTGATTTGCCTGGTCTTGGCCAACGGCTCAGGCAACACTAGGTCATTGACTCCTGCCCTATAACGCCAACCACCCCCATTGAGACCGTTATCCTACCAACGGTTGCTGTTAGGGTCTGGGGACCCACGGGGACCTCTGTTGTTGTCCGTGCTATTTTGGACACAGGTTCACAAGGTTGCATTGTTTCAACTTATTTGGTAGGGCAGGTTAAATTAACTATGGGTTCTTTTCCAAATTGTATTCGGGGAATAGGTGACGTAGCCTCTAATGTTGAAGGGCAAGTTAAGGTTTTGTTTGCCCCTGTTAAATCTTCATACCTGAGGATTAAAACCTGGGCTATTGTGCTGAAGAATATTTTGGGTATGCATCCACAGAAACAACTACCTGCTGCTGTGGTGAATTTGACATCGGGATTGGAACTGGCAGACCCCAAATTTGACACACCGGGACAAATCGATTTGTTAATTGGCTCTGATGTCCTCGGTGGAATTTTGATTGGTGGGAAACGGCTCTTGGTGCCAAATGGTTTGACTGCCATCCCGACCATATTTGGATTTGCTTTGATGGGACCTGTACCAAGGGACCCCCGTCCACCTGAACTTGATAATTTGTTGGCTGTAGGCTCCGCTCTCTCTGATGCGGTTCAGAGGTTTTGGGAGGTAGAGGAGCCCCCTCAAGCTGCCCGTTTGAATCCAGAACATGAGGAGTGCGAGCTATTCTTCCAGAACAACACTGGTCGACTCCGTTCTGGTTGGATCATTACGAAGCTACCTTTTCTGTCTGTTCGGCCTCCGCTTGGTGAGTCACGACTTTTAGCCGAAAAGAGATTGTTGGCTATGGAGCGTCGCATGGGTCGTGATCCGGAGCTCAGGCAGAAGTATATTGAGTTCATGAGAGAATATGAACAATTGGGACACATGTCTGTGTCAAATTTGGATTGGCGTTCGGTGGAGCATTACTTTCTCCCGCATCATGCGGTATTGAAGCCACCAACTGGCAAGCTGCGCACAGTGTTTGATGGTTCTGCGCAGACTTCTACGGGCGTATCCTTGAACCAGTGCTTGCATTCTGGTCCCAAGTTGGTCAAGGACCTTTGTGACGTCATCACCAGCTTCCGACGACATCAGGTTGTCTTTGTGGCCGATATAAAAATGATGTTCAGGCAGACGATTATCCACCCTGATGACCGTCGTTTCCAGCTGATCCTTTGGAGAGGGAATCCTCGCGATCCTATGGTCGTCTACGAGCTCAATACCAATACGTACGGGTTAAGGTCGAGCCCCTACTTGGCAATACGTTCTCTTTGGGAGCTCGCAGACCGCGAAGGCTTACGTTTCCCACGAGCCTCCGCTATCTTGAAGGACGATATTTACGTCGATGACATTTGCTCGGGCGCCTCCACAGCGGACGGGGCAATCCTTCTGCGGGACGAATTGATAGATATTTTGGCCTCCGCTGGTTATGAGTTGCGCAAATGGATTTCCAACTCACCAGCGCTTTTGGAAGGCTTGCCAGAGGATCATCAGCAAGATCCACATCTATTTGAGATTGTTGACAACCCCGCCATGATGGCTGTTCTCGGCGTTCAGTACAGACCAGTCCAAGACATCCTTACGTACAACGTAGACTTGAAATTGCCTTGTTCTTGGACTAAACGTCTCGTATTGTCTACTGTCGCCAAAACCTTTGATCCGAACGGTTGGATTTGTTCAGTTATATTTTGGGCAAAATGCTTCTTGCAGAAGCTTTGGACAGCAGGATTGATTTGGGACGAACCTCTCCGCGGTACTCTTGTTGAGGAATGGATCTCTTTTGTATCCTCACTTCTTGCCGTCAATGAGAGCTCCTTGCGTCCTCCCATCCTTCCTCCCGGGAAATACAAGGCAACCCTTCACGGGTTTTGTGATGCCTCGGTACGTGGTCATGCGGCCGTGATGTACTTGCGCACAGTCAGTGCCTCAGGTCAGGTTAGGGTTTCCCTGATCATGGCAAAGAGTAAGGTCACACCCCTTTGCACATCTTTGATCATCCCGAAATTGGAGCTCTCGGGAGCAGCCCTACTTGTACGCTTATTGAATCACGTGTCTAACACTTTGGGTAAAACAATTTGTATTAATGGGACCTACGCCTGGACAGACAGCCAAATTGTTCTTTGTTGGTTGAAGGTGTCTGTCCACACTTTGGAAGTATTTGTCGCTAATCGTGTTTCCCAACTCCAGAAATCCGAAGTCAAACTTGTTTGGAGACACGTGCCAGGTTAGCTCAACCCCGCTGATAGGTGTATATAGGTGTTTAGATCTTTGCCTTGGCTAGACCAGACTGGATGAATTAATCGCTTCCACTGACCTTTGCAAAACTTTCCCAGCTTTCTAGCCAAACTCTAGACAGTTAGCATTATTGATAGATAAAGTAAAAGAATATCAATAAGAGAAAAAAGCGCGTATTTGAAGTTATGGATTAATAGTTACATTAAAAGAATTATCAAAAAACTTACAGGAAAAATCACATTATTTTAGTCCACTTAACACTTCACTGTTTCCGCACACATCACATCTTTTCACTGTTTCAAAAGCAGTTAATATCTTAATTATCTCCTCGGCACTTGTTGTCTCCTCACAATAAACTAGTGATTTGATATTTTCTCCCAGTGAAAAAGTCCGGGGGCGACAAGTTAACATCAAGATGATACAGAACGTTCCACACCGGCGTTGTCATGTTGATAATTACACATTTAAAATATTTTTTCGCAAGTCTCGCTATCAGATTTCCGATGGATGACTAGATACTTGTCATAACTTGTCTAAGCGCATCGCCAGCGCTCGTCATTGGGCAGCGCGGGCGACACAGTACGTCTCGCTCTTGCCTGTTGATTATTACGTAAGCGAAAGATAGATAATAGATAGTTTGGTGGTAAATTGTGTGTTATTGTCTTTTGCCGCTATTGAGTTGTATTAATGTGTGCGTTCGTGTGACCCAACGTGGAACCATTAAACAAATACATTTTAAAATAAGGCGTTCTGCTTTGACTTAAGATTTATTTTCGTATATTTCAACTTTTTAAACAAATGAGTGACTATAATTTACGTTTTTTTATTGTTTTAGAACAAAAAGAAACAATACTAAAAATGACAGAAATGGATTCAGTAGCCGATTCTGAACAAACAAATTTCAGGAAGTGCGACCCTTAATGAAAACTGAAACTCCATGTTGTACCTATCACTACGACCATTTTTCACTTCGGCACCATACCTGGGAAATTACTGGTTCAGGAGATATTGAGGCTCAAAGTTAGTATGGAATTTTTCTAATTAGGTACAAAATCGATGCATTTACCCCGCCAATATGTTCTTTAGATGCCCTTTAACCCCATGGATAAGTAGGTATTTTGAGCATTGCATGCGCGCGCTTTTACTTGCGGTTTAAAAAATGAGAAACCTAAAAAAAAAATCGTTTCCCAGGTATTATTTTTGGTTAGTATGACTTGGCATGATGTCCACAACGAGTAGACTTCGGCTTGGTGATGGGTCTTGTGACACCCTGTATATAAATCAAATATCTGTGACTGATAATTCGGTTATTAATCTACCAGTATTACCGATGGAGGTTTTCTTTTAGGAATTTGTCAATAGTAATTATTTTCGCCTGCGGGGTTCATCACTGTAGGTTCACCACCAATTTGTGACTTTTTTATTATTTATCTGATCTGCGAGTGCATGTTTAATATTATCTAAGACTCATATATAAATTTGATGGCGACCAGATAAGTGGTTGTCTTCTTATTCCTAAATCCATAGGTATACAAATAAATAACAACCACATACAGAACAAAGAATCGTGCCTATCACAAGCTTTGTTCTGCTTAGCAGATAAGTTCATTGATCTTTTTTTTTTTTTGTTTTACGAGATGGAAAATCCCTTTGGATCTCCGACTCTTGGGGAAATGAGAGCCGGAGTATTTGGTGTAACCACTAAAAACCACCTCTACTTTCTCATGTACCCGTGTGTCGGAGGGTAGGGAATCGCATAAGCATTCGTCGCTACCCCCCGACGGGTATTGGCCCGCCAGATGGTCAGGCGGGCCCGGAACGAAACCCCCTTGGCGGCGGATGAAGGTGTTGGGCTCCACCGCCAAAACACCCAGCGGCCGCAGAGGATAGGGAGGACGGCAACGCAACACCGCATCTCCTCTTCCTCTGCGGCCCCACCGCGTCGCATCGAATGGTGCGCACCCATTTGGTCGCGGGAGATAGAGCGCGCGGCAACGCAACACCGACACGCCTCTCCTCCCGCGACCGCGCCCGACTGCAAGGGACAGTCAGACGCATCCTGCGCAGGCCCCTCTAAGCCCACGCGGAGCGTCCACTCCTGGGATCTCTCTTAGCTTCACCGCGGGTGTCCAATCCACGATTACTGAGCCCCCCCACCATGACAAGGTGGAGATCCTACGGGGGAGAAGTTCATTGAACTAACATCATCTACTTAACCAACATGTAAGTCGCGACATCTATCTTTTTTTTTCACTCTATTATATTTGGACTACAAAATACTTAACATTTTTCAATAATATTAATTTCATGGAAAGTTGCGAATTAGCTTAATTACGCCAATTTAATTTGCGATACGCAAATTGTGCAAACACGAAGGCAATATAAAATTTAATTTAGTGCGCAATGTAATTTTAGCTAGCCCTTGACTTAATGAACATTGTATATAAGCACCACTTTCGTTAGGATTAAGTAATGTACTGAGTAGACTTTAACGTAAAATGATAATACTGTCCCATTCATATAGAACATCAACTTTTTATTTACAAAGGGCCCTGTAGACATTTGTTTGAATTTTCCAAATTCGTTTGAGACCCTAGTTCAGTATTTAAATACTGGTTTGTCCAAAATTTCTCGGGTATATTTATCTTTGTGCTCTTTTTATAAAACGGGTTGAGCAAAGATTTAAGGGGACTTGTTAAATATAGATTTTTATACAAATTCGGAGATTAAACAGAAGAGTATATTTGAATTGCGATCCAGTCAGCCGTCTAAGCTTTTTTATTTGAGAAAAACGTCTTCTAATTTAATATGGCCTCATTTTATTAATACAGAAATATTTCGTATTGGAATAAATCTACATTTTCATCACAATAAGATTTATAAGAATAAGTATTCTGGTGAAGCGAAAAGTCGAACACAAATGCGGACCTTTTTCATATTTCATAAATCCTTCATTTCTTCATAATCGATCAAAGGCACTTAACACTACATAGTAAGACGCTTATTGACGCCAAGATGTTGAAAGGTGTGATCACAGACCCAACTCAAAGTCTCGCCGACTCACGCACCTGCCAATCGATAGATTTTGTTTACTGAACGCCTCTCTACGAGTGAATTGTGGCTCACGTTACACCACTACCATGGGTCACTCGATATTTAATCACCAAAACTTGCAACTCAGTAGTTGTATATTATATAGAATTATCAGTATAATTCTATATAGAGCCTTACGCAGTCTACTGCTAGATTTAAGCCTCTACTAATTAGCTTCAAAGTAGTGTGAGTCAATTGGAGGATTCGGTTTACTATAAATATTTATACGTTGAATTTGCTAAATTAATTCAGTTTTTTGTTCAGTACCACATTTGCCTGTAGTCATAATCTTATCAGTATTCAATGAACAAGTGTTATTCATATTTTGGAATTGATTTAACTAAGTACCTTGGCAGGATTTCTTTTTGCATGCAAGTAGTGGTAAGAGATACCAAAAAGGGTCTATTGCAACTGATAGTTGGATAGACCTCCTTTTATTATTGACTTAAACTTAGAATCTGATGCTGTGGTAATATATTTTACTTAACTCAAATTTACTTAAAAAATATTATTAACCATAGATAGAAGAAGGGGTACCCTCAATTTTCAGATTCATCTCACAGCGTCTCGGGGCAATTAATTAAAAACTACCTATGTACATATTCATATTTCAAAATAAAGATCTACAATATACTTCATCTTCGTTTTGTCAGCACTATTCATCGCTATGTATTTGCATTTCGTCTCGTCTTTTCATCTACGCGAGTCTACGTTTTCAAATAATTTGCCTGTAAAACGACTCTTTACTTTGTCCTATAGCCTAAGGCTTTAAAGACAAATTTTATAATAATACTTTTTCTCCTGAATCGGTATTGAAACCATAAAAAATATATTAAAAGTATCAAGAAACTAGGACTGGAGTAACAACTGCTTCGAAAGTTCATAATTAAAGACCTGCCTTTTACAATATTATTTTAGATCAAACGAGTCTGCAACATCTTAAATTATAGTCCTTGGTCTAAGAAAGTCAATAATTATAATGTTGTTGGTAATATGTCAAATGGAAATATACGTTTGTGCCAAGTCATTCTATTATTTAAGAACAGAATAGCCTTTTAATACCGACTAAGAGTACTCTTAAGTGATTTACTGGACTGTTAGTTATTTCATAGAAAACATTTACAGTATAAAATGATCTTTTACCGCAAAGTCGGCTTCTTGATAAGGTGAAAGGAGATAGTATTCGACGACTTTTTGCAGTGATTTCAACGAAGCATGGTGAAAGCCACCATTTAAGGATGGACAATTGATCACATAAACAGATAATAATGTAAACATAATTAACAAAATATGAGAGTAGTACGATTGTTTTGTACCAAACAGTTACGTGTTTGCAAATTTTACATTGCTTTCGTCGCTTGCAACATTGCTCTAGAAACGACGGAAAAAATCGAAGTATGCGTTTGCCCATATCTGCGTTATGCTCACATTCTATCAGTCACGTAATGCCTATTACCATTTACTGTTTCCGAATCATAAGTGTTTCTGAGAATGCTACTATGAGCCTTTAGCATAAATGCATTTAATTCCGACAAATCACATTTCTATTTCTCCAATAGCTTGAGTAAATTTCTAGCAAACTGCTTCTACGAAATCAGGATTAGCCTTTTGTGGAATATTGCGAATTTACGCACAATTGCGATTTTACCAGGAATTGCGACACTTGATATCCACCACATTATCAGGTCAAATTAAGGATTCGGGGTTTAAGGTTATCGACAACCAATAGATTTATAAAGTGCCTATTTTGTTTTTAAGAATAGCATTTTTTATTGCTCCGGTGATGGAAACGATGGATTAGCAGACCCCGCTCTCTAAGCTCTTGGAGTGCAATCGGGACAACACTAAGATGATGATCATGATGAAATAGCTTTTATTAATGAAGCTGAGAATTACTCTGCTATGGATTTACTTAAGTACATCGGTTTCTGTTTTAAATAGACTTAGAATATTAAAAATATAGAATGGCGAGTTTTCCGTACCTTCGCAAAGATGTACTAGTACCTACTCTTTACTTTTCCTTTGTTGCTTGTTACGATGCCTTCGGAATGAAATGAGATACTGACATTGTATATTCTTAATCCGTTACTACATCGAGAATATTTATTTTAAAATAAAATGTTATTGTAGTGGTAAGAGAGACTGCCTCCGTGGTCCAGTGGATAGCGTATGCGGCTGCTAATCGGAGGACCGGGTTCGATCCCGGGTCGGGTAAAAGTGTTACTGGGTTTATCTGAATTCTCAGTAGCAGCGCGGAGTCTAGTGATGTGCAAAATGCTCGCACCCTATTACGTGCGACCTAAAAATTCATGGCGAAATGTGGGTGTAATATTACACCTCTGCCTACCCCTTAGGAGATACAGGCGTGAGTCTATAAATAAAATAAATACATTATTTGTAATATTGAATTATTAGTATGTCTCAAAGTAGGGGCAACTGAAAGGTATTGTTTCGGAATCAACGTCCATCGCTGCTGTACAAATACGGTCGCCATAATACTCAGCTTTTGACCCATTGGATATTTGGACATATTGTTGTGTCCTACTATTGTGGAGAACTCTTGCTTTCGCTTACTGTTTGTGGGTTCTTCCATGATTATTGGAATGAGATAGTAATTAATATGTTAGGATATATTTATTTGTAATGTATTTCCGGATTTATTTTTGGTTATATACATAAAAGTGGTCAGTATAGCTAAAAATAATTTTCTCCCGCACGTTGTGATTACAGAATTGTAAAATGAATAGAGGGATGATATTAAATGGAGACGTGGAAGGGCTACTGATGAGCACATGAAGCTCAAATCTTGTTGAAGCAGTGCGTGTAAAAGCTGGAAATACGTAACCTTTACAGCTTTTTGCAGTCCACTGCTGGATTTAAGCCTTTCTTATTTTGCTTCACAGTAGCATTATGAGTCAATAGGAGTTTTGGCCTACTATACCACGTGGCCACACGGGTTGGTACTAGGTTTGATGTCGAGTTTTCGGTCTCTTATTATATGCTTAGTGTATATTCCTTAGCTGTCTCTTACGGTACCCACGGAATAAAATGGTGTTATGAAATTTTGTATTCTTGATCAGTCACCACTCGCAGGTAAGGGCTAGTCAAGGTAGGTAAAAGACACGTCATAATCTACGATAAAAAAAGCTAAAGCAATCTTTGATTTGAGATAGCTGAAAAAATACCGTCTTTTTTTAGCTGAAATTGAATGATTTTTTCGCAAATCACTGAACTAATTAAAATCTAAATTTTTGTTGAGTCACCCAAAAGCTTTGGGGAGACTTTTTCGGTCTAATAAGGTTAGCAGTCTTTAAAAATCGGTATTAACTTTTAGGTGGAAGCGAAAAGTAACCTTCTTAATGACCGAGGAAATTTTGCGGTGTTGGCAGGAATTTATCGGATTTATGTGATACTAGAGGACGCCAGCAGCTACGCCTGCATTTTTTTTTAAATTCACCCGTTTTGGCCGATCCCGTGGGAATTTTGGGAAATCCCTTCTTAGTGCACCCCTACGGTCCCCAAGGAACAAACATGCCAAATTTCAGCTTCCTGCGCCCAATAGTTTCGGCTGTAGCGTGTCTGTCAGTCAGTCAGTAACGCAAGGATTTTATATATTAAGATTGTAATACGCTATAGTAAACATAATTTTTTTGGTGAAACTGAGAGGTTGATTACGGCTAATGGATGATATAGATACCAGATATTTAGAAATCATCAATATGTTATGGGAAGTTTAAATCATAGTGAGAAAGGGGCCTTGCTCAGCCGTAGGAAATAAAAATATAGAGGGTTGATATATATAAATATACAGGGCTGATGGTGATGATAATAATATAGTGATAAATCTCGGTATCCCGCAAATATTGCCAATAAAGCATAGGCCTTTAAGTTATTCCCCGTCTAAGCTTCTTGGCGTCTTATGCTCACGGAAAAACAGCAATTAATAACGACGGCTGATAATTTTGATGCATGGGTAGCGTAGCAATTTATGCGGTGGCGTAGCCGTGTATGCTGTGGCGAAGCGGCCTAATCTATGACGTAGAGACTCAAGCAGTGGCGTAGCGGTTTATGCTCAGGCATAGCATTGTAAGTAGTGGCATAGAGGTCTAAACTGTGGTGTAGCGGTATAAGCTGTGGATAGCGTTGTAAGTGCTGTGGCGTAGCGGTTTAGACTGTGTCGTAGTAATTTAAGCTGTGGCGTAGTGGTTCAAGCCGTAGCCGCGGTGGCTTTGCAGGTGGCTAGGCGATGCTGCAGTGGCTACGCAGAGTGTAGTGGTTTGTGCGATCTTAGTAATTATGAAAGCTCCGAGTCTTGGTGTACTTGTGTCTGTTGTTTAATTGTTTATAAAGTCCTACGTATACAAAATTCAATTCGAATGTTATTTCGAATGAAAAATAAGTTTCTAGTGTGGTGCGTTGACTTTAATTTTATGACAAAGATAGTCAGAATAGTAACGTCAGTCAGGCAGTTGTTTGCAGCCTATTAACGACTGATGAAGCGGTAAGTAATAGACTACATTTCCAGTAATTGAATTACAATATAATGAATTCAGAGAATAAGTACCTAAGTAAAGTATAGGCAACAGTAGATCGTCCAATCCGTGAGCTCAATTTATCACCCACAAATCCTGCAGCTCAATACAACACTGCTCTGAATGTATTGTGTGAAACAAGCAAATATATAAGCTAAAGATGTAGGCCACTTCAAAAGGACTACGGCAAGTGGCTTCCAACGTCCGCATAGCTACCCGTCGAACAACCGATGACAAATTGTCATATTCCGCAACGCGAGTGCTACAAATAAGGATTTGTGTACCGCCTCCATTCCACTGTTTATATTTTGTTTATTGAAATTTCAATTCGGTTTGCATGCCAAATTTTAGCTTCTTGCACCAGTGTTGGCTGTGCGTTGTCTGTCAAGCAGTAACGCAAGAATATTATATTCAGGGTGTCATGGTGTCAGGGTGTCGTTTTGAACATCATGCCAAGTCATACTAGGCAATAATAATACCTGGGAAATGATTTTTAGGGTTTCGTACCTCCAAATGAAAAAACCCTTAAAGGATCACTTTGTTGTTCGTCCTTCTGTGAAGACCCTTTTACTCAGAAACTCGTAAAGGTATCAAACTGAAATTTATATCAAATAGTCAAATCTACTGTCCCTTGAAGCTGTGAAAAAATCAAACTTCTAAGCCAACGCAATCAAAAGATACAGCTGTTTATGCTGCAAATTTCCGCAAATATTCGAAATTCAAAACCACTTCGGCTACTTCCCGTGATCTCATAATTTGGTACGAAGCAATGTCTTATAGCATGCATAAAGGAAAAATTGCGAAAACCGTATTTTTTTAGTAACATCATATAACAATATTTTTAATAATTTTAAAGTTATTACCATTTTCTCATGAACGCGTAAAGGGATTAAATTAAAATTCATATTAAATACTCAGGTCTGTAATAACTTGAAGCTGTTACAAAATCAAACATCTATGTCAACGCAATAAACAGAAACAGCAATGTAAGCTGCATATTTTCTCGCAACTACTCGTAAGGGAATCAAAACCTACAGGATACTTGCCGTGAACTCAGAATCTTGAAATTTGATACGAAGCAATGTCAGTCACAATTAAAAGGAAAATTGCGAAAACCGTAAATCTTTTGTTACATAATATAAAAAAATATTTGTATTAATTTTAAAGTTACTACCCCTTTCCTCATGAACGCGTAAAGTTATTTAATTGAAATTCATATCGAATAGGTACTCGGGTCTATTATACCCTTAAGCTGTAACAAAATCAAACTCCTATCTCAACGCAATCAAAAGAAACAGCAATTTTACTATATTTTCAAACTCGCAACTACTGGCAAGGGAATCAAAACCTCAGGATACTTCCCGTAAACTTAGATTCTTGAAATTTGGTACGAACCAACGACGTCTTATAGCACAGATAAAGGAAAAAATGCGAAAACCGTAAATTTTTAGTACATCATATAATAATAAATAAAAATAAAGTTACTAGACCTTTCCTTATGAACGCATAGATGTATTAAATTTAAATTCATATCAAATACTCAAATCTATAATATCTTTAAGCTGTAATAAAATCAAACTTCTATGCCAACGCAATCAACTGAAACAGCAATTTAAACATATTTTCAAACTCGCAACTACTCGCAAAGGAATCAAAACCAACAGGAACTCCATGAACTCAGAATCTTGAAATTTGGCCGAAGCAAACTCTTATAGCACAGATAAAGTAACAATGGCGAAAACCATACATTTTAGTTACATATAATTTTAAGATGCTACCCCTTTCTTCATGATCCCGTAGGGGTATCAAATTGAAATTCATATAAAATGCTCAAGTCAAAACTTAAGGATATTTCCAGTCGATCTAGAATCTTGAAATTTGGCATAAAGCAACGTTTTATAGCACATAGGAAAAAATTGAAATACCCTAAATTTTTTGTTACTTCAGATATTTTTTTAAATAATTATATACCAACAGGTTTGTACGGAACCCTCGGGCGCGAGTCCGACTCGCACTTGACCGGTTTATTTTATGTAGACACATTTTTTAAGCCGCTATTATATAAAAGTGCGCGCGTGCCATGCTCAAAATACGTACTTATCAATGGGTGCATAGCATTGATGTATAAAATCCCAAGATACACAATCAGCGATCAAAAAACGGCACTCAAAATAGGGCGCACAAAACCAATAGCGCGCACAACTTCTTTTCAGTGTCGTTTCACTAGCGTCTACGCACGGTCGTTAAAAATGCCGAAGTGTGCCTACAAGTTTTGTAAGAATATGACGTCCAGAACGAAGAAAAGTGACGGAATTTCTTATTTTCGGTAAGTATAATTCATAATTGTATCATTTTTGTTGCAAAAATTACATTAAATAAGTTGTATAATTTATTTTTTATTTAAAATTGATGATATTGTTGACATGTAATCCAGTAAATTATAATTGTCGTTCGATAGAACTATAATCGTACTTTAACGACACCGCCTGAAATTGGTCGATTCATAAGTTGACTCTGTTCTAAATTTAATAGAGTAGTGTAAATTTGTTTTCTTTTTTTGGTACTCTTGTCAGTGTAATGAATATGAATAATGTTCTTAATAGTGCATGGATACATTTTATGGACAATTTAGTCGTAAATCATCACTAACCATGTCAAAAATGAGTGTTTATTTTGCACGGGTTTCCCGGAATGTTGTGAAACCAGCCCAAAACAGTTGTAAACATTTAATAGCTACTGTTTCCATGTTTAGTTTAGTCAATAATGTATAGTTGGACACATATACACAATAAATATTTAAGTATATAAAATACCTATATAACTTATTCGTATTTTCAACATAGCTATTATATATTTATAAAAAATAGTACTTATTTACTTTTACCTACTTATATCCTTTCAGCCCTTCATGATCACAAAAGTAAATGTAGTTATTTCATTAACCGACTTCAAAAAAAGGAGGTTCTCAGTTTGACCTGTATTTATGTATGTTTGTCCGCGATTATCTCGCGTTTGGCTGAACCGATTTTGATGCAGTTTTCAGAAAAGTATTTATTACACTTAGGAGAAAGTTTTAGTATTTTAACCGGCTTCAAAAAAAGAAGGTTCTCAGTTTGACCCGTACACATACAACATGTAACAAGTTTAACGCACTCTCTGAAAGTACTTTGTTCAGAATCGGCTACTGAATAAATTTCTGTCATTTTTAATATTGCTTTTTTTTGTCACGTGTGTGAATTTTAATGTGTCCGTGTATGTGTGTGTTAATTATAAAATAATTATCATCATCATCATCAGCCCTTTATACTGTCCCACTGCTGGGCACGGGCCTCTTCCCATTATGAGAAGGGTAAGGCCATTGTCCGTTGGTAGTAAAATAATTATAGTTCTTAGCTATTTAGGGCTGTATATAAGTACCTATGTAGATTGAATGCGCTGGTTTGGAAAGGATGACGCCAAACAATAGGTTTTTAGGGGCATTTGGTTTGGCACCGACTTCAAAAACTAAGTATTTAGTTTAATTTAGTAATTTGAGAGGATTAGGGGTAGCGCATGTAAAAATTATTTCGTACTTTTCAGTGGGTCGATTTTTTGAAGGCGGTTCTCTTTTAAAAAAAAAATTAACTAAATACCTAGTTAACATTTTTGTTGAGATTTTTAAGTTTTTATTTTCATTTTGTTTTCTTGTTCATAGATTTCCTCGTGACCCAGTTAGGTGTCATGAATGGATTGCGATAGTCAGTCGGCAGAGGTGCAAAGAGTTTTTTAAACCAAATAAATCAAGCGTTGTTTGTTCCAAACATTTTTCTGCCAGTGACATGTATACCACAGATAAAGGTATAAATCGCCTTTTAAAATCAGCAATTCCTCGTGTAAGTAGGTTTTCAATAATAGTAGCTCCTTATGCATTCTAATCACTTATTTATTAATTTTCGTGCCTCTTGCAGGTGCTATTATCAGATGACATTCCGATGACAGAGTCTTTGATTGAAAACAATGCTCCCTGTACCACAGTAAGGATGATTACCGGATGACTATATATCCTACGACTAAGTGTTCAGTTCATTTATCAATTTTTTTTTCTACAGATTGAATTACCTGTCGTTCAAGCAAATTCCGTAGCTGGGAGTAGTGAGAAATTTAAATCACCAACCACCTCTTTAAGCTTGGGATCTATTTTTGATACACCCCGTAAGATTGTAATGAAAAAAGAACTTCATAAAGTACGAACACGTTTGATAAAACAGGATAATCTCGTAAGAAGCCTACGGAAGAAAAATTCGAGGCTGACAAAAAAGAATGCTTCCTTGAAAACAGCTTTAAATGAATTGAAGAAAAATTTAGATTTGATTCCAACTTGTGTCAGGATTTAACAAAGCACATAAACGTTACTGACTCTTTTAATAACACATATCTTAAGACTGGTTCAAAAAAGAAACGGTATGCAAAATATCCACCAGATGTTAGGAAATTTGCAATGACTTTGCAATTTTACTCACCAGCTGCCTACAGGTATGTTAGAAGAATGTATTCTACTTGCTTACCTCATCCAAATACGCTTTTTGAGTGGTACAAGAGTGTTGACGCTAAGCCTGGATTCACACAAGAAACTCTAGATAGGCTATACCAAAAATCTCAGAATTCGAAAAAAGTCTCATTATGTTCACTTGTTGCCGATGAGATGTCAATTCGTCAGCAAAAAATTTGGAACGGTAAGCATTATGAGGGCTTGGTTGATATAGGCATTGAAAACTGTGACTCAAATCATATTGCTACTCAAGCTTACGTATTTTTACTAGTATCAATAAACGAGTCATGGAAAATTCCACTTGCATATTTTTTTATTAATAGTTTGACAGCTGAAAATAAAGCAAACTTATTAAAAATTGCACTAACAAAATGTCACACTGCCGGCATAAAAGTTGTCTCAATTACTTTTGATGGTTGCAAAACCAATATATCAGCAATGAAACAATTAGGTTGTCAAATTGATGACTATGAAAATTTAAAACCCTATTTTAAGCACCCTACCGCTGATCACGAAGTTGTTGTATTCCTTGATGCATGTCACATGCTTAAACTTATGAGAAATGTATATGAATCGAAAAAATATATATATAACGAGAAAAATGAAGCTAAAAAATGGAGCCATATTGAAAATCTATACCATATCCAAGAAAAATATCAATTACATTTAGCCAATAAATTAACACAAAAACACATATGGTTCAAAAATTCCATAATGAAAGTCAAACTTGCAACACAACTTTTAAGCCGCAGTGTGGCAAAAGCTATAAGTTTTTGCGATACAGTTTTGAAAATTCCGGAATTTGTAAATTCTCAACCAACAGTTGAATTCATTTTGATTTTGAACAATTTGTTCGATATATTAAACTCAAGAAATTTCGCTACTACTGGATTTAAAAGACTAATAAGTTACATAAATTCGAAAGAGGTTTTTGAATTTCTTCAAACGGCTAAGTCTTTTTTATTATCACTTCATATTCGGATTCGAAGAAAACGTACCATTAGAAACAAGGGCGAAACAAAAGTTATATTTTCACAGGCAGACGTTCGGCTATATAATTCCCAGTCAAATACAGGTGTAGTGGGATTGTTAATATGTATAAGCAGTTTACAGCAATTGTATAAAAGTTATGTCGAAAAAGGCTATTTATCATATATATTAGCGTATAAATTTAGTCAGGATCACGTGGAGCTTTTTTTTGGAAATATTAGGAGTCAAGGTGGTTTTAACAATAACCCCAATTCACGCCAATTTCAGTCCGCTTACAAAAAGATTTTACTACATTTAGAACTCAGCACTAAATTCACTGGCAATTCAATCCCTTTAGAGAACGTACCTATTCTTAATTGTGGATCCACAGTTTCAAATATAAACAATACTAGCATTGGATACCGGTTTGATATAGAATCTGAACACTTACAAGTAGAAGACAAAAATTCAGAGGTTTACCAGGACAATTGTGACGTTTTCTCTGAATCATTATCAAATTACAGCTCAGAATATGTGGATCAAATTGTTGGATATATATCCGGATTTGTAGTTAGAAGTCTACTTAAAATAATAAAATGTGAGCCGTGTAAAGATTCTTTACTAGCACCTAACAAACTATGGTTTCAGAAATTGGTTGATTTAAAAGACTTCGGTGGTTTGTGCTATGCTAGTGAAGATGTTTTTACAATATGTAAAAAAACGGAAAATGTAATTAGACGAGAGCAGCGTGTTCATTGTGATTCAGTTATCACTAAAAAACATTTGAGTTCAATCGTTTTGAAGGAACTGTTAAATGTTAATATTTGTTCTGCCATAAACATACATTCTCTACATCAGCCGGCTTTATATAACCATAAAATTAGCCTAATGAAGGCTGTCATCGAGAAATATATTGATGTTCGGCTACATTACATTGCAAAAAAAGTAACTGAAAACTTTAAAGCAAAATCAAAAAGGCAATTATATAATAAGTTAAATCTTTTTCAAGGAACATGAACTGTTAGCACTTATCCTTTTTACGACATTATTTAACCTTCTTCATAATTTTTATTAAAACAATATATATTACATTTTTTATTCCTATTACAATGCTGAATAATACACGATAAATTATAAACGTAATAATAAGCGATTCGATAGTTCTTTGGTTTGTTTACCTTTGTATGTGGTATTTTATATACCTTTGTCGGCCGTGATCGCGGTGGAACTGAAATTATTTAGAGTACTTGGTTTTAATTAAGGTATTGCTTTTCTCCTAGAATATGTACAAGAACTGATCTATTTTATGTTTAAATTAGTCTTTCATTTGTAAAAACCAGTTAAATAAACATTGATCATTTACACGAAAGTCATTAGTTTTATTAATAAAAATCCTTCTCGAGATATAATTCATTAACAGACATGATACTTACTTAATATAAACTACATACAACACACTACTTATATGTAATACATTTAATAGAAATAAAAAAGCAGGTTTTCTAATCTCGGCATACTATGTAAACATTCAGAGAATATACTTATTTTATGCATTAAAAAAATCACGACAATAAAAAAAATATTGTATGTGAATACAATAATATTCGACTCCACTTATTCCTTGTCCTACCTGCGAGGAGCAGTCGTAAAATTTTATTGCTTTTAGTACTTGCTATTCTAAACACAGCTTCAAAGTACACGTATAGGGTTGACTTTACTCTAATTCATACTTATGACATAAGTATAACTACGTATCTTTAGTTGGCGACACTTTTAAGTGTAAGTTTTGTATGGAACTGTGTATCTAGGTATTTTATACATCAATGGTGCATAGGACATCTTGGCGGTAAGTGCATCGATTCTGTACCTAATTAAAGAATTGTATAGTAAGTTAGAGCTTCAATATCTCCTGAACCAGTAATTTCCCAGGTATGGTGACGAAGTAAAAAATGTTTCCAATGATACCAATCTTTATGGGATACACAATATGGGATTTCAGATTTCGTTTTACACCCCGTATACAGAAGATTTATGTGGTATTTATAGTGCTGAATTTGCACATTATTACTCATAAAAAGGAAACGTAATTTTCTACAAAGACATCCTGAGAATGTCATATGCAGTTACAGAAAAGCGTAGGCTTTAGGCCCGAAAATATCTGTCCAGAAATGGTCACGTGCTTGGTTTTGTACAAAAGACAATACATAATGTAATTACATAAGTTGTTTAATAATACTTTGGGTAGTGACAGATTAAGAATACAAAGTTTTACTACTCCATTTCAGCTTATGGGGATAAGAACAGGTGATGTAAAAGACGATTTAGGCAAATATACGAAACCAATAGGATATTTGTGAAAAGACGGAAAACTCGACGTCAAAACCTATATCAACCCGTACTTTATTAGAATAAGTCCTTCTATTGATTAGCAATGCTATTGTGACACTAATTAAAAAGCTTCCTGATGTTTCGAGTTTCCACGTGTATTCCAGTCTTCTAAAGCTAAACTATTTAACGAATTTTAGCAAACTATAGCTTATTTTTATCGAGCAATTGCCACGCAAACGCAGCCACACTCACCAGCCGTTGAATTTCTGGACAGATATTTTCGGGCCTAAAGCCTACGCTTTTCTGTAACTGCATATTTGGTTAAATAAAAAAACAATATTTCGGTTACAAACGAAAATTTGTATATTTCTGTAAAATAATCTATAGAGCTTTTAGCAAAGAAATTGAATGAAAAATAGTGATTCTAAACAATGCTGGAGACGCATACCCAAAGGTCTACACCGAATCACGCGACCCTTGTTCTATCTTTTTAACTAGTCCAATTGTTAAGAATCATTATTTTTCACGCGTTGCTCAGAGAAGAAGACAAGACTACGCCGCACAGACAGTGAAAAAGGCCGGTCACTCCCGCGCCACGATATATATTGCCCGGTGGGGGGTGGGTGAGGCAGCCAGCCGAGAGTAGTGGGTGAATGATGTAAGCGGCGACACAGTCACAGCAGCTTTTCAATAAAAGCTTGTTACGATTTTTTTTACACAGGCGCGAAGAATGTATTATCAACGCAAGACTTATAAATGACAGACCGGTTAGAAAACATATTCTTGCGTACCTTGATGAGCAGGTAAAGCAGGGATTCCCAAAGTGGTTGAACCGGGGTCGATATCGGTTTCCTAGGGGCCGACATAAACGAAAACTGATTTTGGAGGTCGACGAGGTCTAAAAATCGACCCACGAGAATCTTCAGTGTGCGTATCACTAGTATGCTGACGACTTGCAGCTTTATACACAGGCAGGAGTAGGCAGCATCGCTTCAGCTATCGATGAAGTAAATCAAGCACTGACCATTATATATGATTGGACACAACGATTTGGTGTTGCTGTGTACCCCGCTAAATGCCAGGCAATCATCATTGGCAGCCAACGCATCATCAACAAAATTGATCTTTCAACGCTTCCGTCAGTCATGTATTACCAGAGAGCAATACCATTCAGTCCAGTTGTTAAAAATCTGGGCTTACACATGGATAGTCACCTGAACTGGCGGGCTCAAGTTACATCTATTGGTCAAAGAGTGACAGGATGCTTACGTTCTTTGTACCGCTTGAAGAACTTCCTCCCTCCTAGCACTAAGGTAATGCCCATGCAAACTTTAATCTTCCCTATTATCGACTATGGGATGTAAGCTATTTTGACCTGAATGCAGACCTTCTCAACAAACTAGACCGGCTTCTCAATAGCTGCATTCGATTTGTTTACAACCTTCAAAAATATGACCACGTCTCTGAATACCGCTCCCAACTCAAATGGCTAACTATTCGTCAACGCCGTAGTTTGCATGCTCTCACTACTCTTTTCTCTTTTCTTAACTCTCCCTCTCTTCCTTCTTACCTAAGTCCTTATATACAATATTTATGCTCAAATCACGACAAAAACCTGCGGTCATCTAATAATCGTCTACTTTTGTGTCTCTCTCATAGCTCTGGGTTCGTCAACTCTTCCTTCTTCGTCCAATCTGTCTTATTATGGAATGCGCTCCCTCTCGAAATCAAGATGGCAAAAAATCGGCTCACTTTCAAGTTAAAGGCTCGAGAGTTTGTAAGGAGTAAAATGGCAGAATAAACTCATACTGACAGGACTTACTGACTTATATATTTTTCATGTATATATTTATAATTTGCAAGTATTATTATGTTCATATACATATAAATGTATTTTTACTTATATATACTATATATCTCAATATATATATTTCTTGTGTGCGTGTGTATGTCACTGAACTCCTCCTAAACGACTGGACCGATCTTGATGAAATTTTTTGTGTGTGTCCAAGGGGACTTGAGAATGGTTTAGATTCACAATTTAGTCCACTGGAAAATGATTTTTTACTTAATTTTCAATTAGTAAGTAGTTGTGGATGTTGGAATGTTTCACATTGGAACCGACGGGCTGCGCTGCTATCGCAGTGTCAAATCTTATATTAATCATTTCGTCAAGGACTACATAGAAACCTTACCTGAATAATAAAACATAAAAAAATAAAGATTTCGAGTCGACAACATATTGTGGATCCCTTATTCTGCTCGATCGCCTCACGAACACATTTTGTGTTGTATTGGCGGCGATCGTGAGTCAGAGACTTAGAGATCTGTCTGTTGAGGTGCCGATATTTCGGCATGTCGTCGGAGGATAGCAGAACCATCTTGCGCCTTTCCTCTAACAGCTCGAGGGTCGGACCCGAGATCTTGCTGGTTCTCTTGCTATTCTGGGGCTTAAAGAATTTAGCCCCTGTTGTATGGACAGCATCCACGAACCCGTTACTGTACTCGTCCACATCTACGCATTCGCCCAGGCATTCGAAACGGTTCTTGAGTTCGAGCTGAAAGCTCTCGGGGTTTTGGATATGAACCGGTGCCGGTCGGAGCGTGGACTTTATCAATTAAGATCTGTCCCACAATCGGTTTAAGATGTTAGATTCTAATTCGTTTAAGGTAAAGTTATTAAACCAGATAAGTTATATCTCGTTGAAGCGTTTGCGTTTGATGTTGGGAAGATGATAAGATTTCGAAAGTTCTGTAATGGTAATGTTACAATAAATGTCAATATATAATTATATTTTCATCTGATCGATTAGTTCAGTATATATGTATACATTGAGAAATAGATGTGATGCGTTTTTGTTGTAAGCTGCTTATATTTATGTGATGTCACACTCAATTCAATATGGTGTTATTGGAAATAAATTGACCGTGTACCTCATTTGAAATTAAACCAACTGCTTCAATTCTAGTCGTCAGGTTTTTTAATTGAACTTTATTAAGCTTACAATAAAACTAAAGTTCAAATGGCAGTATTATTATTGAGATCAATTTATACCGGCAACCTCTGGAAGGTTATTTATTATTATTGGAAGGAAAACGAATATTTGTAGGCAAATCAGTGTCGATAAAATATTCTCGTAACTTTAAAACATAATATTTATTTATCATACTTATAAACTGATTTTTTTCATCCTAATATAAACAAATGCATAAACATACGTACAAACATAAATTAATACTCAACATAGTAAAATAGTTTATATATTTTCTTTTTTCAATAGGGAATCAACAATCTGACATACTTGGACATAAGTGACAACCGGTTAACGGACACATCTGCGGATACGTTTAAGCCTTTGGTCAAGCTCACCGTTTTAAGTCTTAGAGGAAACCTCCTGAAAGTAACAGAATTAACCAGTTTAAAGGTATAATCAATTCAAACATCTATCGAAGGTAGATGGAAAGATTAATTGATAGTTTTCGTGTCAACAGTTCATTGAATATTCCAACCGCAATCTCGATTTGTGATTTCCATATCTAGCATTTGATAATGTATGCGACTAACTCATAATTTAGGTCAGTTTTAACTATAGACAAAAAATACCAAATTAGAAAAACTTTTAAGTATTTGACAAGTTTATAGCAAGACAAAAAGCATATATAAAAAGCAAGTCCCTTTCTCTTGAAGTTTAATACTTCATTTTTCAAAAATCGAGAAAGAGAAAATAACACCAATTTACTATTGCACATTTTTTGTCATCATTATTTTGCACGAAAAGGCACTTCGTGTTTTCTTATTTTAACTAATTACTGATTTATTTTATATAAGTTATCCAATATTATAGTTTTGAATAATCCCAAGACTAATAACAAGGTATAATTATACTAACGAAAAGTTTAGCTAGAAAAACTTGATTCAATATCTTTCTTAGACCTAACAGATTAATGAAGGGTATTAAGAAAGTCTTAGTTTCTAATTCTTATATGAACTTATTCATCATCATCAGCTTTTAACAGTCCACTGCTGGACGACGTCTCTCCTTTGAAAGGAGGCATTGGCCTACTATACCACGCTGGCCAAACGGGTTGGTATAGGGTTTGTATCAAGTTTTCCTGCCCTTACAGTGCTGTTCTCTGCATAATACGCTCCTTCTGTCGGCTCTTACGACACCCATGGGATAAAATGGGGTGGTGACAATCCGTATTCTTAATCCGTCACCACACGAACGGTGAACTTATTCATTAGGTTAATATTTTATCTAAAAATATTGGCGCCCAACAAGGGGCCACCCCTCGATGTATCAAAGCGAAATGAATTATAGTTGTAATATCAATATTATGTTACTTTCAATAGTTCGTTATTATTTTCTTTTACTTGAGAATGATATTTTTTTACAATATTGTATTGTTTTATTTTATTAAATTATGAGTAATTATATGCTAGGCAGAACCCATTTTGCGCCACTAAGGCACAGTTTAAAACCAAAATACAACATAACCCATAAGACAAATAGAGGTTCTTTTCGATAATTTTGAATGGACTTTGATTTCAAATAATAATGTGTCATGTTCAAATTTATTGCAAGATCATTTACCCGTGATTCATTTCAACAGAAGATTGTTTTTATGATCACTGTATTACTTTTGAACAACAGCAACGTATTTAGTGTCGTTTTTGCGAGTGACATAGATTTATGAGAGAAAATACTGTAATATTTGTATTTTTGAAGGATAAAAAGATAAAAAGCTGTGAAGAGTATAATATTACATGAGCGTTTATATTGTAGGAGGCTCACACGCTGCGAGACCTAGAATTATCAAGCAATGCACTGGAAGGGCCACTCGCACCGAGTACCGTGCCGCCACTGAGCTTCATGTGTCTGACAACACGTTTGTGAGCATCCGATGAGGGGCTTTGGCAGGTAAGGGATTGTGCCATATAAAAGTTTATAGTTTTCTAGAATGTTCCAGAATGTGCATTTATCGGGTTAGGGATTGTTCAACATTTGATTCAAATATTTTATTGAATGTTCCAAATGAATGTGCATTTATTGGGTAAGGCATTGTTCCATATTCAAGTTTATAACTTTATAGAATGTTCTAGTTTAAGATAAAGATACATAAATAAATATAACATTTAAATACCTTGATAAATCACCATCATTGTCTCAGTGTCATCCTTTTTGCAATAGAGACTTTTTGCCTTGGAGCAATGGGTATATTAGTCTAACCAGTTTTGACAGAACTTTAGCTTTATAAATTACATCTTTCAAATATTAGCCTAACGAATAACATTATAAGGATAGGGCAGCTGTCTATACCTATTATTTTCCGGCGAATGTCTTAGACGCAACTGGACGCAGTTAGAGGTGATTTACTTAGCTATTCATCCGCTATTGTTTTACAATGCAAATTTCAACCCAATAACCCTTAAAAATATAAACAGAAGAAACTTTAAAACACGTTGCAAAATCCTTTATTAACGGTCTTTGTTCACAGGTCTCTCGAACTTAACTCATTTGAACTTGCACAACAACCAGATAGATGTGTTAGAGGACTACGCTTTCAAGCACCTAGCTAACTTGACGCATCTGAATCTGTCTTATAATGCGATTGTCGCTGTATCAGGTAATGTGTCGTTTCATTTTGTACATTGTTTTTTTTTTGCTTTTGTATGGAAGAGACCGTGGTTGGATGTTTAGTTGTTTGAATGTTTGTGTTTCAACCACGCCAAAACTGCTCAAAAAGCAATTAGTTTCTACTCACAGTCCCGCAAAGATGGTTGGTAGTTATCGTAAAGGCAAAGGTATCTGAAACCTATGTGCTATTTTGATGAATATTGATAATTGAAGTTATTTGAAACTAATTTTAGGAATCAATTTTGTGACAACGCCACGGCAGTATTAAGACCCAATCTGAGCGGCGACCCTATTACCATATTTCGTTTTATCAATTACTTAGGTATTTCTCTTACATAAATGGGTCAACTTGATCTAAAAGGCGTTTTATTAGTCTAGAATATTACCATAATTATACAGTTTGTAATATAAGGGTGAAATAAACGTAGAATATTTCATAAAAGGGGTGAGTAATGCAAATTCTTGCTACTCTTATGAGTAAGCAGACATATTAAAAGCTTTTATCATAAGTGCAGGTGCTTTTCTGAAACTATATTGTATGGATTCATAAAGAAACAAAAAAATTTGGTAAACCTGCATCGAAATAGAGCAACATCCAAATCTGTCTTTGTAATTTTATACGGATTTTGCGTTATTTGGATGTCGAAAGAAATACAAAGAAATAAAAATAGGCCTTTACTACAACAAGAAAGGGAAGTTGTGATTTAGCATAATGTTACGAATTGAAAATAACGCCATCTATCAGTGAATGGGAGAACTAGATGAGATTAGATGTATCGGTTGTTTAAAGCTGTTTCATCTATCCTCTTGTAGATGGCGTTGGTGTAAATAGAACAATTACACAAATCTAACCAGAAATTTAGTGAGTCGTCTCGAAAAGGCTAGTTATGTGTTCCGGCCGGTATAAATACCGCGCAGACGGGCGAGAAGAGACAGTAACAATTGAATATCGGAGCGATAATCATCAAGCGAAGGGAAGTAAGTCGGAACTGTTTAGTGGTGTTTCTAGTAGTGTGAAATAAGTGTATTTATTAGTGTTGTAAAAATAAGTGTGTGTTTGTGTTAGTAAATAAAGTACAGTTTTCTGGCATAGTGTATATAATTTATCGTCAAACCCCAGCTCGTAACAATAAGTATTTCGTAGGTTTAGTATGTTTGTAAGGATATATTTATATTATATGTAGGTAATAGAAAAAACATCACAAAGCTAGAAGTTTCCTCCGCCTATCTTAGTCACATCTTATTTCATTTTTGTACAACAGACAACATTGATATAAAGTTCGACTAAACGTCGTATTTATCATCAAATATTCATTTAATTTATCAATGAAACAATATTCCACCACCATTGTAAAAAATCTGTAACCAAAACCGTCCAAACTGAAACACTAATGACTCACACAAACTTTATCCACATTTATCCGAGGTCCCGGTCGTAAAGATAAATTTGGTCTTTTTCACAGATAATCCTCTTAATTGCGATTGCCTAATGGCCGGATTCGCGAGGTGGTTGAGAGAGGCAAAAAACTTGCTCCAAACTGATAAATCTGCGGCAGTGTGTGCCACACCCCCACATTTAGAAGGTGCATTGCTATCAAGACTCGAGAGTCTTCGAAATGAGTTCGAGTGTTTCTTCCGAAATCATCGCATAGCTTGTTATTCGAGAAGAACAAGCTATGCGATGATTTTGAACACACCGATCTGAAATAAAAAGAGTACGAACTACGATTTCAATAAAGTACTGGCGAATTCTATTGTGAACGATTATAGATTGGATGGCAGTGATCAAGATGTTTATGTTGATAAGCAAGAAGGATTAGATGATGACCTGTATGATGAAGAATTAGAAGTGCCGGGCGAAGAAGATTTGCCGATTTCGAAGTCTGAAGTAAGTAAGCTTTTTGACCTAGATTTTAAACTTAAGGGTTACTTTATTTAGTTCAGTCGTTTGTCTATTTTAAAGTGTGAAAAAAATTCATCTCGATTTAAACTGCTTGGTAGCGCCAAACTGTTTAATTAAGATGTTACTTTTTTAATTATTGCCCATGACCTTCTTACCTAAACCTTATGATGACACAGCAGCATTAAATTAGATTTCCTTTGTATTGTAAAGATAAGATTGATTATATTTTTCTTTAAAAACAAAATATACTTATTAATATTTTTGTTAAATAAGTATAATTACTTAGCTTACGTGATCACCTGAGATACTCGCTCATGTTTAGTTCTATTGGTATTGACCAAATTTAATAAATGTTTTATGGGATAATACCTTAATTAATATCGTAATTTATCATTTTTCTTGTCTATTTTAATTAGTATCAAATATTGTGCAGGATTCTACTCACTCATCATTCTCATTTAATATATTTATATTGAATGAATATTCAATATTTTTAGGGGCGCTGCGGTGACATCTGCTTTTGAATAAAGGCTCGTAACTGTAGGTGTTAAAATAAATTATGGCCGTTTTATAATTATTTGATACCACGCAAAATTGTAGATGTTATTAATTCCGTGGGTTTTACTCAGTATTTTGGGTCTCCAAAATAAGTTCAGTTTGTAGTTTGTTTCTCCAGTTTCCACAAATATTTTTGTAACATTCAAAAGATAAGACAATTAGGTATTGGCTTGTAAAGAAATCTTGTTATATCATTTTGTAGTATTTCGATAATGTAAGTACTGATTTGAGTACTGTGTTTATTTTTGTTCTCATTGTTTGTTACTTATTAACATTAAATTTAAAGAAGGACTTTGATCTTTCCGCATGAAATGTATAAATACTATAAAAGTCAAAACGTTTTTTAAAATTATTCACTAAAATACTACAATACTTAACAATAATGTAAAAGAAAATCTTTTCTTCTATTTTTAACAAACAATGTATGGGCATTTTATTAACAACAGCTTTTTTCACTTATTAGTTTTTCACCACTACTTAATAAGAGAAGAAGAAAAAAATGCAATTACTTGTTGAGTGCACAAGTTATTATATTCATAAGATTTTTTATCTATGAATGAATCACTTTGGCTCGAACGAAATAATGTGCGAACGATAATGCCAGCAGGTAACATTTAAATGTAAATTTAACGTGTAATGTGTCACTAAACGTTGTCCATTTTGGATGTTAGGTAGGTACTCATATATTATTACTTTTAGTATTCCTACGTCCAATATAGATAAATCTAAGCAATTGATATGATTTTCTTTTTAATGAGTATAGTGGTGGCTTAAGTTCTGTTGTGTGCCTGGTCAAAAGTAGGCAAGGAAACTAGATGATTTGTTAGTCGAGTAATTCCATAGTAACATTATATAGAAATAATGTATATGTTCGTAACGACTCATTGTTTCAATAATAAGTTCAATAAGAACTTTAATGTAATGAGTCCCTATACGTTTTTGGCAACTGTAAGTATAGTGAGCAGGATAAAGCCTAAAGCTTTCATGACTAACGTTTAAAGCAATAAATTAAACACTAAGTATCCTTTCTTCTCCCGTTCTGTCTATATAGTTATCAAAATTATAATCTTAGCTAGGTATATTTATCCGCCACGGATTTTATTCAGTACTTTATTACAGCCAAGTTCTTGTTTTGATGTAATATCCTGACAAACGTTTTTTAAACGCGCGCGTAGGAAATGACGTAGTTAACTGATATCCGACACCACATGCAACTTGACAAGACTCTCTCGGATATTTTTAAGGGAAATGCGTATCAACAAGAATTTTAATGGAAACATTAGTAGCAGCGCGAATTTATACGTAAGCTTTAAAGTTTATTTCATAATTTAAGTACAGTAATATTAAGCTAAACTAAGGTACTTTGCGACCTAGATAAAGTGTAAAGACAATTAAAAACTAAAGCCGAAAATTTTATTAAAATTGCACTACCTTTCGTCGATTCATTATAATAATCCAAGGGTATTGCAATTAGTTTTAAATTTTAATTGTCTTTCTGGTCTGTGTTTGTTATATGTATACACCACGCGCCTTTGTTTCAAGTATTCAAAAATGTGCATACCCCGTATCACAGATGTAAGTTTTACAAAATTTATGAACTGATGATAATTATTTTGAAATAATCGAGTATATAGATCCTGAAATTGTTTACTACTAATATATCGACGTTACTTGTGTATAGAAAAGTCAATAATCGTCATAATTTAATCATGCAGAAATACGTTTCAAACTTTAGTTTATTCGAAGAAGGACATAAAGTCAGATTTGCATGTTGGAGTATTTCTTAATGTTCCTGAATATGAAAGAATTCTTGACATAGACACATTACTTTAATTCCCAGGTACGACTTTTAGATGCCTGGTACGATGACGAAGAAGTCCACTTATCATGGGCTGTTGCCCCTCCTTCAACGAACAGATACAGATGTACTGGAGTAACTGCCTCCAGAGCTGGAGGTTTAGCGAAACATGTTGCTTGTCATAGAGCTGCACCAGTTAATGTGATACTACAGGGACTAAAAATTGATCCCACTGATCAGTATACGTGAGTAAATTGTTTTAATTTGATTGTTTTATTTCCTCTCTAAAATACTCAAAACGTATCATATGGACATGTGCCTTATAACAGT
The DNA here is from genome assembly GCA_944739405.2 of Euclidia mi. Lineage (NCBI taxonomy): Eukaryota > Metazoa > Arthropoda > Insecta > Lepidoptera > Erebidae > Euclidia > Euclidia mi. The sequence continues at coordinate 31,312,629 of OX123192.2, forward strand.
GAGATAGCATGCGCTTAATAAACGAAGGGTGGTCTTAAAATTTAGGCCCATGGTAAATGTACTAATGTAACTATATACTTAATATAACAAATTGTAAAGGCCAAAATAGAGGAAGAAAATTTTAATATTTAATCAAAAGATTTGATCAATTCTTTGAGTAGGGAATTATTACACTTAGCAAATAATTAAACGGCAATTCGAACAAATCATAATTAAAATAAATATAAATGTTATCTTCCTCTTCCCAACAGTCTTTTTCTGCGGAGAATCTTTTCCTTGAGGTTTGGGTCAGGGGAACCAAATTGGTTCTTGGAGTGGTATACTGTCCTCTTTCGGTCAAATACTTCACTTATTTGGAATCGGTTTTAGAATCGATGGGTTCTGAGTATGCACACCATATCATCATGGGCGATTTTAACACCGACCTTTTATCCCATCATTCACCTCGCTCCCTTAAACTTATCCACATCATCGAGTCTGCCAGCCTCCACGTTTTGCCTCTTAATGCCACTCACCACAATCTTAACGGGGAGGATACCTGGTTAGACTTAATCCTCACCTCTACTCCTACCTCGGTCCGCTCTCAACATCCTGCTCCTGGCTTCTCCCGTCATGACCTTGTCTTCCTCTCGTATTTCCTGAAGCCTCCTAAGCCGTGTCCTTAAGTACTGTACTTGCGTTGTTATGGGCGAACAGACTTTGAAAAGTTGAGGACGGATGCTGCAAATATCGAGTGGAAACCGCTGATGTCAGCTAACACTATCGATGACAAAGTGGATATTTTGAACAAGACGTTTACGAGGTTGTTCGATGTGCATGCACCCATTAGAAAAATCAAATTAAGACGTCCACGTGCACCTTGGATGACTGATGGCATTCGAATGGCGATGCGACGTAGGGACTGGGCTTTCCGAAAATATAAAAAGGATCGGTGCGACGACAATTGGTCTCTTTTTAAGACAGCTAGGAACAGGTGCAACCAGATGGTACGCAACGCTAAACGCCGACATATCTCTGAAAATGTTACCAACTCATCCCCTGCTATATGGCAGTTTTAAAAGACACTAGGCATTGGGAAACCTCAAGGCCAAGTAGTTCTACCGGTGACTATTAGTTTGGATGACATTAATCGTAATTTTTCTACTACTCTCACTATGGACGACCAAACTAAAAGTCAAACCATAGCCTACTTGTCTAGCTTACCTCGTCTGAACATTAATTCCTTCTCTTTTTCTCCTTTATCATCAAGTGAGATTAAAAAGATAATCCTGTCAATTATGTCCAAAGTCGTGGGATGCGATGACATTAGTCGTCGCATGATCATGGCTATCCTTGAACAAATTTTACCTGTAATTACCCACATCCTAACATTTTCCCTTGACTCTGGTCAATTTCCCGACATATGGCGTAAAGCCTATGTGCGTCCTCTGCCCAAAATAGCGAATCCCACTCTCCTGACACATTACCGTCCCATATCCATTCTTCCCTTTCTATCCAAGGTACTTGAGTCATGCGTTCTGAGGCAGATGTCCAGGTTTGTTTACCAAAACAACATCCTGTCACCTTTTCAATCTGGATTCAGACCTGGACATAGTACTGTCACCGCATTGCTCAAGGTGACTGGCGATGTGAGGGTGGAGGACACCAGACTTACACTTTTGCCTTGGTGGACTTCTCAAACGCCTTTAACAACGTCAGTCACGACCTTCTCCTTTCAGTCCTATCCTATCTAATGATCTCACCTATGGCACTGGAATGGTTCTCCTCTTATCTTCGAGGGCGCCAGCAGTCGGTTCATGTTGATGAATCTTCATCAACATGGCGAAATTTGAACGCTGGTGTTCCTCAAGGCGGAATACTTTCTCCTCTTCTTTTTGCATTATTTATTAATCTCCTTACTCTAGAACTTCATTGTGCGTATCATCTGTATGCTGATGATCTACAGCTTTATGCTATTAGCTTTATGCTTATTGTGCGCCCGTCTATTTAACTTCCCATTTTCAATTTCTCTGTAATACTCATGAGAAAAATCTTCGTTTCTCTAATAATCTTCTGCTTCTTTGTCCTTCTTACAGTTCTAGCCTAGTCCATTCTTCCTTTAATATACAATCTATCCTTCTCTGGAATGCCCTCCCTCTTGATATCAGAATGTCCACTAACCGTTTCACGTTTAAAACCAGAGTCCGGCAGAATTATTTAGATGCGCTAACTGAATCGTCATAGGTATTTTATAGTTTATTTATTTTATATTATATGTATATATTTGTTAGAATTATAAGATATATATTATTGTGTTTATTAATATATATATATATATATATATATAATATTTTATGGTATGTATAAGTATGTATAATAGGTATATATCATTTCATAATAATAAGTAGGTTTTTTTTTCATTCTTCTTGCTTTTTAATTTAAGAAATGCACCTATTACATGTTTCTCTGCATCACCCAAAGGTTGACTGGTAGATAATGCCTTCGGCATTAAGTCCGCCTTTGTACAAAATTTGTGCATAAAGTTATAAAATAAAAAATAAAATAAAATAAATATTGAGCAAGTTACAACCGCAAGATAAATTAAAGAGTTAAAGTAAATATTTAGCCGTTACGAAGTTTAATAGCAATGGCCTTGAAGGAATAATAGAAATTATTTCGAAGGAAACGAGTAATCTTCTCAAGCTTCGATTGATAATAAACATTATAAGCATTCCCTTAGGCATAAATAAACTCAAAGTTTGTGTTATGATGTATCTTATAAGTAGCAGACTCATGCCTGTTTAGGGTTGGACAAGAATGCATTATTACAAACCTACACATTGATAGTAGCATATTCTTACCATTTTAAATATTATAACCAAAAGGTTTCCAGTATTTTATGAGTGTCAAGTCAAGATGCCTCCCATGGTCATCGCTATGTACTTAGCTTGCTTTGATTGCTCTCACAATTTGTGTAGGCCTTTTGCAACATGGCATATACAATGAAGGTTTTATTTATAAAAATAAAAGAGTTGGCGGAAGAAGAATGAAGTATGTTTCATTTTGATTATAACGCAGTCTCTTCGGCGTTATTATTTCTTCATAGCAAGTATCAAAGTAGATTATTTTTTAGTAAATATATAATCGTTATTTTCTTCCCATAGTTTCTGCATCGCTCTCGAAGAAATGGATGCTTCAGATATGCCTCTGTCTTTAGTATTGGGATGTGGGTTATCGCAGCTGGTTAGCCAACGAGCTACTTTTGCAACGGTCGTACCAATCGTCGTCACTAGAGCTCCAGAGCCGAATTATTTAAGGTAATATTATATTCATAATAATATTATGCAATGATCTAAAGTTTAGATTATTTTACACTAATTAATGACAAACTAGCGTACTTGCTTACCTTTTGATCCATAAATCTCGTTATTTTGTTCTAGGGTCACCGAAGTCCGATCAAATGTTACAAGCGAGGGCGTCCTGACGGTTTTAATATCAGTCATAGGGGAGCCCTATGACTGATATTAAACGGCCTCAATTTACGACTCGCAGCCAACACCTATCCAACAATGACGTCAGACCTATCAACAACTGCTACGTTGTTCTGGCCGTTCTATCCCATGGGTCTCTCGTCGCCCAAAAAAACACTCCCTGCCAATCTACCCTAGAAATATCCATGGAAGGTTTCATAAGAGGGCCTTACGAAGTCTGCGCTGCAATTTCGAAGCAGAAAATCGACGATTCACGAACAATTTGTGTTGTCCCTCAAGTCATAGAATCTCTTGGCACCTTGGAAATGAAGGCAAGTTTCAAAAACCTCAACACTGCGCTGATTGGCGTGGCTCTTGATTTAATGGTCATAGTGATTGGATTGGTGTGGTTTGTGAGGAAGATGTTGAAGAAACCAGCAGAGTTTGAGTCCCACAGGTGTTTTAGGCAAGAACCAGTGCCGGAGGAAAACCCTAGAGCCAGTTATGTGATGCTAACTGCTACTTCGAAAGTGTAAATGCCGTGGAAGTGTTTGATTTACTAGTCGTGAAATTTTGCTAATATATTTGTTCAGTTATTAATGAAGTATTAATTGGAATATGTATTTGTGAAGGTGAATGTCTAATTATTGGAAATCCCGGTTCACCAATACGGTTTAAATTATTTAACAGAGTCGATTAGATGTTAGACGTGTGCTGAATTTTTTTCCTGTTGAATATAGGAACAAATATTTTATTATTATGCGAATCTTTAATAAAATTTAAAGATTTCGCGCTGAACTGAAGCACTTTATTCTGAACCGTGTTGATGATTTTGGATTCTCTCTAGTCTTAAATAAAAGCTGGTCTGGATTGTGGTTAAACTATGAAATATATGGTTTGTAGAAGAGAAAGCGTGTATGTAATTGTGATGAACTTATCTTAAAAGTCAAAGAATTTTGTAAAGTGCTCGATTATTTTTATTTAACAGATTGTTTTAATTTGCTACTTGTGCTACAGAAACGCCTCAAAAAGTATCGTTTGAGTTTTTATATACCTTGTTATACTTATATTATTTAGGATGAAAAGATTGACTTTAAGTTATTACAATTGCTAAGTCATGGTCAAATTCATTAAGGTCACAATATATATAATATGAACGTCAAAAGTTACAAATAAATTATTTTGTCAATAGTGCGCCTATTTATGGTTGATCTTGTAAAAATAAATAATACGGTAAGACCATTTCTCTTATTTTGGTATCATCTTGGAATTCTTAATCTGCTGTGTGTTTTACATACGGTCAAAGTACAATTAAACAGACGGGAATAATTATATATAATTTAACCTGTTGTATGCCGGAATACCAGACACAATTAAAAAGCTATTGTGTCTCGTTGAGATCTGCGTTCCGGCATACAAGGGGTTAAGTCGTTTTATTATAATTAGTACTGTGTAACAGTTGTAACGGATGATAAATATAAATTGTTTACAAACCTCTTGTTGTGATAAGAGATTCTGTGTAAGACTATAATTATTGTAGTAATGAAAATAATTATTGTTGTAATTTGTGGAATTAATTCTATAGGTAAGAGTTATGTAAAAATAATAATAAAACTAATGATTCTCGTTAGTCTTAAAATTGACTGAATTATTCAAAACCGCAACTTTTTGAATGCGTCATTTAAAATGAGCATTGGATAATATTATGTTATCTTAACAAACGATAAAATTCTTAAAAACACATATTTCAAATCTATTAAAAATAGATTTTAAAAATATACTTATATACCTACTGGGAATAGGATCCAAGCTACTGATGATTTGAGCTCCAGGTACAGAAACTGCTTCATACGCCTTGGCACAATACGTCCGTTGCCGAATAGTTCTACCGTCTGTGTCAGACTTTAGAATCAAATCTCTCTTTATTATTAATAACGTTGTATGCCCAGTAAATCATGTGTTTGTGACCTTATTGACCATACAGTAGTCGAAACAATAAACTCAAATCTAAGCGAGCTGCAGATGGGTCTATATTTCCATATAATTGTATTTATTTTCTAGCTGTGCTTGCGATTTTTCGACTGCTCACATTACGTATAAATTTATTCTCAATTTCATCAATCTTTACAACGATTGTTTTAAATCAATTTTGTATGTGTAGTGTAGTATTTGCTTAACCATCCGTATACCTGTGAGAAACTTTCATGAAGCCTTAAAAAATAGTTCCTGAGGTCTTAATTTCGTTTGTTGATACACTATGACGTTTTTCTTAATGTAGGTATGTATATGTTGAAAGATTCTTATTTTTATATATAGTTGCACTATTGTTAGTTTTATTTTTTTATTTCGACACTTACACGGCAATATTAAATTGATAATATTCCTGAAGAAGACATATGCATACTCACATTATATGTCTGTCTAGTAAATAAAACGGTTTCAAAAAGTTGCGGTTAAGTAAATCAAATATATGGAGCTTCTGAATAACTAAAATCAAATCAATGATAGGTCTTCTGTGAAGATATATTTTTCTGATACATCATTTAGTTTAGCACTAATAATATTAACACGAGGCTCAGATACTTTGCTAATAATTAAGGATAGATTGATAAATTTATATAATAATACGAAATGTATTCTAACAAATTTATGTGCATCAAATGTATAAAATCTAAAAATATTTGTTAGAAGATATACAAAATTGAGGAGGAAATGTAAAGAAAATAATTTGAAAGCATGCTGACGAAATTTACAATCAATAAAGTTTGGTTACAATACAATTTTAAGTATAGGTCACACCGGGAGCAGGCGTTTGGAGCTAGGCTGGCTAGCCAGCATTGTTTCATCTCTTTGATCATCGGTTCACTCGGCGAACTACAAAGATAAGCTACTTTAGCGACTGAGCAACCTGAATGAAATATTCTACGTCTTTAGCGCGTTATATAGGTATTCTACGTCTTTACGCTTTATAGTTTAGTTCGCCAAATCTTCGTATCGTTGCACGCTCTCGTTGTGGACCTTGCTTTAAGATGAAAAGACGTCTGCAACAAATTAGTTTGGAACAGCTGAGCGGTAAGTCAAGGAAACGTCTATTATTAGACTTATCACTTCCAAAATAAAGTGATACTACTGGAAAATGTATACTTCGCAGATCAAACAGCTTCCGTGAATATTTCTGGTTGATCTGCAGATTTATACTAGAATATTCTATATACTTGGTCTTTTTATAATGGGTCTTTAGAAATGTTGCTGTAGCTGAATATGATTTGATGGCCTTTGAGGCTTTATCATCTACGAGTGGAACATCCAATACTTATTGCTTTGATCATTAAAATGTATATATTTTTTAGATTTTTTACTAAGTATTTTTTTTGTCATATACATATAAATATGTAAATATAACTAACCGTATTGTATTGTTTGCTGATTAATAATTATGAATTATATATAAAACATAAAACATTCTGGAAATGTATTTCTTAAAATATTTTGGATTATAAATAGGTGGGTCCACACAGAGCGAGCAGCCTCGCGAGGCATTTGCCGCGCGAGGAAACGGTCCTCGAACGAGCGAGGCCATAGAATAAAGCTGCGTTCACATTTATCTGACGTGATCTCTCGTGACGGTCTCTGTCGTAATTACTTACCGTTCACATTTGTCTGTCGCCGTCTGTCGCGATCTGACGCAATTTTAAATCAGTTCTGTCTTGACTCTCGTGGAGTCCACACTTTCGCAATGTTTTTGATGAATTATCCGATTCAGATTAAGTAGATAGCCAATCATATCCATAAATTATTTACATAGGATTATATTATTTCGTATTCAATTAGCTCATCTATAGGTACTGTATAAGAATAATATTATAAAAAGGAAGTCAACTAGTTCGTCGTCCATTGCGCACAATTGCATACGCGAGTCTGACGCTTTACGACAGACAGTGGCGCGTCCACTTTAGTCTGACGAGTTGTGTCGCGCGAGTTAACTGTACGGAACTCATCAATGTTAGCTTCGTCAGCACATCTCTCCCCACCAAATTATCTAGATAATCTTATTGTCATCTTAGCATTAATTTATTATAAATACCTTTGTAGATCTAACATTAGCGATTACTATTTTATATTTTAAATATACTGTTAAGTTGTTATAATTAAGTAAAGTATTTTTTTTTACAATTAATCTGAGTCCAATCTCTTAATTCGCCCTGTACCGCCCCCCCCCCCCCTTTTCTGTCGCAGACCAGGATATTTTCTGTTGCGACACGACAGACGCCGTCAAAACAGATTACATCAGATAAATGTGAACGCGGCCTAGAGCGCGGCAGCCTCGGCACCGTAGGAAAAAAACAAAATTGTAGGTGTCATAAAGTTTGAATTCAGAACATGAAAATATAGTTGAAAATCTATTAAGTATTATTGGGTCATTCTTCGCGCAAGATTCTTCGCATCAAATTCGTGGCATTTTTTTTATTTCATATTTTTACAAAATTGGCTTCTGTTTATCAAACTTCAAAAGAATACAAACCAAATGGTGTAATTACACCAAAACCGATCGACAAATAAAGAAAATATTCACTTTTAAAAATGTCGGTGCCACGAATCTGACGTAGCAAACCACGACTCTGACATGATAAAATTTGATGTTAAAATCAACAGCTTAAGCTCGTTTAACAGACTCATAAGCTGTAAGATCAAGCAAGCATCTAAGTTTAGATTTTTATTATGTGATATGCCTATGAAATACACACTTTAGAATAGTTTACACGTTACTGCTTGCATAGCTATTGGTCTAATCGTATCTAAGCGAACATAAAGGATGAAGGTCTATATTATAGTCATCATCCAATGAGATATTAATGTTTTCAGATTTGCAATGTCAATAGGCACACTGATATAACATTTAAGATAGTAAGGTTGTTTGAACATTAATGAAATATCTCAAATACAATCAAAAAGTAATATTTATTTCAATTATTAACATGACTTCACTTTAATTCAATAACTAACACAAATATACTGTTCAATAATTACAATCATACTGACTTATGATGTTCTCAAGTTACAATACAAATGTAACATGTACAGTATAATTACAATCTTGCATAAGCTCACACATCACAGTGTTACTTTATAATTGTCTGATAAAAGTAACTAGCGATTTTATAAATCAGTCTTTATGATTATCGTAACATTAAAAGTAAAAGTCTTATTAATTACAATCACACTGGCATACAATCTACAATCAATATACAATCACACATAAAGAAGGATTGAAAAAAAAAATTACAACAAGAATATAGTAACGTTGACTCTTCTTTTGATTAATATCTTTATTCATCTCACAGCTTACTAAATCACAGTATTTTTTGCATTGCACTAACAAAAACATTTTATTAAGTCTTTGATTAATGATTATTTAAACATTAATCAAATTAAAAAGAACTAATTAATATATAGTTACAAGTGAAAAATCAAAAAATTAAAAAATTAAATTTAGAAGGCGTCATTAAACTCATCGCAGTCAAGTGGAAGCCTGCCCAGAAGACTGGCAGCATTGCCTCGTTGTATGGCTATACTTATTTTTTGAGCCAAATACGTGCCAGCCCTCTGGTCACGCGAGGCGTCTATGAGTCTCTTTGCGAGATCTCTAAAAAGTGATCGCGCACTTGGACCCCATGGCCCCAATGTTTCGACCCCAAACGGCTCAAATACATAATCTCCTATTAGATTTACATATTTGCGCCGTTTGAGGGTCTCCGCTGTAGCAGCAGCAAAGCCCGGATAACCTGCTGTGCTGGGAAGATGAGATGGCGCAAGGGTATCGATACATGTTTCGTCCCATACCAAAGGCCTAACCAGCTTCCACGGCAGTAACGACATCCCGTCTGGTCTCTTGCCATCGTCGCGTGCCAAGCCTTGAGGTTCAAGTTGGGCTGGAACGCCAGCTGTGGCAAGAGCACGGCGCAGTATGTCATTGAGGTTGGAGTGTCGTGAAATACGAGCCGCGCTCCTGCTGCATGACAGGCCATGGTGACTAAGGCTTTCGACAGCCTCTCCACAGTGACAACGATGCGGAGAGACACATGACGCACCTAAACGGAGGCAAGTAGCGAAGCGAAAGGTCGTATCGTCTAACACGGTACCTATATTGGAGGTACCTACAGTGCCTGGAGCCAGAGGCCCGATTCTCATTCTCCCACAGCCAGCAGGCGAGCACGCTCTGCAGTTTTGGACGATGTATTGAGAAGGTTTTCTCGTACCATGCTGCAAAGCGGCCCATCCCATTGCCTCTGGGAGGATAAGTTTCGGGGTAACTCAGTTCCTGGACAAGCATTTCTCCAAGCGTTCAAGGCATCGGTCTTAAACGGCACCTCAGAATCAACCAGTGTGGGAGCTAACATTTTCCTAGTCAATTCTGCAGTGCTGTGGACCGATGACAAGAACGCTGGCAGGCTTACGTCGGTAATTTTGCGAACGCCGAGGCCGCCCAAGCGCACAGGTAAGGACGCCTGTAGCCACACCGGGACGTTCCGGGTCACATTCAAAATTTTACTCAGGGTATTCTGTATAATTTTGTCAATTTGAATGAGTGGAGTTGGATTTTTCCAAAAAAGTTAACACCGTAATGCGTGCGTAAATTTACGGACAAAAAGACAATATCGAATAATAGTGAAAGCCGAATGTAGGTATATTAATTTTGAGTAGCCTGTCAGAAATTTCACTAACATTTTGAATTTTTTGCTGTATAAAGGTATCAAAACCGTCGTCTAAAATTGGGGACCCCAGGAGGCGAAGAGGACTTTTTTCAACTTGAGTGATATTGGGAGCCAAATATTGAAATTTTGAAAGAATAGAGGATTTATCTAAATTGTCATTAATAAAAATTTCGCATTTGTTTGTATTCAGTTCTAAGCCTATGGATAAAAAATTTGATTTCAGAAGTGCTAGATCTTGGTACACAGACTCTACGTCACCGCCTAGGGTTTCATCATCTAGGTACCAGATGTTTAATTTTGAATTTAGTTCGATTATAACCGGATGGATGGCCAAAGAAAGATCTAGTTTCTCCTCTTGGCTACGTCGCGGTATGTTTGACTAGATGTAGATTGATCTGTAATAAAGATAGTTTTATTGATAAGTATAATACATGTTACACAATGCAAAATGAGTTATAGATATAAAAACAGCCTGCGTCGTCTATATGTTCCATCTAAACAAAATATTAACTAAAAGGTCACCAAGACAACAAGAAATCAAATAATACAATCCACCTCCTCCAATATCGTTTTCATTTACGGCGGTAAGTTAAAAAAAAATATCGCAAAAATGCTTATTAAATGGCTTTAAGTAGTTTTAAACCGTAAAATAACGTTTAAAATGAAATTACACGGTATTAAAAAGCTGCTAATCAGATTCGTGGTTCAATGAGTCAGATTCATGGTACTGGGAACACGAATCTGATGCCACAAATCTGATGAAATTTTTGTAATTTCTAAATAACTATTTACAGTAAAACATTATCGTTATTCAAGAACTCTTATGGCAATCTTACCTATTCAGACTATTATTACAATAAATAAGAACTGTTGAGAATCCTATGAATCATTAAAACTTAGTAGCCACGAATCTTACCTACGTAGGTAAAAAAAATATTGACGAAATAATTACGTACCCCTGCTGTCGCGTATTTGCCATCGAGAATCATGTGTGGTTCCTTCGGCCGTCGCTTGCTGACTGGTGATGCTCGTGAATACAAATAAGATGCCGAAAATCATTCAATACTCGAATTATTGAGGGTTGAATCACGCGTTCTCACGAGTGCCAAAATCGTGTGGCCGATACATTTTATATGAAATTTCTTAAATATTATAACATTTATATAAGTCCATATTTATTTCGAAAACTACTACCCGGGACAAATATTTTAAGGTATGTCGCACGAGTGATTGATTTCCACGGGGTAGCCGGGATCGATCACTCGCCGAGCAATTAAAGAGAGATAATTAGGTTGACTTACGGGAAATAAATAAAAAATATCACCAGGAATGTTTAAACTCGCGGTATAATTCCAGTTATTCGATACAAAAAAGAACTGACGTTTAAGGCTAACAGAAGAGACAATTATCCAGGGCGTGGTCGACGTTGGCACTTCACAGGTCTTCAGATGGTCTTGTACTCAACTCGGTGGTGCTGGCCGGAGCAAAAAAAAAGCCTCGTGTGTCCCCTGTATTTATAGGGCCGCCGTGGAGGGGCGCGAGGGAACGGCCCACTCCTGTGCGTCACTCGTAGCGAGGCTCGCGGCGCAGGGGCGCGATGTGACGTCACAGGTATAATACATAGCAATTCGTAAAGGGAATAGACAATTATACACGATTGTTTGAATTACACAATGAGTGTGACATGCGGAGAACAGCAATATTGTCCCCGTTTTCAGTCTTTGGATTTGGATATCGGCTATTTATTGTTGGTCGATATCAGTAAAACCGTTTTTTTTTGGTTGCCGTATTACATAAAGAAACATGTAAAAAATAGTTTAAAGCCATAACTTCAATAACTATTGACATACTGCCGTGTAACCACCAAAATCGAGGCCTTGAAGAATGACCCTATTGCGCATGTATCAAATTGTCGACTTGTGAACTAGAGTGAAATACATTTGCCATCTATCGGTCTACGTATCAATGTGAGATTTTTGGTCTCTCCTCGCTCTTATTTTTAAATTTTGTTTATAAATATAGTACTTGGAAATGGTCATACTACAATAGGGTTGTGGCATGTGTTTTTACTAGCCGGCTGCCTGACTGACGCCGATTGCTGTACCTACTTTGGGTACTAGACAACGGTAATAATGGGCCATAATATACATATTTACTTATACTTACTTTTTTCGTAAATATATACATAGAAACACCCAGACCAAGACAAACATTCATGTTCATGCACACAAATGTTTGACATGAGCGGGAATCGAACCCGCGACTTTCGGCGTTGCAGTCGCTTACACTCCCGCTTTGCCAACCAGTCGTCGATTATTGTTATACCTATAGGATGGAATAGGTAGACATGGAAAAAAATATAGAATGAATTATAGGAAATGAATGTCTGTAGGCAAGGATACTGTAACCGAAGCACAGACTGAAGGATTATTATTCGTAAATCGTACAATAAATAGCGTCAAAGATGAGAATGTTATGATGAATGTATCCTCCGTCATTCAGTGACCAGTGGATAGGGTATGGGACTGCTAAGCGGAGGTCCCGGGTTCGATTCTCGGGTCGGGCAAAAGTGTTACTGGGTTTTCCCGAATTCTCAGAAGCAGCACGGAGTCTGCTGATGTGCCCGTTAACGGCAATAGGCTCGTCCCCTATTACATGGGACCTAAACATTTCATGGTGAAATGTGGATGTAATAATATTACAACTCTGCGTATCCTTACGCGGATACAGACGTGAGTCTATAAAAAAAATGTCCAACATACAAACACACTTGCGAATTTATATTATTAGTAAGGATTATTATGTTGGAGCGAGGCACGAAACAGCGTACAGACCGCGGCAAAACAAAAAACCAAACTCGATGGCTCGGCCGCTCGGTCGCTCGCCCGCGGCAGCACACGCGCTTGCCTCGGCCGGGGCACGTCCACACAGAGCGCGCAGCCTCGCGCGCCAATTCCTCGCGAGGCTGCGCGCTCTGTGTGGACGTGTCTAATTCGGTAGCTCGGGCGCACGCGTGCGGCCGGCCGCGGCTGCCGTGCGCTTTCCTTGACCGAGCCACGTCCACACAGACCGAGCAGCCTCGCGAGGCTGCTCGGTCTGTGTGGACCCGCCTAATAAAGATTCGATATTTGAATTTTGGATTGATTTAAAATAGTTTTGAAATATAAAAAGCTTGTAAAGTGAACACGATTCTTCTATTTCAAAACTATTTTAAATCATTTTGATTTCAAAAAGGCCATCGGCCTATCGCCATGTTATTCAATTGATCAGCTGTTGAGGTTAAGACCTATCTACTTTCTTTCCCTTCCACGTGTCTTTAGTAGGCCATAGTCTGTGAGTTTGTTTGAAAAAGTATTCTAAATGAAATTTCATTTCTTTGGGCGAATGACGGATATTGGTGACCTAATAATTATACATTCCGTTGACTGCTAGCTCGTTCTCATTTCTTCTACGTTTCGTCGGCATTGCATTTGCGGTGCTATTATACTTGAGCAGGGTGTTGCCATACATAAGCTCGTGGGTCACCGGCTGTTCTAATTGGATATTATATCATTTTTATTCACTGAACTCACAAGTGACGCGTATGAACGTCAAATTGTCAATCTATGTGTAATTTAGGAGTCAAAGTCAAATTATTCACTTAGGTCACAAAGTGACGCTTATGAACGTCAAATTGATAATTATTTACGTGTAATTTTCGTACTCGTAATTAGTGGTATAAACATAATCATCAAATTCATGTTATTTAAAATATGCTTTATACTTATAATACGCTTTGAATTTGAATAAATATGCATAACTATTTAGTTATGCATATTTATTCAAATTGTGTGAAATTCTGTAATTTTTACTGATATTGAATACATGTATTTGAATTTATGTAGAATGCGGTATTTGAGCTTTATTTGTATTTGTATTGTAATTATTATCATTAATGTTTGTAACACGCTTTCAGACCACAAAATTTTAATGTTTTCCAAGAACTTTGGTTCTGCTTTAATTAGTTTAAATGTTTATGTAAATAATTAATTTATGTGATGCCATTCTCATCTTTAAATAAAATATTAACAAATTTATTTGCAGTTGTTATAATTTTTTGACTAGTCCCACCCTCATTCCCACTACTGCCTCACCTCTGTAGCCAGATTCAGCAGCAGTGACCATTGATAGGAAAGTTAAACTGTCTTGGAACCCGTATCGAACTTAATCAGAAGTATATTGGAGGAATTGGAAAATAAATAGGTAGTCCACTTCCCTCCTTAACAAAGCGGGACACAAGCAACGAAGAGATATAGATAATAGTGAGAAACCATAAGCACCACGGACATTAAGGGGGCCCAAATTGTGAACAACCTGTTTCCAGTAATATGTATGGCAGAAACGCCTAAACGCACGGAAATTCGTCCTACTTGCCAGAAAATCCGTATAGTATGCTACTCCAGCAGTTACCTCTAATTCGTTAAGCATGATATTACGTTCGATTTGCCAAAGACTACACTCCCATAGAATGTGATGAGCAGATTGTTCACAATTGTTGCTAGATATTGAACATTCGCATAACGGTGAATCAACTAGCTTAAATGAATACAATTTGCTCTTAAAGTTACCATGACCCTGCAAGAAATTGCGCTACACAGTGATCCACCTCCAAACAGTTCCACGCCAGTCGCTCTCGGACGAATGGGAAGAACTGGTAGAGGTGACGGCCCTTAGTTGACGTGTTCCAGCGACATTGCCAATCATCAAGAAGATCGTCATAGACTGCGGATTGATGGTTCTACAACCTAGCGATCTTATGTCTGTCACGCGGAGCTAGAAAATTTAGATCCATGCTATCTCGTGTCACGTAATACATTGCTGCTCGTATTTATGCCTCAAGATCGACTGGAAATACACCTGCCAGTACTGGCAAAGTTTTTATAGTAACTGTCCTAAAGAAGCCTTGCACAAAAATATCAATCGCGAGACATTGACTTTGTAGCAATTTACGTCGTACAGCACCGATAGTAGCTCTATCAGCCCACGCAGGCGCGCCATAACACATACAACCCAGATATGTTGCTCCATAAATTACTTTTAAAGTTTTGATCGAAAGCCCCCGTGTCGCAGTTGATATCTTTTCCTACTATTTTAATGTACTCGACAAATGAAAAGTTTCACTCTAAAACGAACCCTAAAGAACAAACGGTTTCTTTGTTTCTAATAGTGATGTTATTGAATTTGATTCGTGGCGGTGATTTTAAGTTCCTTTTCAAAAGTAATTGAAAAGTTTTCTGTGGAGAAAAATGTAAAAAATTATTAAATCTAAACATTGATTAGCTAACCTTTGAAGTCCTACCCAAGTATTGGATTGAATAAGCAAAAGACCGTCATCTGCGTATCCGATCAATGAGCAACCTGGTCGTAGTGGTATGCTAAGAAAGTCGTCAAAACCTAGGTTCCATAAATATGGGCCTAACACTGATCCCTGCGGACAACCCATGGTCAGCGCCTTCGACACAGCATGGTGGCCTAATTTTAACTTTGCTGTTCCATGTATGAAATACGTATAAATGAGGGAATATGTGTTACGAAAGCATCCACAAGATTTTCAGTAAAAGCATTGGCCACCATGCGTTGTCGAAAGCGCAAGATATATTTAAGAATATACCTAGCACATATTGTTGTGCTAATGACGAGACTATCTTCCTGACCGATAAAACTGCGTCGACAATCGATTTACCTACTCGGCTGTCCCAAATCAAAACACAGTAAGGGACTTCGAACAAATTTTACAGGAGGGCAAAAAAAGCAGATTTTATTATGCCTTACCAAACTATGAATCTACAGCTGAATATGATTCTTGGAGATGGTAGATAAGATTACTGTCTACATTTGTGCATACTAAAACTTCAAAAATATAATTCGATGCACGTTGTATAACACTTACTAAGTTTGGAATGGGATCCAACACTAACAATTGCCCATGGAAACTAAACCAAAACACAGTAAGTAATAAGACATTATTAGGTTTTGTTTTTTTTTTGAAAACTTTTAGTTATGATAAAAGTTATGATAAAGAAAATGTGTAAATAAATATTGCAGTAAAGCACATTAACGAGAATTAACCATGTTTATTATTCAAATTCTTAGACGGTGAAGTAATTTAATGTGAAAAGTTTCAAATTATAGTAGAAAACGAGGAATTAATAACAAAAACAGATAAACTCAAAATACGAAATTTGATGTATCTTCTCACTAATTTAAACCCTAATTCCTGGAGATAGAAACTCCGACGGGTGTGTGCTATACTGTGTAATTTTTAGATTTTATGGTCTTTTAGACATATTAATTCCCAAATCAAAAACCTAGCAAGTGGAAATTCCCAATCCAAAACAAAGTAGGTACGTGTGCCGTGCTGTGTTTTGAACTGGTCATCAGCTGTTACTAGGTTTTTGATTTGGGGTTTGCGGTTTAGTCTGTGCACTTACTAGGTTTTATGGTATCGCTATATTGGGAATGGAGGCCTTTATTGAAAAAAGGGTTTTTGCATATTGTAGGCATTTGCTGTGTTAAAAGCATGGTATAAAAATATTGATTTCGACAAAAATGTCCCTTACTGTGTTTTGATTTGGGACAGTCGTACTGTGAAGTCAAATTGTCTATCGCGAAATCTAATACCACTCGGCAGAAGCCGGGGAACTACGAGACTTTCTAAAACCTTTCCTAATGATGGTAACAAAGTTATTGGCCTATATGACTTAGGGTCATCGGATGGTTTATCTCTATTTTTGGTATGATCTTAATGTTACCACTGCGCCATATACGACGAAAAAGTACCTTCTGTTATGCAACGCTTAAACACCAACAAAATGGACTCACCAGATGTTTTACAAGCTTCCTTTATCATCTTGTTGGAGATTTTATCTTCACCCGAAGCTTTGCTTGGCGGCAGAGATCTGACAGCATTTATAAATTCATCATAGGATGGTAGGTCTGACGCTGGTGAAACGGGTCGCAAAGCAGCCCATTGTCGGATCTGACGATGGTAGTCAGTATCATTCTCCAGCCGATCGTCGGGTATCAGAGAATGCAAGAGATAGTCCGTTATCTCCTCGATACCTATAGAATGTCTATCATTAATTTTGATATTTTGAATGACTTTTTAATTAAGATTCACATAAATTCGTCTTTTCGAAATGGACAGAAGCGCCCTATTTTGTTGTGCTAAAAACGCACTGTAGAAAGTTAGAAAAATATTAGAAATACAGGCAGATGCGCCTTTTTTCTGATTCCGGCAATGTATATAACTCAAATCTGGAAAAAATATATTTAGATGCGTCTCTTTTCCTCTCGAGGGCAGATAAGGTTACTAATAGATGTTCAGTTAGGTTTGAATTCGCGACATATATCCCAGCTCGCGCTTTGCCGTCCAACTGTATGATTTTATTACTCTGGCTTGTATTTTGATATTGTTCTTGTACGAGAATTACGTCTTACTTATATTCTACTAGCGGCTTCGCACGCAGATAAAAGTCACGTTTTAAAATTTTATCTGCCAAATGTAATCTTTATAAGGCCGGTGATTTTCCAGATTTCAAGATGACTTTGCTTTTATATATAATTATACATAGATAGGTGTCATGACAACAGCGCTACCTACCGGGTCAAATTGTAGCCTATATAAAGCGCTATAAAATTATCGACCTTCCAGTTAAAGTCTCATTGGAATCGGTCCAGCCATTCCAGAGTATACCCCGGAAAAACAGTAAGACAGACAGATAGACAGACAGACAAAAATGTTAAAAAGGGTTGTTTAGGACTTAGAATCGCATAACTGACTGAGGGCGGTTTCAGATTAGCGTTTTATACGCGCGTATAAGCTCGTTTTGGAATACGACTAGAGCTCTATATGACGAGAGAAACTTTAATTTAAGTGAACTATTTCAGAATTATGTTAGAAACTATGCTACGATATTTCGAAAACTTTGCAAGAAAGCTAAGTCACTTTATCTGAGTTCAAGGATTAGGAGTAGTGACGATAAAATGAAAATGCCACGGAATATTATAAAAAGTGAGACTGGGAAAGTTGAAAGTAAAAGTTCTAAATTTAGTTTGAACATTGACAACGACACTATTACATCTGACTCAAAAGTTGCATCGGCGTTTGAAAGTTTTTCTGCTCTGCATCTTCTTACTTCATATTTGAGGAATAGGATTCAGAGAGTTGATGTCAACGGGACGCGTTCACACGGGTCTGTAGTCAAAATGGGCGTCCCACAGGGTTCAATCCGGTCCTTTTTTATTTTTAGTGTATATTAATGACTTACCACACCTCGTTAATGACAAGCACGGGATAGTACTGTTTGCTGATGATACCTCACTTTTATTTAAATTAAAACGTCAACAAATTGATATGGACGATGTAAACATTGCTATCTCAAAGGTGGTTCGCTGGTTTGAGGTTAACAACCTGCTTTTAAATAGACTTAAAACTAAATGTATTCGATTTTTTATGCCTAACTTTAAACAAGTAAACACCTCAGTAAAGGTTAAGGATGATGTGTTGGATCTTGTGGATGACACGAAATTTTTAGGCATTACACTAGATTCAAAGCTGCAATGGGGACCACATATTAGTAAATTGTAGAATAGACTCAGCTCTGCAGCATACGCAGTCACGAAAATTCGCCAGTTAACTGACATTGGCACAGCCAGGCTTATAGCTATTTTCATAGTATAATGTCATACAGTATTCTGTTGTGGGGAAATGCTGCTGACATTCAGACCATCTTTTTTCTGCAGGAAAGACCTATTCGAGCAATTTATAATTTGGATTATAGGGCTTCGTTAAGGAATAAATTCAAGGAAATAAACATTTTAACAGTTGCAAGCCAGTACATTTATTCCAACCTAATATATGTATTCCAAAACAAGGCCTCATAATCAGAGAAAAGTGATATCCACAATTTGAATACTAGAAATAAAAGCAAACTAGTAGTGCCGGCCACCCGGCTAGAGAAAATAAAAAAATGTTTTCAAGGGCAATGTGTGCGCTTTTACAATAAAGTGCCAAGCGATATACAAAATTTAAGTTTTAATAATTTCAAAAAGGTTATAAAACGTAAACTTTGTCAAAAAGGGTACTATTCGGTGCTAGATTATATTGAAGACAAATATACTTGGGATTAATTTGCTCGGTCCCACAGGCTACTTATGTTTGATTATTATTTGTTCGCGACAGACATTAAAAACTATGACAGTGAATAGTGTATTCGAAACCGCGAGTGAAAATTGTATAAAATCAGTGTTATCTAATCGTACGGTACACCGGGTTTGGTTCCCGTACGCGTCAAAGTGTTAAAATAAAGCTAGAATAGTGTAAATAGTTAAAATGTCAATATAAAGTACTACGAAGTACGTGAACATTAGTCTAAAACTTGTGCTAACTGTAGGGACCTAGATATCGATCATAAATATAGTGGGCGGGCCCTTGTGTGACGGCATTTTTTGGCAGTTTTTATAGAATAACTTAGTGACGCTAGTAGTTAGGTTTAGGTATTGTATACCGATAGATAGAACGTTATGAGACCTATCTAACGATGTATAAAACATATATGAATGTATCACAGTACCTAATATAAATAGACGTTTGTACTGTATAGAAAATTAAATATAAACAAAATTCTCTGTGCACGTGTTCGGTGCGATGGTCGTCGTTAAGGTAAAGTTTCGAAGTACCATAGCGACCATGTATTCGGCCAGTTCGTTGGCATCCCAACCACTATCTTGTGACCATATGTGTACTTAAGTAATATATTATTATTTCTAAATTGACATTCAATAATATTTTGTGACATTTTAAATATATGACATTTTATTGTTTAAATTTTATTATTTTTACTTATTGTTTGCAACATGTATTTTACTGTGTATTAGCATGTAAAGTTGTGAGTACGATGTGGGTATTATTAAACATATAAACAAGTAGTTGTGGCAACCTGTCTGATGGCTTAGGCTGACATGCTTATGCATACACCTTCTGATGGCGTGGAGGCATAGTGATACAGATCGTGCTGGCTCCCTCAATCAAGGTTGAGCCGTATGATTGCTGTTGAATGCGGGCCATCAGTGGGCCGAGTCAGTCAAAAGCGTCAGATAATTTCCTGCATTGTACTTGCATACTAAACCCTTTTTTTGTCAGGACTTTAAAAGATGAAGAAAAGACTAAAAAACATTGAAGTGACAAAAAAAAACAATGACTCTGAGTTTGTTTCGGCCTTTCTTCTCAAGAAGTAATTTAGCTAGGAAAAGCCGGCATCATCTAGAATAGGATTTTGACATGTATAAGTGTTGTAAACAACCAAAATGCAGAAATAAATATGTCTTTATGTCTTTATTTAAAGAAGAGTGAAAGAGAGTTAATATCATTAATTGTCTGTCAAGGATAGCGATTAGCCATTGGGCATGCGTCCAGTGCTAGTGTTCTCAACCACCGGGGGGTAGCAAAGACGGTTTACCGTTGAATTCATTATACGATTTACCTATTTTTTGAGATTTGAGATTCATATTTGACATAAGCTCCATACAAAATATACCTAATATGGATCTCGAATCTCGAAATCCATGTATAGATCGAATATTGAAATCTGCCGTTAATAAATACTCCAAAAGATAAGTCTTTTAGGGACCTTTTCAAAGGGACTTTACAAAAATGAAATAAATATTGATGAAAAATAAGGTAATTATTTACAAGTGGGTCAACCCATGCTGTGCCATGACATTTTTTATTTTTTATTAAATTAAGCAATTTCTTTTATTGTTCGTTTTTGCATGTACTTTGACCATCAAGCACCGAACACCTGAACAGCATCGCTCTCAACATAAAGAAGATGTTTTATTTCTGAAGCCCCAATACATCGAAGCCATACAGTCCATACATATAGAAGAACACACATCGTCGTAGGAACACGTCAGCAACACACCACCAGCGCACTGTAGCGGACTAGCAAAGGTTCGATTCATGGCTTCCGTTACATTTGTTGGTCCTTGCGAAGCCGGATCGAAGATTGAAGAATGCCTACGACGCGTTCAAGAGGTCGTGCTCCCGAGGTCGCCGGGGGAGCGGCCGGTGCCGGGCCTAGTTCCAGTACCCCCGCCCGCGCCGCCGCCGCCCGCAATCCAGCCGCCGCGGTCGTCCGTCACAACAGGCCACCGCGATCGCCGTCGACAACAGTCGGGAGCGACGCGCCGCCGCTGCCCCCCCCCCCCGGCACCGCGGGGAGGGACGAACGAAACATTACGCTTCAAGACGCAGGGGAGCGAGCAGAGGTGCAGTCGAAAAATGAAGACGGCAAGGAAAGGACGTTGCAACCATCCGATAGATCGAGCGTTTGTACAGCGCAACATAGTATAATAGAAAATAGAGATAGAAAAAAGCCAACGAGGGAACGCGACCAACGCTACGGGACGCTCCAATAGAAATGTGTTGTTGGCCCGCGAAGGAGTTTTGAAGATAAAACCACAGTTAGCACCACAGAAGGCTGAAGAGGAGGCGGACTCCGATGACTACGACGAGGATGGACAGTCGAAGCAAGATTACGTGCGTTCGTGGTTGGAAGAGGCTCCGGAACCGCAGCCTGGCCCTGAAGATATAGAAGTGATATCGGCGCCCACTAAGAAGAGGGACGTCGACGGGGCATAGAAGATAGATGAAGAAAATGGACCGCCCTCACAGAAGATGGATGTTTATCAACAGGGAGGTGATTCGCTGAAGCCGTTCATCACGGATCTCATCTCCGCGATCGCCGCGCTCGCCGACAGGAAGCCGCCGGACACATCGATAGTTGCACCACACCCGGCGGTTTCGGAAGTCATCATGACGCTACCGACGTTCGGCGGCGCGCACACCGAGTGGCTGTCGTTCAAGGCGATATACGACACCACCAAGAGTTTCTTCAACGACGTGGAGAATACAGCGAGACTGAGAAGAAGTCTCAAGGGAAGAAGCGTTAGAAACAGTTAGCTCGGAACTGATTGGGCATGCGCGACCGGATGAAATCATGAAGGAGTTGGAGCTGCAGTTCGGACGACCAGACTCGATCGCACAGGCAGAGACTGACAAGCTGAGAACCCTGCCACGCTGTAGCGAAGCACCTAAGGACATATGCGCGTTCGCGAGCAAGATTAGAAGCGGCGTCGTCACACTTCGTGCGTTGAAAAAGGAACACTACCTCATCAATGCGGAGCTAGTGCGTGTGTTGACTGAGAAGCTACCGAACTCGCTACATGTGCAGTGGTACAAGACGTACACCGAGAAGTGCCACTCGAAGCCGGACCTCAGCCGATTCAGTGATTTCGTGACGGAGTACGCGCGCTACTGTAGCGCGTTCGCACCGGCTGGGAACATCACCGATGGGCCGCCAAGCAGACGTACCGTGCAGAGGACATACACGGCGACGGCGACGGAGAAGCGAACCCATACGGACACGTCTAACGCGAAGTGCAGGATATGTGAACGCGAAGGACACTATTCGTCGGCCTGCAGCACGTTTCGTAACGCCAACGCAGAGAAGAGATGGCAGCTAGCTAAGCAGCTTGGATTGTGTTTTCGCTGCTTACGCATACGCCGAATAGAATACTCGTGCAAGCCCAAGAAGTGCGGTGTAGAGGGATGCCGCGCTACACACAACCAGTTGCTTCACTACGATAGAGGAGCCCATAGAACCGAAGACGTGAACATAGAAAAGCAAGAAACGGTCGCCAGTTCGTGCATACGTGCAAAAGCTCAAGCATACTTAAAGATAGTGCCCGTGCGGGTAGTCGGACCGGCGGGAGAGGCGTCTACGTTCGCCCTACTCGACGACGGAAGCACCGTATCGCTCATAGATGAAGACATAGCCAAGGAAGTCGGCGCGGAAGGGAACCTGGACCCTTTCACAATCCGTGCCATAGGCGATACGTCGATCGACATGCCAACGTCGCGACGCGTAGACATACACATACGAGGAGCCGGCGCCGAGAGCAAACAAGTGCCTTTGTGTGCGCGCACCGTAGCCAGCCTGCACCTATCGCCACAGAAGATCGCCGAAGAGGACCTGATAGACTGCAAACACCTCGAAGGCATCAAGAAGAAGTTGGTGTATGACATAGGCGTGCCTAAGATATACAGAACAGATGAACTCGCTGATAGAAAAAGGATACGCAGAAGAAGCTCCCACGAATATTACGCCAGGGAAGACTTGGTACTTGCCTCACTTCGATGTACACAACCCCATGAAGCCTGAGAAGATTTGCCCAGAAGACAGAAACGCGCTGCGCTACCTGTGGAGAGTTGACCGGCGGGAGGGACCGCCCCAGGAGTACCGTATGAAGTCCATTATCTTCGGCGCGGCAAGCTCACCGTGTACAGCTATATTCACGAAGAATTGGAACGCTCGCAAGCGCGCAGAAGAGTACCCAGAAGCAGCAGAATCCATCTTAGACAACCATTACATGGATGACTATCTGGACAGCTTCAGGGACGAGCAGGAAGCGACGGGCATAGCGTCACGGGTGCGAGACATACACAGACAAGCGCACTTTCACCTCACGAAATGGGTGTCGAACTCTAGAACGTCATCGAAGCAATAGAACCAAGTCAACATCGCCAGGAGACAGTCGGCCTCGCCAGCAAGGGGCAAGAAGAGAAAATTCTCGGCTTGATGTGGAAAACGAGCGCGGACGAGCTGAGCTTCAACCTTACACTCGCACGGCTCCCAGACGGCCTCATCGGCACCGAAGCGCCTACCAAACGAGAAGCGTTGAAAATAGTTATGTCGCTATACGACCCACTCGGCCTCGCATCGCCCGTGACTGTTCGAGCCAAACAGATACTACAGGAAGCCTGGCGACTCGGTACAAATTAGGACGAGAAGTTTGACGAAAGCCTCAGAGTGCAATGGGCATCGTGGATACAGCACTAAGAACAGTTGAAGTCGATACGCATCCCGCGGTGTTACCCCGGGTACAGTGACGCCTGTACACTCCAAGTACATGTCTTTACAGACGCCAGTGAAGCGGCCCACGCAACAGCGGTGTACTGGCGAGCGACTACACCAGATGGGCGTGTACACGTGACGCTCGTTATGGCGAAGGCGAGAGTGGCACCGCTTAAGATCTTAAAGTCAATCCCGAGACTTGAACTGCAAGCCGCCGTCATGGGTACGCCAGTCGCTCAAGCGGTAGTAGAAGAACATCGCGTCAAACCCGAGGCCGTCGTGTACTGGACGGACAGCAAGACCGTACTGACATGGATCAGAAAAGGAGCGCGGGCGTAAAAACCATTCGTCGCACACCACCTAGCCGCCATAGAAGAGCATAGTAAAGTTGAAAATTGGCGCTGGGTACCTACGAAGATGAACGCGGCGGATGTGGCTACACGCAACGTGCCAGACAGCTTTAACTCCGAACACGAGTGGTACACCGGACCGTCGTTCCTGTACGAAGACCCGTCACCATGGCCCGTAGAGAAGCACATCGCCCCTGACGCGACAGGCGAAGAGCGCACAATGACAGCTGTAGAGAAACGTCAAACACATATAATTATAGAAGCCGTACCGGACCCGTATAGATTTTCCAAATGGGAAAGGCTCTTACGAGCAACAGCGAGAGTTCTACAATTTATAGCTTTGTGTAAGAAAACCGCAGAAAAGGTTCTATATAAAAGAACGCAGAAAAATAGACAGAAGGATCCAGATTGGCGTCACGTGACGAAGACGAAGCACAACATCAAGTGGGGCAGAACGGCACCTCGTCCAGCCGCCGACTCCCGAAACTTCGTGCTTCTCTCCGCAGAACACACCCGCGGCGCCGAGGACCTTCTTGTGAAGGCGGTACAAGAGGACTCCTTCGGCGCCGACCTTCGGGAGCTGCGGCACAAAGGAGGTGTCGCCAGAGACAGCCACCTGTATTCGTTACCCGTGGAGATGAACAACGGAATGATCACTCTACGCAGTCGCATAATAGCTACAGAAGAGATCTCCGAACAGACAAAGAGACCGCCAATCTTAGACGGCGATCATCGTATCACACAGCTATACATAGATTGGACACATAGAAAATTACATCACAGCGGTACAGAGTTGGTAATCAATGAAATACGCCAACACTATTGGATTCTTCGTCTGCGGCCGACTACAAAGAAAATAGTACATAGATGTCTACCATGCCGCATTAGAAAAACGCAGCCACCTGAGCCAGCCACAGGGGACCATCCGAAGACGCGCCTTGCTCACCATCAGAGGCCCTTCACCTACACGGGCCTTGATTATTTCGGGCCGCTCTCCGTAACCGTCGTTAGACATCGTCACAAACGTTACGTGGCACTGTTTACATGTCTCACTTCCAGGGCAATACATCTGGAGGTCGCCGCCAGCCTGAGCGCTGACTCCGCAATCTTGGCGCTAAGCAGGCTCGCAGCGCGCCGAGGTTACCCAGCAGAGATCTACTCGGACAACGGCACCAACATGCACGGTGCCGACCGAGAGATGCGAGACGCCGTCGCCGAAGAAGCGAGTCGCCGTGGCATCGTACGGCGCTTCATCACCCCCTCAGCGCTATTCATAGGGGGCGCATGGGAGCGCCTCGTCAGGTGCGTGAAGACCGCCCTCTATACGGTCCTTCACGAGCGCCATCCGCACGAAGAAGTCCTAGCTACACTACTGTGTGAGGTTGAGTACACAGTAAACAGTCGACCCCTCACACACGTCTCCGTCAACGCAGCAGACAGCGAGGCCATCACCCCGAACCACATCTTGTTCGGTGGTTCTGCTCGCCTCCCTCCACTGGGCGAGTTCAGCGAGGCTGACCTCAACAGCAACAAACACTGGCGGCACGTCCAAATCCTCGCCGACATGTTCTGGCGCCGTTGGGTGCGCGAGTACCTACCCGAGCTGCAACACTGGCGGGAGCCCCATGAGTCTGGGCTCAACCTTGAGGTCGGGGACCCCGTCCTGATCGCCGACGGCCAAATCCCGCGCAATACCTGGCCGCGCGGTCGAGTTGTGGCCGTCTACCCGGGCGCCGACGGCGCCATACGCAATGTCGAGGTGCGCACAGCAGCAGGCGTCCTCAAACGGCCAGCTTAGAAGCTGGTGCCCCTGCCCAAGTGGCAAGGCGTCGCTCACCGGGTGCTCTGCAGCACCGCCACACGACGGGTCGCGCGCGTTGCTGCACGGTGGAAGAGATGTTCGCGACAGACATTAAAAACTATGACAGTGAATAGTGTATTCGAAACCGCGAGTAAAAATCGTATAAAATCAGTGCTATCTAATCGTGCGGTACTCCGGGTTCGGTTCCCGGACGCGTCAAAATGTTAAAATAAAGCTAGAATAGTGTAAATAGTTAAAATGTTAATATAAAGTACTACGAAGTACGTGAACATTAGTCTAAAACTTGTGCTAACTGTAGGGACCTAGATATCGATCATAAATAGTGTTATCAGTTGTAATAGATAAGAATCATAAGAACTAATACTTGATAAAACAGCTGTTTGTTTACATACTCGTTTTATAGTTTTTTAAGTGTTTTTTAGCTTCGTATAGGCTTGAAATCATGTTTAGATACTTTCTTATTACTAGTAATTACCTTACATAGTTAAAATAAATATAATAATAAACATTTGCATGTTTATCATAAACTTTGTTTATGTACGATAGTGTTTACTTAAGAAAATCTGTATTTTTCTTATGCATCATAGGTTTTCATGTAATAAGTTCGAATTGAATAAAGATATTTTCATGGTGTTTGTTTTAATAGATGCCCCGTATAGTTGCACACAACGGCCTACCAAAATTACACATATAAATTTAGTATATAATAGTTTTTCAATAGAAAATATAGTGGGCGGGCCCTTGTGTGACGGCATTTTTTGGCAGTTTTTATAGAGTAACTTAGTGACGCTAATAGTTAGGTTTAAGTATTGTATACCGATAGATAGAACGTTATGAGACCTATCTAACGATGTATAAAACATATATGAATCTATCACAGTACCAAATATAAGAAGACGTTTGTACTGTATAGAAAATTAAAAATAAACAAAGATTCACTGTGCACGTGTACGGTGCGATGGTCGTCGTTAAGGTAAAGTTTCGAAGTACCTAAGCGACCATGTATTCGGCCAGTTCGTTGGCGTCCCAACCACCATCTCATGACCATATGTAACCATCAAGCTCCGAACACCTGAACAGCATCGCTCTCAACATAAAGAAGATGTTTTATTTCTGAAGCCCCAATACATCGAAGCCATACAGTCCACACATATAGAAGAACACATATCATCGTAGGAACACGTCAGCAACACACCACCAGCGCACTGTAGCGGACTAGCAAAAGTTCGATTCCTGGCATCCGTTACATTAATGTTAAGTTTCGTGTGAGTGTGAGTTAGTGTGTCTCTATTATGCTTGCTTAGTACTTTTATATTATTATTAAAAAACCTTCCTCCTCCTCAAGTCGGTCCCCTCACTGCTGAGGATCGTGGCTCCGACGGAAACGCTGCAGCAGGCTTCGCCATTTGCTACGATCTTGTGCTTCATGGAGAGCCTGAGACACCGGCATTTGAAGTTCTTCGGACACCTGGTCTGACCATCTTTTCGGGCTTCGTCCTCTCTGTCGCTTGCCATCCACTTTGCCAGTTATGATGAGCTTTTCAAGGTTATCTGTGCTTCGGCGCGCTATGTGGCCGAAGTATTGCAATATCCTGTGGAGGCAGACAGTCGAAAGCCGTTGTTGTTTGTCTAGCTTGAGCTCTTTTAAAATCGAGATATTGGTGCGTCGCGCCGTCCAGGGGATGCGAAGCATTCTGCGCCAGCACCACATCTCGAAAGCATCGATCCTTTTTCTCTCGCCTGCCTTCAGAGTCCACCCTTCGGAACCGTAGAGAAATATTGGAAAGACCAACGTGCGAACAATGTAAATTTTGGTTTTCCTTGAGATGTTGTGATCTTTCCAAATCTTGGTGAGCTGCGTCATTGCGGTCTTAGCCATGCCGATGCGTCGACGGATTTCCTTTTCGCAGCCGCCTTTGCTGTTGATCACTGATCCAAGATACTGGAATTCTTGTACTGTTTCGTAATCATCCAGCAGGTTGGTTCGCTGTACTTGGCCCAGCCGATCGACCACCAACAATTTGGTCTTATTTTTATTAACGCTTAAACCAAATTCTGCACTGACTTGTTCCAAGCGCTGTAGTAGCTCCGCCATTTCTCTTTCAGATCCAGCCAGCAGGGTGGTATCGTCGGCATATCGAAGGTTGGATATTTTGGTACCTCCAACACTGACGCCGCCTTCCCATCCTTCTAGTGTTTTCCGCATTATATGTTCACCATAGATGTTAAATAGAATGGGAGATATTACGCAACCCTGTCGAACGCCTCTCTGAAACTTAAAAGAACTGGACGTGTGATTTCCCACGCTAATTGTACCAAAACCTGCCTCGTATAGGTTTCGGATCAGACAAACCATGTGACTCGGCACGCCTGTTCGGTGAAGGGTCTCCCATAGATGTTGCCACCTCACAAAGTCAAAGGCTTTTTGGTAGTCTACGAAGCATAGTAAGACTGGGGTGTTGAATTCGTAGCATTTTTCTACGATAAGTCTCAGGTTTGTAATTTGTTCCCTGGTGCCTTTGCCTTTGACGAAACCGGCCTGTTCCTGTGGTATTTGCCAATCTATGTAGGATCTCAACCGGCTGTAGATTATGTGCAGCATGATTTTGCTAGAGTGGGAGATCAAAGCGATAGTTCGGTAGTTACCACAGTTCCTTACCGAGCCTTTTTTGTGGAGTGGCATAATCGACGAGTGAACCCAATCAATAGGCCATTCGCACGTTTTCCAGATTATGCTGCAAATTTTGTGCAGTAGCTTAACGCCTTCCGGGCCAAGTGATTTTAAGACTTCTGAGGTAATTTTGTCAGGTCCTGGTGCTTTGTTAACTTTAAGCTTACGGATGGCATCCTCTACCTCGGATATAATGATGTCTGGTTCCAATTCGGCCTCTCTTAAGTTGTTCGTTATCACATTGTTGGATTGATCTTTGTACAGATCTTCACAATACTCCCTCCAACGTTCCACCGCTTGCTTTATGTCATTGATCGGGTTACCCTCCCTGTCATCAATCTGCCAAGAGTGTGGTTTGAAGTCGCGCGTGATCTTACGAATCTTTCTAAAAAGGTCTCCCGTTTGATGTTTTTCGGCGTGTTTCTCTACCTCTGCGCAGATATTTTCAATGTAACAGTTTTTGTCTCTTCTGCATTGTTTTTTAACAAGCTTGCTTAGGCGCGAGTATTCTTGAGCCGCCGCTGGGGTATTAGAGTTCTTGAGTTCTTTTCTCTTGGCGATTAGTTCCCATGTCTGATCCGTTATCCAATCCTTTCTAGCTACAGGCTTTTTAGTCATGGAGTCGAGGGTCTCCATAATTTTTTCTTTGAAGGCAGACCATACACATTGCGATGTGACTTCGGCTGTTTGTGACACTGAGGCTAGCTGTCTTTCACTCTCCTTCATAAAGAAGTTGGCTTCAGCTCGGGAAATCCGCTTCACGGGCTTATTACGTTTATGAGTAGATTTAATGCGAATATGCATGTCCGCTACTAAAAGCTGATGATCGCTTCCGCAATCGGCTCCGGGAAACGTCCTCGCGTTGGTTATTGAAGACTTCCATCGATGGGTGACAGTAATATAATCGATCTGATTGCGACAATTATCTCCTGGTGATTTCCACGTGTATAAGCGTCTGTTGTGGTGTTGAAAACAGGTGTTAGTGATTGTCAGGTTATTTCCAATACAAAAGTCGATAAATTTTTCACCTCTCTCGTTTCTACAGCCAAGTCCGTATTTACCGACTATATGGCGAGTATGATCTTCGTTTGATGTGTCTCCCACCTTTGCGTTCCAGTCGCCTTGTACAATAAGCAGTTCACGTCTAGATATGCCACTGATTGTCTCTTGCAACGTGTCATAAAAGTGATCGATATCCGCCTCGGAAGACTGGGAAGTGGGAGCATATACCTGTATGATGTTAAGTGGGAACGGTTTAGAGTCTAAACGTAGTGTCATTATTCGTTCGTTTACCGCATTATACCCGGTAACACAGGCGTTGAGTTTAGGAGGCATAATAATTCCCACACCGTATCGATTCTGTGTTTCATGCCCTGAGAAATACATTGTTTTCCCAGTGGTTGTTTTAAAATGTCCTGCTCCCTTCATATTTATTTCACAGAGTCCCAGGATAGATATATTATGCGCATCCATTTCCTTTTCTACAGTCTCGAGCTTGCCAGATCGACCGAGCCCTCGCACATTCCAGGTGCCAATACGATGTTTAGGTCGGATGGATATTCGTGTTTTGTCTTCAGGCGTATTAACTGCGACAGGAGCCTGATGACTCACTCCTGAAGAGTCTTCGGTCGCATACTTCCCACCCATTGACCCGGATATCAATGGGCGCCGAGTGTCAGTCGGGTCGTCCGACATCGCTGCATCCTTAATGAGACTTTCCATCTTTGCTCTCTAAAAAACCTTATTAAATTACAAATACATGATAGACACACCAGCTCATATACCTATGAAAAATTCAATGTAGTAGCTAAGTTATGAATTGTACAGAATCAAGACGATGAAAAGAGTGGCCCGTGAGTTTCTTGCCTGATTCTCCTCACGAGGCTCTACTTTCTGAACAGCCATTTTTTTCAATGCTCAATTATTTAAGTTAATATGCATTAAAGTTACTTTTTTATTATTTATTTGTATGACCTTTCTGACGTGTCCAAAATATTTAAATTTTTTTATGGAAATAAACATATTTGAGTTTGAGTTTATATTGAACTAATCGCCACATTTTTACACACGTCATATTTTGAATGAGCGGTAGCATGACAGTTTGGTACCGCAACGGCATTACGAACCATTTCCCAATTAATAACTGGCCAAAGAAACAATAGTTCATCCTTGATCGGAAGCATGCATCCGTGTTTAGTAGATACCTACCAGTAGGGGAGAGTCGGGTAGCCACGGACACAGAAGAAAAACGCAATTAATTTTTTTAATGGCCTTGATAAGACATTTATTTAGTATCAAAACATTAAATAAAATATATATAAAGTAATTTAGTATAAGTAACAATAAGATAATTTCTTTATCTTAGCTCTAATGAAGTCTAACAAACAGTCCTCAATTTTTGTCAATATTATTTTTTTGGCGGGTAGCTCCGGACATGCATATTAGCGATGACCAAGTCGTTCTTTGGGTTTGCAGGCGTCGCAAAAATAGCAAAGCTGTGTAGAATCAATATCTACGCATGCTTCATGTGCCTAGTCTTTACATTTATAGCAATATATGCAATCTTCTTCAAAAGTTTATCCGCAAATGATGCACTAGTCTGTACTCTGATCATTTGACAATTTTTGGATGTTCTGATTGTTTTCTTTTTATTTTTCTTGGTGGCTGTTGGACCTTTCTTTTTAGTCTCTGACACTTTAGCTTTTGTAGTAGCGATTATAAGTATTTTTCTCCCCAAAGCTCGAAATCTAAATCTAAAGCTCGAAATCTAAATCTAAAGCTCGCGATCTCCCTAGTTTTGGTACTAAGCTAACCTCTTGCCCACTATTAGGAGCTTTTATCTGATCCTAAAGAGATTCTCGGCACCTCATACCTGTAAATTGCATCTCTAAGCGAAAATTCCTTTTCTTACACATTGTATAGCCTAAATCATTCTATCTGCATCCCGAATCCCTCGTTCAGTCACACTTTCCTCAAATTTTGAATTTTTTCAGTGTGTCTGCAAAAATCATATAGAATATAATTATTTCCCTTATTATAATAAACCTTTGTAATACAAAAAACGTGACAAAATTATTTAAATAAGGATTTTCTCTCCATTTGAAAAGTGTCCGAGGGTACCCGACAAAAGTGTGTCCGGTTTTACCCGACCGGCTAGTTTCAACCTTAAATTTATTTAAAAAAAAATCATTAATACCAGCGACAAAAAATTACTTAAATTTTTAACTATAACAATTATTGCTTAGAATAATTTATAAATGATAACAAAGTACTTACATTTAATGTCCATAAACTGTATTTGAAAAGTAATCGGCGCGCGAAAAAATTTCGTTGATGAAAACTATTAACTGTTACTTGTTATCCGCTCGATGATTACGTCACCGCTGCAGCGAATATTCAACTAGGTGGCAATGCGAACATTTTGGCGTGTGCACTATTTGTCTATGTATGCGTGGTTGCCTAGAAACGATAGTGGCCGAGGCTATCCGCCTGCCAGGGCTACCCGACTATCCCCTACCTATTATTTACATTATTTTATTAAAATAAATAGACAAGTAATTATTATTTGTGGTATCAGCATACAAAATGTTCATTACCTAGAGTGTAAGTATAACAGAAAGCTTAGGACAAACGAGTTACAAGCGCCAGCGTAATTTGTTATAGCAAAATTTCACATGTGAGTTAAACTTAAGAAGTTACAGGCGTTACTTCGACATGGAACTTTGGCATTGCAATTAATAAACTTCAGAGTAAATGTTCAATGTAATATTTCCAAATGAAACAGACGCTGGAATTTAATAAAGAAAACTTCGTAGTTACATTTTTGGTAGCTACGCATTAATTGGCAGTCAGTGTTGCCATTTCGAATGATAAATGACATCGCCAATTAGGATTGCTGATACTGGTATAAAATGCAATGCTGTTTAAGCCTATTTTTGGTCTATCTGGGTAGAGTTATTACTAACAGTTGGATCATTTGGGATCATTTGAGTGTAACCTGTTCCATTAATATGAAGGACACACAACGATTTTACTTCTCGAGCTATCGATTTGTTAAGTAAATACTTCTTCATTTCGTGCCCTTCTATCTGGCTTTATTTAGTTGCTTTCCCAACTTAGCTGTTAAGTACTATCACTTCTTAATCGCTAATTTGGTTTCAAATTCATGTATGAACAATACTATAAAGTCTCATTCCAATCTCACTATCATTATAAAAGCGAAAGCGATGGATGTCTATATTCACACAAAAGGTACTGTACAGATTTTACGGATAAAACTTTGCGCAATATAGCCTGTACATCAAAATAACACATGGATTACCTTTCGTCGCGTCAAACGATCAATCGCGGCCAGAAGCTAGGAAAACTAATGATGATGGTGCATTGCTGTATATAACCGGCCGCCTCATTGATTATGACTGAGCTGAGTGTAACGGGTTACACAGTCCCATCTTATCATCTATGTCATCATTTTAAACATTTTCGTGTTTTTAATATTTGTGCCCGTTGGTTGTATACCTGTAATTGTAAAGTCGTGAGCACGCGATTCTGTACGCAACAAAAAAGTTTATTTAGAATTTAGGTCTTATTCGTCTATTTCGTTTCCTTTCAGCAGCAAACAGCGTGTGTATAACTATAAATAATATTTGTCTACGGACCACGTGTGTACTAATAAATCATTTAAAATGCCAGCACAAATGCACAGACCACCTCTAACACGAAATATGCATTCACATTTAGTCCTACCGTAATTAAATTAATTAACATTGTGGTATGAATGAAACGAATGAATGTAAATAACTATGAGAATGAAAATTAAATAATGAATGAAATGTAATTAGTAGAGACATCAGAGTTGCTTTTGTAGAACTAAATTTTATTTGTTATTGTGAATGATATTTCGATACTTTATGGTATACCACGAATTTGTCACCATTGAGACATTGATATTGCTGGTTGGGCTAAAGATGATTGATAGTTATGTTTGATATAGGTAAGATTTAATTCTAGTGCGGACCTTAAGAATGCAGAACGAAAAAAGGAAATCAGTTTTACTATAGTCCTACAAATTACTATATTTTCAACATCAAATAACAGAACCAAATGACCTAGCAATGATGTCACATAATGATTTCAAAAACAAAACTTAATAAGGAAAAATTATATAGTTGTAGAACGAGTGGATTCCAGCTGGAATTTCAAAATGTTACTAACATGTAATGTAGGTGGTACTACCTACGCATCTGGCATAATAATTTAATAGTATATTTCATCATCTGCGATGGTTTATGAGTGATGAATGAAGTAAAGATCACATGGCTAGATTATTGTTCAACAGTATAATTTGGCTACTTAGAATTTAGATATATGTACATTCTATTATCTTCGAAGGTGTAGGCAAATAATTAATGTATATTGAACCCGCATTTTGTAAAGTCATACGATCGCAGATGAAGTTAACGAAATAGAATGTAATGATGTATATAGTACTGAATCGTTCATTATCGCTTGCGCCATGCCTCCATGCCTAGTTAAGCCGCCAGTCCCGGCTGTCACGTAGACCTTTGACAGTCATGATTAGGCGTCAATAGTCTTGAATAAAGAGGCAGCGATAGCCTAGTGGAGGTACCAACGGACTGCCATGCAGAGGGTATCGGGTTCAAATCCACGACGGCGCGCACCAATGACTTTTCGAAGTTAAGTGCGTAACTGCGTATTAAAATGTTAATTATCGCTTGCCCCGAGCGTCGGAAAGCACGTAAAACCGTCGGTCCCGGCTGTCATGAAGATCTTTGACGATTGTTACGGGGAGTCAGTACCCCCAAATAAACTGATACTGGTCTAAATATCGCTATAACATGGAATAGCGCTATCCCTTTGGGCTGCGGAGGTCAGACGGCAGTCGCTTTATGGAAAAGTTGATATTCAGTTATATATGGTTGGACCAGTAAGCGGACCTCGGGCTCCAAGGCGTGTGAAGTCTTGGATGCGACTGGGATAACGCTAGAGCGATAATGGAGTCTTGAATAAATGGATAATTGTCTAAACCATGGCATATAGCTATTCTTAGCCATAGAAAATCACTATTCCTTGGGTTACGGAGCTCAGGCGGCAGTTATTCTTTGGAAAAGCTAAAATTCTGTCGAATTCTAGAACAGAAAGTGGTGCCCGTCCTCCAAAGCAAAGTAGTTGGATGCAATTCGTATAAACAAAGAACAAAACCATCTTTAATTTGCCATCAACAGCCATTTAGGAACCATAATATTGACATGAAGTGTGCTTCATCAATGACAGCAGTTTAACCTATTACGTTTCTAGCGAAATCAATTGTTTCCCTTGAGTCCGGTTAATTTCTTTCCTTATGGCGTAAAGCCTTAGTTTGCCCATTACCAAAAACATCCAATCCTTCCGTCCTTTCATATTTTCGGCCTATTTTCAGTCTCCCATTCCTATCGAAGGTGCTAGAGGCATGCGTCCATAAGCAGTTGTCCGGGTTTGTCTCCAAAAATAACATACTTTCCCCACTTCAATCGGGATTCAGACCCGGACATAGCACTGTCTCAGCACTACTGAAAGTGACTGGCGACGTCAAAGCGGGAGAGTGAAGGACACCAGGATCACTGTTATGGTCTTGGTGGACCTTTCAAACGCCTTCGGCGCCGTCAGTCACGATATCCTCTTGTCCGTCCTCTCCTACCTTATGATCTCTTCCGACGCTTTGGAATGGTTCTCTTCTTATCTTCGAGGACGTCAGCAGTCGGTACGCGTAGATGAGACCTCATCATCGTGGCGAAATCTTGACTCTGGCGTTCCTCAAGGCGGTGTAATTTCTCCTCTTCTTCTTTCATTGTTTATAAATCTTTTAACCTATGAACATCGCTGTGCGTATCATCTATACGCCGATGACCTACAGATTTACACTCAGGAAAGGGTTGAAAACCTCAACATAGCTATCGATGGGATTAACCGGGACTTAGATATGATTAGAGTCTGGTCGAACAGTTTCGTCCTACCTGTAAATCCCACTAAGTGCCAAGCAATTCTGATAGGAAGCCCACGTATCATGTGCAAAGTTGATTTAAATTCTCTCCCTCCTATAATTTTTAATGGCTCAGTAATACCCTTGAGTCCGAGTGTAAAATATCTCGGTCTACACCTTGACACTACCCTTGACTGGCGCAAGCAGGTAGCGAGTGTTAGTCAGAATGTCACGAGTACACTGCGATCTCTCTATCGCCTAAAGAACTTCCTCCCGACTAAGACGAAAACAATGCTTGTGCAAACCCTAATTTTCCCAGTTATCGACTATGGTGATGTATGTTATCTCGACGTGAATGCAGATCGGCTCAATAAACTCGACCGACTTCTCAATTCGACAATTGCATTCGATTCATTTTCAATCTCCGTAAATATGACCACATATCCGCTTACCGTTCACAATTACGATGGTTGCCTATCCATCAACGACGTAATCTGCAGACGCTGACTACTCTCTATTCTCTTTTAAATTCTTCAAACGCTGCCTCTTATCTTACACCTCAATTCCAATATCTATGCAGCAATCATGATAGGGACCTTCGCTCTACCAATAAAATCTTCTTCTTCTTCTTTGTCCGTCCCATAGCTCTACTCTTGTTCACTCCTCCTTCAATATACAGTCAATCCTTCTCTGGAATGCACTCCCTCTTGATATCAGGATGTCTTCTTCTCGTGAACTTTTCAAGGCCAGAGTCCGTCGGCAGTATAATGAATAGTTGGCAGAATCTTCATAGTGTATTTGTATAATCGTAATTACTGGGTATATATATTTATGTATATCTATACGTATATACATTTTTATATGTTTTTATTGTTATTATTAGTATATTATATACACATATTTATATATATTTTTTATTAATATTAATATGTATTTTATTATATTATATATATAGGTATATATTAATATATATTGTGATATTTAGGTATATATTATATTTTCAGTTATTATTCATTTTATCGATTATTGATTGAGACAAGAATGAAAAGATACTGAATGGTGAATCGTGTGTGCTGAAGAGATGGAAAGAGTATTTTGAAAGATTATTTGAAAAAACGACGACAGAGACATCAACAGGTGAAATGAATGGTAATGATAGCAATGATGAAAGCGATATTGGCGTGGATGAAATTTTGAAGGCACTGGCCAGTATGAAATTAGGTAAGGCTGCAGGGTATGATAGGATTACAGTCGAAATGCTGTAGGCTGGATAGGGCATCATAGTTAGTCAGCTGCAGCGTTTATTTAACTTGTGCTGGAACACCGGCCGAGTACCTGATAACTGGGCCACAGCAGTAGTTGTGCCTCTTTATAAAGGAAAAGGCTCGCAACAGGACTGCAGAAACTATAGAGGCCATGGATAGCCTTCTCAGCATTGTTGGCAAATTGTATGCGAAGGTACTGATTGAAAGAGTTATGAAAGTAACCGACAAGAAAATATGGGATGTACAAGCGGGATTCCGAAAGGGTATGGGGTGTACGGATCAAGTCTTTTCCTTGCGATGCATAGCCGAGAAATTTTTGGCCAAAGGTCAAAAGGTCTACTGCGCATTCGTGGATTTGGAAAAGGCTTATGATAAAGTGGTGAGGAATGAAATGTGGTCGGTACTGTCGATGTATGGGGTGAACAGCAGCCTCATTCGAGCTCTGTAATCCCTTTATGAGGATTCTAGAGCTTGTGTGAGGATAAACGGGGCATACACTGACTGGTTTACCATCAACACAGGTGTTAGACAGGGATGTGTAGCATCGCCGTGGTTTTTCAACCTCTTCATGGACAGTTGTTTGCAAGATTTGAAACATAGTGATTGTGGATTAAGGATGAATGAGTTACTTGTCAAATACCTCCTTTATGCTGATGATCAGGTTATTCTTGCGTCTTCAGCGGAGGAGTTGCAGGAG
Source organism: Euclidia mi (assembly GCA_944739405.2). Lineage (NCBI taxonomy): Eukaryota > Metazoa > Arthropoda > Insecta > Lepidoptera > Erebidae > Euclidia > Euclidia mi. The sequence goes on from OX123192.2 coordinate 31,350,533, forward strand.
ATGGTAACAATCATGCATGGTGCCTTAGAGAGGAAAGGAATGAAAGTGAATGTAAGTAAAACGAAAGTTATGGTTTTTGAAAAGGAGGAATGCGTTACGGCTTGTAATGTTATGATCGATGGACAGCGAGTGGAGCAAGTGAATGAGTTTGTATATTTAGGTACGCTGTTTACAACTTGGTTGTTCAACTTATTCATGGATAGCTGCATGAAAGATATCAGGGAAATGGAATGCGGGATCGATATGGCAGGATCGCGTGCTAAGTGCCTCTTGTACGCCGATGATCAAGTCATTTTGGCGTCGTCGGCGACTGAGTTACAACAAATGATGAACTGCATGAATGAGAGCTTTGAATCGAAAGGTATGAAATTGAATGCAAAAAAGACGAAAGTGATGGTGTTTGAGAAGGATGAAAATGTGATTGAGTGTAATATTGCGAGTGGAGAAGAAAACATTGAACAAGTGACAGAATTTGTATATTTGGGTAGCATGTTTACAAGAGATGGAAGATGTGAAGGAGATATTGAAAGGAGAGTGACTGCGGGAAACTGTGTAAATGGAGCGCTGCATGCCTTTATGAACGGCCAGAATGTGCCAAAATAGGTGCGACTGGCGGTTCATAATGGAGTGCTTGTGCCCACGTTGATGTACGGTAGTGAGTGTTGGGTGTGGCAGAAAAAGCATGAAAGCAGAATTAACGCAGTTGAGATGCGGTCACTGCGTAGTATGTGTGGGGTAAGACTGATTAATAGAATTCCTAATGCAGTAATACGAGAGCGATGTGGCCTGAAATAAGATGTCGTGACAAGGATTGAGAAAGGAATGCTGAAATGGTTTGGGCACGTGGAGCGAATGAGTGAAGAAAAAATGACGCACCAATTATATGAGGCTAACGTGTATGGGCAAGCCGGTCGCGGCCGACCTCGTAGGACATTCGTCGACCAAATTGGTGACGTTCTGAAAAACGGGAAGGTCCTAAGCACCCGGAACCGGCTATCATGTATGAACAGAGTAATGAATGTAGAGGAAGCGCGTGAGGTTTGTAAGGATAGATGCAAGTGGCGTTCCGTTGTCTCTGCCTACCCCGACGGGAAAAAGGCGTGAGTTTATGTATGTATGTATGTAAGCTGTTTACAAGAGATGGTAAGAATGTAGAAGATATTGAAAGAAGAGTTAATGCGGGTAATAGAGTGAATGGAGCTCTGAAGGCGTTTATGAATAGCCAAAACGTGTCCAAAAAGGCACGTTTGGCTGTGCATAGAGGGGTGTTAGTACCTACTATTATGTATGGTAGTGATAGTTGGGTATGGCAGAAGAGTCATGAAAGTAGAATAAATGCTGTAGAAATGAGAGCACTGAGAAGTTGTGGTGTCTCTCTGACTGACAGAGTAAAGAATTGTGTGATAAGAGAGTGTTGTGGGGTAAAAGAAGATATAGTGACAAGCATCGAGAAAGGTATGCTAAGATGGTTTGGGCACGTGGAGAGGATGGATGACGAAATACTGACCAAGCAGATATATAAGGCAAGTGTGGAAGGGACAGGACGAAGGGGAAGACCTAGGTGGACGTTCTCTGACCAAATTGGAGACATCCTAAAAACAGGACAGGTGAGAAGTACCCTGAACAGAAGAGCATGCATGAGGAATCTGATGGGAGTGAATGAAGCAAGAGAGATATGTCAGGATCGTTGCAAATGGCGTTCCGTAGTCTCTGCCTACCCTTCCGGGAAACAGGCGTGAGTCTATGTATGTATGTATGTTCATTTTATGTTTAGTAATAGCTATAAGCGGTTTTTCTCTCACATTACGGCTCTCTTACGCACCTACCTTGAATTGTCCCTGCACCACCCAAAGGTTGACTGGCAGAAAATGCCACAGGCATTAAGTCCGCCTTTGTACATTATTTTGTAATATTGTGAAAGAAGCTTTAAAAAAAAAATCTTGCTAAAAGCTTCACGCATGTTAAAATATCACCACTGTATTCCAGTTATCGTTATACCAAACATCATAATCACGACACGGTGTAGCCAATCAACACCACCGCAAATAAGTAGCAAAACGGATAATATCGCCGGTGGCATAACATCAATATGCGATAGTGATTACCGCGTGCAATATCCCGGTATCGCGGGAAAAAAAGCGACAATATATAAAGATTTTAAACACTATTTTGTTTGTGAAAATGTGTGAACGTTCCCGGGATTAAGATGTGATATATTTTTTGATTCGTTGTAATAGACGGTTGATCCCATAAACATTGACTGTTATATTCTGTTTTGCGGGAATGTTTTCGACTACATTATCATATTCCTTAAACATCTGCAGGGAGCAGATGTTTAAGGAATATGATAATATAGTCGAAAACATACAATAAAGGAAATCAAATGTCTGTACTGGTCGGATAGTGTTTGTTGAACTTTAATGTATGCTTTTGATTTTACCGCATGTTTCTATTCATCATCAACCTTTAACACTCCACTGCTGGACTAGGCCTCTCATTTGAAAGGAGGAATTGGCCTACTACACCACGCTGGCCAAACGGGTTGGTATAGGGTTTGTATCAAATTTTCCTTCTATGCCGTGCTGTTCCATGCATAATATACTCCCTCTGTCGGCTCTTACGACATCCATGGGATGATATGGGGTGGTGACAATCGGTATTCTTAATCTGTCACACACACGGACGCTTTCTATTATTCTATCACAAACAAATCTTTGCATTTATTGATTTTAAAACATGATTTTAAATAGGCCGCCTTATGTAAAAAGACAATAAATTACGCCTTATAACCTAACAAATCGAACATGTAGGCATTTTCCTATTTGTTAAAGCATAAAAGAAAAATACTTAGTTACAGAGCGTACCCTCGCGCAGAGTTTAAGTAAAATTCCTGAAACTCTTTGAACTCTTAGTCGGGGCAATCAATTGTTAACTTTACTTACAATAGTAAATCAATTAGGTATTCATAAATATCTTTTCTACTAAGTAGCTTAACGCCATTAAAAATATATTAGTCGAACATAAATAAAGTATCTAGTGATGTTTGCATGTGAATTGGTGCTAAACACTTTTTTTATAAATTGTGAAAAAAATATCAACGGTTACAATAAAAACGAACAGTTTAGGACAACAATGATCGCATTTACATTCAACGATAGTAAACCAATATCGACGTGTCCGATACATTGGGATTCAATAGCTTCACCACATCACTGGCGGCTCAAATAAATAAGCGAATTAATTAAAAACCTGTTTTCAAAATATAGGACGTGGTGGGCATGCCGTGTCGCTATGAAAATTTGCATTTACGTCGTTCGCTTTAGGCGCTGCGTAAACGTGCCCTGGCAGCGCACAATATCGCGAAAAATGGTTGTTGTTGCATCCATTAGCAGTCATCAGATACAAACTGGTTATTTGTTATCGACACTGCAAGTAGTAGAAAACCTTATTTGCTGTGTCTGGAAAGTTACGCACTGCCGTGCTTTTAGTTGTAGTTTGTTAATGTTGCTTGTACTGTCAACGATAGTAATTAGTATCAGCTAACTAACGATAATCTCGATGTAGTGATGAAGTGGAAGCAACTGGTCACAAATTGTATGTACGACCGCACACGTATAGTCCGGTGTAATTTGACCAAAAAACAGGGGTGAGGTTACAATTATTCGCACACAGCTGAAAATTTGTAGGATTGTTCAAAACACCATTATAAATATTATCCCCAAAATCCTCATCGATCCGACACCTGTAAAAATAATAACACGGAATCAATGAGGATTTTAACGTGTCATTGGAGATGCCTAACATATCCAGCAGTGGCAGGCTGATGATGATGATGATGATGAATGAGCATTTTGTTCATTACTGATTCTCAGCTGGGTGTGAATTATTGTAACCTCGAATGTCTAACTGACCGGTTTAATAGTGATTGACTCTATGTAGATTCCATAAAAATTCCAAACTCTGCTTAGTCTCCCCACACAAGACATGAAAGTGTCTAGGTCTATGCAGCGCCTAAAGTCGTTCGCTTTATGGATAAACGCGTAAAGGATTTTAGTGAGGGACGCTGCGTGCATACTGATTTGTTAATTGCGAATCAAAATGTATACTCCACTTTCGTTTTACTCCGATTGTGTAAGCACAAATTCATTTTTAGATTAAGCTGTTACGTGATTACTGAATTAAATAGGATTAAAGGGAAATTGATTGTTTATACTTTTGGTAGAATTGTCCATGGTGGTGGCAAAACTGTCAAGTCTACATGTATGCGTACAATTTCTTAACTATGTTGCACCTAGTAAATGGTAACTGTTTGAAATACATACATACATAGATTCACGCCTGTTTCCCGGAGGGGTAGGCAGAGACTACGGAACGCCATTTGCAACGATCCTGACATATCTCTCTTGCTTCATTCACTCCCATCAGATTCCTCACGCATGCTCTTCTGTTCTGTTTGAAATAGAAATATTATTTACGATAAGTCAAATCGATTATATTGGTTTAGTAACGTTTTGTTTAGTCTATTGTAAATTTTGACTATGGTCACACTATGAACTGTCATTCATTCATTCATTGTCGTTTTTTTGCCGGTATAAAAATTGTCTTGCGCTAACGCCGTCTTGTAATTTTTGTGTTCTGAAAAAATTCGCTTCGACGACACGTTGAATTTTGTGTGTCCACGCGCTCTTGTATCTTCGCGTTTTGAGAATTGAATTATATTAATCCCCTTTTGGAAAGCTCGTCCTAGTAGCTTCGCGAAACGTTTTGTGATAAAAGATAAACTTGTAACATATTGAACATTGTAAAACTTGTGTGAATCCGTGCACGTGTTTGGTGCCCGAGGACTTCGCCGAACTGGACCATGCGGTAGCTATAAGATACTTCATTTATCTATTTTGGCCAATATATTTGTATGATGTGTCTAATTTAGCTCAAGCCTGACATCAGTGAAGATTTGGTAAGTAAATTAAATTTCCTAATTGTAATTCGCTGTGCAATCACAGTATATAGTTTAGACCTTTTGCCTTGTCGTGGTCACGTGGATGTAATACAAACTTCCACTGCGCACTCTGAACAATTTCCTACCTGCCTACGGCAACTCTAAACATCTTGGTATCAGAGCTGTAGTTGAAACTTAGCCGCTGTTGTATCTAGCCGTTGATTGTATCTAAACTCAGATTGGTATTGTATGAGCTATATATCTCATTTGTTAACAGTGTTGTGGTTTGGTTGTGGTCTCAGGTCAGTTTTGCCTAAAATACATAATATATTTGAGGTACATGAATTGAAACACATTGTCATACATAACCTCAATCAGTAATTGTTTGACTTGTATTGTTAAAATCTAGCAATAATTTGTTGTTGTTAGTATTAATAAGTCACTTTGTTTGGATACATAACAGTTATATGTATCAATTAATTTAGTTAATGGTTCATTGCATATATTGAGTTTCAAACATTATAACAACCAATCTTGACCTTACATTGATAAACCTTGGTTGTTATAATGTGTTGATAATATTGTTAGGTAACACATACTACTACTATTGTATATCTCAAATAACACAGCCAGTCTGTCTGTTGCAAGTAATCAGTTAATTAATTGGAATATTCAACTTATTAATTTGTTGTGAGTTATTACTTGTTTTGTGTATATCAATATAATTGAATTGGTTGAGCAGTAAATACCTGCCACTTGCTTGCACCAGCAGTAAACAGGCTAATACTTTGTTGGTTTCAAAGAATTAACAAATACTAAGTTTTAATTGATAGTATTGTTTAGCGCTTGTCTGAGCTCTTTTGAAACTTAATTATGTCAGCTATCAAGGACTTGCGCGCGGCTGCTGGTGCCATTGCATCAGATTTGCGCTGGTTTGCCTCAGCCAGTGCCTTGGTGAACCGGCCTGATCGCCAGCAGGCCTTACTAAAAAGGTATGAGCGGATCGATGATCGCCTGGCAACTGTGGAACAGCAATTTCGTACTTTCAGCGCTTGCTGTCTCGAAGTGTCAGTTAATGACTTCACCGCTGACCAACGAAATAGAGTCAGCGAAGATTACGCCCAGGTCTTAGACCTGTATGATGCTGTCTCCAACTGTGCAAGACAGTTCATTGCCGAGAGGGACGGGCAACCCGGCTTGAAGCAGGAGCTTCCTAGGACAGCACCGGGGCTGGTGAGTAGGCTTCCTACTTTAGACCTCACGCGTTTTAATGGCTGCCTAGGAAGCTACCTGGGCTTTGTTAAGAGGCCAAAGACCTCATCCAGCATCTGCCCGTGTCTGACGAGGCGTACCAGACGGCTTGGGACTTAATTACCCGTAGGTACCACAACAAGCGTGGCCTCGCAGACACGCACATCGAGCAGATTTTGAGTTTGCCCACGCTCACCCGGGTCTTTGGGTTGCGCACCCAACTTTTGAACCCGCTTTTGGTGGCAATCAACGCACTTAAGTGCTTGAACCTGCCCGTGGACCAATGGTCCTACCTATTGGTGCACATTGTACTCAAAAAGCTGCCTGCCGACCTGAGGTCGCGTTTCGAACAGCGGCGCCTAGGTGGGGATAGCGCGACCCATCTGCCCCCCTTTGCTGACTTGGAGATGTTTCTCGAGGATGAGTGCCGGGTCCTGGATAACTCCGGTGGTGACACGCCGGCTAAGTCGCAGCCGCCCAAGGTCAAGGAGCAGGCTCGCGTTCACACCCGAGCCAATGTTGACCGGCGCCCTCCTCGCTTTGTCACGCAGAGCCCAGCGGAGTGCTCTTACTTAAGGTCACGGGGCACAGAACGGCCAGTTGTAGGGCATTCTTGGACCTTCATGTCGCCTCTCGTAGGCGCATCGCGAATGCCCGCCTCCTTTGCTTCTCTTGTTTGGGGTCCCACTACCAGCGAGACTGCCCAAACTCTCGCCCCTGCCCTCACTGTGGAGGACAGCATTTGGACATTCTCTGCATGAATGCCAGAGAGGTAGGCCGCTTGTCCAACCAGCCGACGCCGCGCACGGGCGGGTGTTTTGAAGGTGGCAGCCGAGGCTCACAGGCGCATAGCCGAGAGAGGCCTCGCTCAATTGATCGCAGCTCACCCCGCTTGGAGAACCGTAGCGTGCGCACGCCTCCTCTCTCTCGCGCACCTGAATGTGCGACCGCCCCACCTTTGGCGGAGCGTCCCCGCCTTGACTCGCGCCCACCTCGTTTTGGGCGGGCGCGTCATTATGACCCCCCACAGATGGCGCGCGGATCGAGTCATCGCGCCTTTGAGGACTTCAAGCCGCACCCCCATTTTCATTTGCCTGGTCCTGGCCAACGGTCGCCGCCCGGGCAACAATAGATCATTGACCCCTGCCCTATAACGCCAACCTCCCCCATTGAGACCGTTATCCTACCAACAGTTGCTGTTAGGGTCTGGGGACCCACGGGGACCTCTGTTGTTGTCCGTGCTATATTGGACACAGGTTCACAAGATTACATTGTTTCCACTTATTTGGTAGGGCAGGTTAAATTTAATATGGGCTCTTTTCCCAATTGTATACAGGTAATAGGTGACGTAGCCTCTAATGTTGAAGGGCAAGTTAAAGTTTTGTTTGCTGAAGAATATTTTGGGTATGCACCCACAGAAACAGCTACCCGCTGCTGTGGTGAATTTGACATCAGGATTGGAACTGGCAGACCCCAAATTTGACACACCGGGACAAATCGATTTGTTGATTGGTTCTGATGTCCTCGGTGGAATTTTGATTGGTGGGAAACGGGTCTTGGTGCCAAATAGTTTGACTGCCATCCCGACCATATTTGGATTTACTTTGATGGGACCTGTACCGAGGGACCCCCCTACACCTGAACTTGATAATTTGTTGGCTGTAGGCTCCGCTCTCTCTGATACGGTTCAGAGGTTTTGGGAGGTAGAGGAGCCCCCTCAAGCTGCCCGTTTGAATCCAGAACATAAAGAGTGCGAGCTGTTCTTCCAGAACAACACTGGTCGACACCGTTCTGGTCGGATAATTACGAAGCTACCTTTTCTGTCTGTTCGGCCTCCGCTCGGTGAGTCACCACCTTTAGCCGAAAAGAGATTGTTGGCTATGGAGCGCCGCATGGGTCGTGATCCGGAGCTCAGATAGAAGTACATTGAGTTCATGAGAGAATATGAACAATTGGGACACATGTCTGTGTCAAATTTGGATTGGCGTTCGGTGGAGCATTACTTTCTCCCGCATCATGCGGTATTGAAGCCATCGACTGGCAAGCTGCGACACAGTGTTTGATGGTTCTGCGCAGACTTCTAGAGGCGTATCCTTGAACCAGTGCTTTCATTGTGGTCCCAAGTTGGTCAAGGACCTTTGTGACGTCATCACCAGCTTCCGACGACATCAGGTTGTCTTTGTGGCCGATATAAAAATGATGTTCAGGCAGACGATTATCCACCCTGATGACCGTCGTTTCCAGCTGATCCTTTGGAGAGAGAATCCTCGCGATCCCATGGTCGTCTACGAACTCAATACTAATACGTACGGGTTAAGTTCGAGCCCCTACTTGGCAATACGTTCTCTTTGGGAGCTCGCAGACCGCGAAGGCTTACGTTTCCCACGAGCCTCCGCCATCTTGAAAGACGATATTTACGTCGATGACATTTGCTCGGGCGCCTCCACAGCAGACGAGGCGATCCCCCTGCGGGACGAATTGATAGGTATTTTGGCCTCCGCTGGTTATGAGTTGCGCAAATGGATTTCCAACTCACCAGCGCTTTTGGAGGGCTTACCCGAGGATCATCAGCAAGATCCACATCTATTTGAGATTGTTGACAACCCTACCATGATGCCTGTTCTCGGCGTTCAGTACAGACCAGTCCAAGACATCTTTACGTAAAACTTAGACTTGAAACTGCCTTGTTCTTGGACTAAACGTCTCGTGTTGTCTACTGTCGCCAGAACCTTTGATCCAAATGGTTGGATTTGTCCTGTTATATTTTGGGCAAAATGCTTCTTGCTGAAGCTTTGGACAGCAGGATTGACCTGGGACGAACCTCTACGCGGTACTCTTGCTGAGGAATGGACCTGTTTTGTATCCTCACTTCCTGCCGTCAACGAGATCTCCTTGCCTCGTCCCATTCTTCCTCCCGGGAAGTACGAGGCCACCCTTCACGGGTTTTGTGATGCTTCGGAACGTGGTCATGCGGCCATGGTGTAATTGCGTACAGTCAGTGCCTCAGGTCAGGTGAGGGTTTCCCTGATCATGGCGAAGAGCAATGTTGCACCCCTTCGGACATCTCTGACCATCCCTAAATTGGAGCTCTCGGGAGCAGCCCTACTTGTACGCTTATTGAATCACGTGTCTAACCCTTTGGGTAAATCAATTTGTATTAATGGGACCCACGCCTGGACAGACAGCCAAATTGTTCTTTGTTGGTTGAAGGCGTCTGTCCACACTTTGGAGGTATTTGTTGCTAATCGCGTTTCCCAAATACAAAAATCTGAAGTCTCGCTTGTTTGGAGACACGTGCCAGGTGAGCTCAACCCCGCTAATTGTGCCTCGCGCGGATTCTTGACGCCTATTTTAATAGGCCATTCGCTGTGGTGGGGTCCGGAATGGTTGAGTCGACCAGAAATTGATTGGCCTCGAACGCCAGTTTTGAATACTTCTAATTTGCCGGATCGCCAACACTCGCTCTTGAGAAGGTGGAATGCGCCTTCGACCCTGATTTCTTGTTGAATTACTACAGCTCCTTTGAGAAGTTGTTAGGTGGTACTGCTTGGATAAAGCATTTTGTTTTTAATTTTACACACCCACAACAGAAACATCTGACACCGTTTCTTTCACCACAGGAACGACAGGAGTCCCTCACCTTTTGGGTTCGTTCTGTGCAATTGGCGCACTTTGAGAAAGAGAATACTATCCTCAAGTCAGGGAAATTGAAATTATCGGGTGCTGTATCTTGCGCGTTGGAGGGCGTCTCAAGAACGCCAACCTCCCTTACGGGGCACGTCACCCCCTGTTGTTACCTAAGGACGGTCATTTGGTACGCTTGTTGGTAACTGACCGTCACCTTAAAAATTCGCATGCTGGTTGTAATGCCTTGTTGGCCATTTTGCAACGCGAGTTTTGGATTTTGTCTGCCCGAAGAATTATTCGGAGTGTAGTCTTTCGCTGCATCCCATGCTATAAGCTCAAGGCTTCTACCATGCAGCCCTTGATGGGGGACTTACCGGCAGATCGCGTAACTGAAAGCAGGACGTTTGACGGTGTTGGCACGGACTTCGCTGGTCCTTTTTTGGTGAAAACGTCGACACTTCGAAACAGCAAGACTGTCAAGGCCTACTTGTGTGTTTTTTTTTGTCTTTCCACAAAGGCCGTACACTTAGAACTGGTCTCCTCGCTTACGACCGAGGCGTTTGTAGCCACATTTGACAGATTTGTATCCCGCAGAGGGCTGCCTTCCTTGATCCGTTCTGACTGCGGTACTAACTTCAAGGGCACTTATAATTATTTGAATGACGTTGTTAATTTCCTTGAAACCAACAAGAGTGATATAGGCAATAGGCTTGCCCGACCTGGGATAAATTAGTTGTTTTCCCTACCAAATTGTCCACACTGGGGTGGTATATTTGAGGCCGCTGTAAAATCGGCCAAAACACACTTGCGCAGGACAATCGGTGAATCTGTCCTTACATTTGAGGAACTCGCAACTGTGTTTTGTAAGATTGAGGCCGTTTTAAACTCTAGGCCATTGTGCCCGATCTCCTCAGAGCCGAATGATTTGGAAGCCCTTACGCCGGGACATTTTTTTATTGGTCGCCCACTTGTCGCCTTGCCTGAGTACCCCTATATTGATACGAGATCTGGTCGTCTCTCGCGTTTTGAATTGGTACGCCAGATTACTCAAAGCTTTTGGAAACGCTGGAAATTGGAATATTTGCACATACTCCAGCAACGCGTTAAGTGGACCGACAAGACCGATCCACCCAAGATTGGTGACCTCGTTTTGATCAAGGAGGCTAACCTTCCGCCACTCAGATGGCGCAGGGGGCGCATTCTTCGTTTGATAACTGGGGCTGATGGAGTTCCCCGATTTGCTGAGGTCTTGGTGGACGGTTCGATTCTGAGGAGAGCGGTAGCAACGTTGTCACGTCTACCAACTGATTAGCGGACCGGTAGGCCGGTCCGGGGCGGGTGGATGTTTGAAATAGAAATATTATTTATGATAAGTAAAATCGATTATATCGGTTTAGTAACGTTTTGTTTAGTCTATTGTAAATTTTGACTATGGTCACACTATGAACTGTCATTCATTCATTCACCGTCGTTTTTTTGCCGGTATAAAAATTGTCTTGCGCTAAAGCCGTCTTGTAATTTTTGTGTTCTGAAAAATTCGCTTCGACGACACGTTGAATTTAGTGTGTCCGCGCACTCTTGTATCTTCGCGTTTTGAGAATTGAATTATATTGATAGCTTTTTGGAAAGCTCGTTCTAGTAGTTTCGCGAAACGTTTTGTGATAAAAGATAAACTTGTAACATATTGAACATTGTAAAACTTGTGTGAATCCGTGCACGTGTTTGGTGCCCGAGGACTTCGCCCAACTGGACCCTGCGGTAGCTATAAGATACTTCATTCATCTATTTTGGCCAATATATTTGTATGATGTGTCTAATTTAGCTCAAGCCTGACATCAGTGAAGATTTGGTAAGTAAATTAAATTTCCTAATTGTAATTCGCTGTGCAATCACAGTATATATTTCAGACCTTTTGCCTTGTCGTGGTCAGGTGGATGTGATACAAACTTCCACTGCGCACTCTGAACAATTTCCTACCTGCCAACGGCAACTCTAAACAGTAACTGTAGCTCATTAACATGTTCATGTTGTTTTAATTGACTTAAGCATAATATAAGTAATGCCAAAGAAACACTACCTACCTATTAAAAGTAACGGAACGGAAGGTAGGATGCTCGGGTTAGCACTTAAGTATCTATCCAGCTATGCTACGGAATATTGCGACCAAACAACATTGATTTGAGATCCCAATTTCTTAGTAGTCAGGTTTAGGTGGTTCTATTTAACTACCTACTCTAACAAACCTGGTGTTGTTTTGAACCACAACGATTCTGCAAACATAAAGATTATCGGAACAAATGGCGTGCATGTTTGCCATTGTGACAAAAATAAACGGATCATTGCACCGTAATTGGTTTGGACATATTGTGAGGTTTTACGCATATGTCTGTATAATGCAAATCGGATAAGAAAAATGTCACAGCAAACCACAAAGAGTGAACGAGCTTTTAATAAATTAAAATAATGTTTTTAAAGTAAATTAAGCTACATATATGCATATAAAGGTATTTATTTTAGGCAAAATTACCTTACAATTTTTTCATACATTGATGATATAATGACTGTAGATAAAATGGTACGATAACATATGCAATAGGTATTGGTTTCATTGGTGTATAAAAATTGCAAACGAAAAAGTAGTTCGTGCGAAGTATCGGACAAAATCAGGATTTCCAATTACGAAGTTCCCGCATCGTCATGGATTCTTACAATGTGACTAATAAATGGAAAAGGTACACCTCATATTACACGGAGCTGTAAGCAGTTTTATAGTTGGCGAATTGTGTGGTGGGGAACATCTAAGTTATATTCTATCCGATTTTTAGGAGACCCTATGTGCGTGTACGTAATACTAGCTTCTACCCGCGACCTTCCCTACTTGACAGTTTATTTCAAAGCAATAAAAATGCTATTCTCTTAAATAAAATTTTTACTACAAATTTTGATCAAAATGTGTTTCCTCGCAGAATTTTGTGTTCATAAGGGTAGTAGGATAGGAAATAGACTCTGAATTCTTGCGAAGAAAAAAGAATTAAGTGAATAATATGAATATCGTATGTAAATTCCCAGTAGCACATCTCAGTACTTACCACGACAAAATGTAAAATAATTCAATGTGATTGCGGCACTACTATTTATTTTTTTCATTTTTATTTATTTATTCAAACAATTTACATTGTGTCGAACATTAGGTAGGTACTTACATAAAAAAGTGACAGTAAACAATTCACAAGCGAAACAACAAGTACATTTTAAAGCTAAAATAAAATAATCAATCCAATCAATTTAAAAATGTCTACAAATTATAATTAAAATAAATGTCAAAGTAAAGTCAGATTATAATGCCAAATGGAAGGTTATGTCAGATGGTAAACCAAGTCATACCATAGGTAGTCTAAGTCAAAATCAATTAAATAATTAATATAGTTTATTACAGGTTATTATTTATTTTAGGTAAATTTGTAATTTTTTATCATTTGACATAAAATCCGATACTGAGTAAAACATTTTTCCAACAAAAAGGATTTTAATTTGTTTTTAAATAAGTGAGGGCTGTAAATTAATAATTTTAGATATGTTGGTAACCTATTAAACAATCCCACTGCTTGATACCTGGAGCAATGCTTAACTATTTGTATATTTGGTGATATCTTGTGTTTAAGCTCCTTCCTTCTTGTGCTTTCTCGTATCTTACGTTCCTCTTGTGATTCATATTGATGAATGTACTTAGCAAAGTGCGTTAGTATAACTAAAATATATAAACTTGGTACGGTTAATATTTGCAATTCTTTGAAATGGTCTCTGCATGAGTCTCTTTGTGAGATTCTTACAATAGTGCTTGTTCAAGACCAATAGCTCAAAAAAGTAATAGAATAAAATGTATTGCAAGGTTGTCTTTTTTGTAACTAGATGGCGTTGGGATCGAGATAGATCGTATCGTATCCTATGGTTTGGTTACCGGGCATACTATATAAAGGTCAAGCAACATTGGATTTTTTTGTCCTCCGACACCGATACAATAAACCAGTGGTTGAACCATTAGATCAGTACACAGTGGTTTCATTTAGTGCATTCCTACTAGTGGTACACAATCGGTGTAATACCAACCTCGGTATTATACATGGTCCATCGAACCGGGTCGAGACCACACTTTTTAGGTCAATCGGTGTTACCGTTGGCCCGCTCCCCGTGTAACCCGCAGTGGATCGCTGCACAAGGGTACACGTCCGCCGCGAAAGCGCGTAACTTCAGTGCGCGAACTCCGCATCCGGAATAGTTCGAGTTGCCGCCACAGAGGGCGTGCGAGCTACAGATCAACGCAGTCGCAGACGCAGTCACAGGGCGAAACGTCACAAGGTGTTCGTCTGGCCGCCTGAGGAGGCGCCTGTTGCAGTTCAACCAGCCGCCATGAGAGGGCGCCACTTGGATGTCAACAAAGTGTTTGTGTCAAGTGCAATATTGTGAGTACAATCCATTTTATCAGTTCGTCAACAATAATAAAAACAAAACATTTTAGTGAAGCAATTTTGAACTTTATTTTCATCAACTATTTGACTTTGAAGATTTGGAAATAAATTATGGACTTGTAAAATTTTACGATACTTTTTAGACTTAGAATATTTTAGTTTGTTATTGTAGTCTCTTGTGCATGCTAGTACTTAAGGACTTAGTATAATTTCTAGAAAACGGGGGAACGTGGACTCTGTGCCCGATTTCTACCAGATTTTTATGTTTCCAAAACACTTGTAAAATTTTACGCATCGATTAGGACTTAGAAAATTTTCGAGTGATTTTATCACACTTGTGTTTTTTTTAACTTTGATAAATTTTAACTTAATATTGGAACCTGTTGCTTATTTGTTTACATTATTTACTATCATTTTACACATTTTAACTTGTTTTATACAATATAACATAAACTTTTATACAATCAAATAAAATTGATAGGTCAGTTAATGTGTTAAAGGGCCTACAGAATACTATAAATAAAGGTTTAACTAACTTTAAAAAGAGTGGTAAAGATAGATTAAATGTAGAGTACATAGAAACAAGACAAGAATTATTGGAAAAAGATTGGGCTTCGTTTAAGGGACTAATACTAAACTGTATGAGAATTTTAATATAGAGGATTTAGAAAAACAGAACGTTGTTGATATTTACGATGCAACCGAAGACACTTACATAACTTATAAAAGTTTAATGAAAAAAATGCTAAGTAAAGTTAAAGGCAATGAACAGCAAAGTAACGACACCTCATGTGCATCTAAATCCAATAGTTTATTAGTAAAATTGCCCAAAATAGCCATTCCTACATTTTCTGGCAAATATGGAGAGTGGACAACTTTTTATGATCTTTTTACATCATTAGTACATAAAAATGAGGCTCTTGATAATGTGCAAAAACTTCACTATTTAAAAAGTCACCTTTCTGGCGAAGCTGAGCAACTGATACGGCATACGCCTATAACTGGCTCTAATTATATTCACTGTTGGGCTCAGCTAGAGAAACGTTATAGCAATAAAGAATATTTAACCAATTGTATTATGAAAAGGTTGTTCAGTCAAAAACGAATACTTGTCGAGTCGGCTACTTCTTTAAAAGAGCTGCTTGATACCACATGTGATTGTTTAAATGCGCTAACAAATTTAGGTATAGATGTGACTACATGGGATGTCATCATCATTCACATAGTTACCTTCAAATTGGATAGCGAAACACGAAAACAGTGGGAACTTAGTGTGTCCAACGATTCCAATGACTTACCGACATTTGATCAATTTAAGGTTTTCCTCGAAAATCGTTTCCACGCGTTAGAGTGCCTAGAGCCGAGTTCTAAAAAAGGTACAGTTCATCAGGGCAAGAACAATAGTTTACATGCTCATAAGCCGAAAGCAATGCTAGCAACTAGTTCAACAAGTTTACGATGTGAGTACTGTTCGGAATCCCACAAATTATGCTTCTGCAAGCAATTTGCCAAACAGCCCATCGATACTAGACGTAGGTTTGTATTACAAAATAAAATCTGCTTTAATTGCCTAGGCAGCAATCACACAGTACCAGACTGCAAAAAATCGACCAACTGTAAAACTTGCCAGAAGCGTCATCATTCACTGCTGCATCTAAATGTAGAGCTAGAGAATAAAGGTCAATCCAGTTCGGCAAAACCTACTATCGATAGTATCGGTTCATCAACTGATTCTACTCCGATAGAGACATGTTTGTCTACTGGTAAGATCCCTAAGCCCAGACAGGTTTTATTAGCCACAGCGCTAATAAAAGCCGAGTTAAAGACGGGTGAATACCAGACAGTCCGCGCCTTGCTCGATCAGGGTTCGCAGGCTTGCTTCATAACCGAAGCTACAGTTCAATTTCTCAAGCTGAAAAAAATTCCTATTCACGGACTTATTTCAGGATTGGGCGATATTAGTTCAACCATAGCAAAGAATATGGTACATTTTCCTATACAATCGCGAGTAAACCCCGACTTTAAACTTATAATAAAGGCATATGTTCTAGGTAAAATAACGTCATATTTACCTGAACGTTGTTTGAACACAAACTTGGATTGGATAAGTACTTCAGGTCTATGTCTAGCAGATCCAGGATACAACACGCCAAATAAAATAGATGTATTACAAGGTGCCGACGTGTATAGCTGCATTATATTGGCAGACATAATTAAGAGTCCTTCTGATACTATGATTGCGCAGAACACGAACTTAGGATGGGTTCTCTCAGGTGCAGTTAGTACGGAAAATGAAAGATCAAATAGAATAAATGTTATGCATGCAGCTGTGACAGAGGATGAAATGTTAAGAAAGTTCTGGGAAATAGAAGAGGTTAACAGTTCAAAGAAAATGCATACACTAGAAGAGGAGAAATGTGAGAAATTTTACAATAGGACAACCAAAAGAGATACCGATGGCAGGTATATTGTCAAACTACCCTTCAAAAACGAAGATCCTCCCTGCAAAGCGGGCAATTCTCGTACTATCGCTGAGAAAAGGTTCAAGGCGTTAGAGAAAAGATTAGGAAAAAACACAGAGTTAAAAGAGGGGTACAAACAAGTAATAGATGAGTATTTAGCTTTGGGTCATATGAGAGAAGTAAGAAAGGACGATGTTAATAAAGAAATAGCCGTATACTTACCACATCACGCAGTCGTAAGACCCGACAAAACCACTACCAAGGTTCGTGTTGTTTTTAATGCCTCTGAGAAAAATAGCAACGGCATCTCACTAAATGACACGTTGATGGTAGGACCTACTTTGCAGTCAGATTTGAGACACACTGTTTTAAGATAGAGAATTCATTCCATAGCCCTTGTAGCCGACATAATCAAAATGTACCGCCAAGTCAGAATTGCTGAAGAAGACGCAATGTTCCAGCGTATACTTTGGCGAGACACTCCTGAAAAGGAAATTGTGGATTATGAGCTTGTGACCGTAACATTCGGTACAGCTTCTGCACCATACCAGGCTGTAAGAATCCTACATCAAGTGGCCTATGACGAAGGTGAAAATTACCCATTAGCCAGAGACAGGGTCCTCAATAACTATTACATGGATGACTTGATGACAACTTGTCAAAGCGTAGAAGAAGGAATTGAAATTTACAAACAAATGACAGGATTATTAGGCAAGGGCGGCTTAAATTACAAAAATGGAACAGTAATAATCAGGAAATAGTAGAAAGGATAAGAGCAATAGAAAGGAACGAAGGTGAAGGACAAACAGATCAAACAAGTACAAAAGAATATACAAACAAGGACAATATAAATGAAAACAAATTTATACAGTACACAAAACAAAACAAGAACGCAAATAAGCTAAAGAACAAAGAAGAAAAACAAATTGAAATCAAAATAGACAAGACAATTAAGATATTAGGTCTCACCTGGAACCGCAGTTGTGACACTTTCCAGTACTCGGTGAATCTCCCATCCTCGACGTGAGCGCCTGTAACTAAAAGATCAGTCGTTTCAGATATAGCCCGACTCTTCGACCCACTAGGATGGCTCGCTCCTAGTGTAGTTCTCGCAAAGGTCTTTATCCAAAAATTATGGCTTGCAGGCATCGGCTGGGATGAGGAGTTAAGCATGGCATTAAAAACTGAGTGGAGTACTTACAGCGATGAACTGTCATTACTTACCAGTATTAGGATACCTCGTTGGCTGGGTACAACATCGAACGATGATCTGGAACTACACGGTTTTAGTGATGCCTCCAAGACAGCTTACTCAGCTGCAGTTTATTTGCGCATTGTCGATGCAGAAGGCAAAATACATGTGTCATTAGTAGTTGTAAGAACCAGAGTAGCACCTGTTAAACAGATTAGTGTTCCTCGTTTATAACTATGTGGAGCACTTCTACTGTCACAACTTCTGTCAGAGACTTCGCAAGTCTTAAACATATCTGAAACCAAGATCAAAGCATGGACCGATTCTACTGTTGTGTTGGCTTGGATTAACAGCCATCCCAGTAGATGGAAGACATTTGTGGCCAATCGAACGTCTGAAATCTTGACCACAATGAAAGCGTCACAATGGTTCCATGTCTCCACAAAAAACAACCCAGCAGATTGCGCTTCTAGGGGAGTGCTACCAAGTTCACTCGTAAACAACCATTTATGGTTTTATGGGCCATCATTTCTCAAGGAAAGATCTATTAAATACAAACCTTCAAACGAGTATCACGTTGATTTAGAACAGTCTGTAAAGACTCATGTGGCAGTTGTGCCAGACTCTTCAATTTTTGAAAAGTATTCTACACTGACTAGATTGGTTAGGGTTGTGGCATACTTAAGAAGGTTTCTAAAACAGAATAAACAATTTCATAATAAGTATTTACAGAAGAGTGAATTAGACGCCGCACTTGAATGTTGTATAAAAATGACACAAATAGAACTATTTACAACAGAGTATACACAATTGAAGGAAAAAGGCTATCTACAATTAAAATCATCAAACCTAAGATCACTCTGCCCTTATCTTGATGACAAAGGCGTAATGAAAGTTAGAGGTAGACTCGAAAAGGCACAATTAAGTGAACAGACAAAGCATCCAATAATTCTGCCTCACTCAGGACATCTGACCCAACTTATCATAGCTGATGCGCATTTTAAAACTTTACACGGAGGTCCTCAGCTAATGATAAATTATTTGAGAAGTGCCTATTGGATTATTGGCATCAGAAGTCTCGTGAAGCAGTGTGTTCGTAAGTGTGTCACTTGTGCCAAGCAAAGAGCTTGTGTTAGAAATCAAATGATGGGTTCACTGCCTGCTGTCAGGTGCACTCCAGCACGACCATTTTTACACAGTGGAGTGGATTATGCAGGTCCCATTAATATAAGAACCACGAAGGGCCGTGGACACCGCTCGTACAAAGCTATATATGTCTTTTTGTATGTATGGCCACTCGCGCACTGCATTTAGAAGTGGTTAGTGATATGAGCACTCAGTCGTTTTTAGCTGCTTTTAAACGATTCGTGTCTAGGCGAGGGCACTGTGCCAGACTATACTGCGATAATGGTACCACATTCTTAGGTGCCTCCAGGGAATTAAGATAGCTAACGCTAATTCAGTCGTCAATAGCTGAACACCTGGAAGCTACTGGCACAGAGTGGCACTTTATCCCTCCTCACAGCCCAAATTTGGCGGCTTGTGGGAGGCAGGGGTTAAATCCACAAAATTTCACCTCAAGAGGGTTATTGGTGATTCAACTCTCACATATGAGGAAATGACCACACTCCTCAATCAAGTTGAGGCTTGTTTAAATTCTCGACCTATGGGTATAATTAGTGTTGTTGACCCTGGCGAACCGTTACCACTAACTCCTGGACATTTTATAATCGGAGAACCTCTAGTCAATGTACCAGATCATAATTATGAGAGCGTAAATGTAAATCTTTTGACCCGTTGGCAACACGTTCAAAAAATGGTTCAGTCATTTTGGAAACGGTGGTCACACGAATATCTGTCCAATTTGATGAATCGCTACAAATGGTCTTCTCAAATTCCAGAACCAAAAATTGGCGACGTTGTTCTAATCAAGGAAGACGATCTGCCACCCAGTCGTTGGTTACTAGGTCGCGTATTGGAGAAGCACCCGGGTGATGATGGCATCACACGCGTAGTCACAGTGCGCACGCAAAATTCAACTTTTAAAAGGCCAACATCCAAGATATGTATTTTACCCGTATTTGAATAAGGATTTTTATTGTTTTACTGAGGTTTTAAGGTTTTTATATACAACAAATGAATCTTGCTTTTATCATGTTTATATTTATGCTATTTTATTTTTTAAGTTTTAATTTAAGATTTTTATTGTCAGTTTGTCAAATATTTTATGTTTGCAACTGCATTGTTTTTACTGGTGTTTTTTGCATTGTTTTTATTTTTATTTTAGATCAACTTGTGTATGTAGTACAAGTTATTCATTATTCATAAGATCAACTTATTTATTACAATGTATAAATTTCATTACGAAGGACATTCCGTCAGTAACGTCCTTGGTGGGCGGTATGTTCAAGACCAATAGCTCAAAAAAGTAATAGAAGAAAATGTATTGCAAAATTGTCTTTTTTGTAACTAGATGGCGTTGGGATCGAGATAGATCGCGCTATGGTTTGGTTACCGGGCATACTATATAAGGTCAAGCAACATTGGATTTTTTTGTCCTCCGACACCGATACAATAAACCAGTGGTTGAACCATTAGATCAGTACACAGTGGTTTCATTTAGTGCATTCCTACTAGTGGTACACAATCGGTGTAATACCAACCTCGGTATTATACAGTGCTGATAACACGTTTCTGTAAGACAAACGCCTTCTGACAGTTATCGTTGTAGCTGTTACCCCAAAGCATGATACTGTATCTTAATCTAGATTCCACCAGTGCATAATATATAGCCTTTAGTTGCTCAAGACCCAACATATCTCTCAGGCTCCTGAGTGCATAGCATGCTGATGAAATGAAAGAGTCAATTGCGGCTAGCCCTTGTTTCCAATTTAAACTAACGTCTATGATAATCCCTAAGAACTTCTCTGTGTCAACTAATTCAATCTTGTCCCCTTTGATATGTATTAATACTGCCGCCGTGGCATTAATGAGCGGACGCAGTTTTTTGTCGACTACACAACACGCACTGAAAGGCATTACAATGTAACGATGGGATTGGAACAATATGTTCTTAACTTTGCTGTGGATTTTTTTAATAGTATGAGTTTGTTGTATGGCTGATAAGAAGAGATATACATATGGTCAGTTTCATTGCTCTCTAATAATTTATTTGTCAGATAACTGAAACAAATTCAACCAGTTTCGAATTCATCTGTAAAATAATCCAGAGATAGTGACATAGGACTTTATGTGTCGGAATCTGAAAGACGTTGGATTTAAACTTAAATAATTTGATCGCAAGGTTCGACATCTTTGTATAAGTAAAGGAGTATTGTGATACCAAGTTCCAGATATTTAGCTCTTACTGCTTATTTATATAAGGAACCTTTCTTATCAAAACTATCAAAACTGTTTGGCTGAAATTGTCTTCTTTAGCGTACCTAAAGGCACTTTTTAAGCTGACTGCTCTTCTTGATTGATCTATATTACTTAGTTTGAGCAAAGTTTTCACACCTTAGTATAAACCCACAGTTCCAGTTAAAGTAAAAGTTTTTTAAACGAAGGTTCTAGTTGAAGTTGAGGTTTTTAAAACAACTGTTCTAGTTAAAGAAGAGGTTTTTTAAAACCAACTGTTCTAGTTGGAGAAGAGGTATTTTAAACTAACTGTTCTAGTTGAAGAAGAGGTTTTCTAAACCAACTGTTCTAGTTGAAGAAGAGATAAACCAACTGTTTTTTTAGACAACTATTCTAGACAAGCAGAGGAAACGCCTGGTTTGAGTATCCTTGGTGGTTGAACCCCGTCTTTCAAACAGACAGGGCTTATTCAGGCGCTGTATGTAAAGGTGCTCTTGCCCGTTTAAATTAATGTTAATTATTTCAAAGTCAAAATCAAAACCATTTATTCATCTAGGTAACAAGTTGACGCTTATGAACGTCAAATTTTAAAGTAAATTACTTAATGCTTCTACATTTACACTTACTGCCTCGTTCGCAAAGCAATAGGTAAAACCACGAGAAAGAATGGGCAATAATACTGGCCACTCTTTTTAATCGCCAGTGTTATGGTACATATTTTGTTTTTCTATTTAATTGGTAAAACTTTTTATGTGAATGTCAAATTAATGTCGCCGAATTAAATTAGAATTAACTGACACGTATAATTTTGACCGTGTTTATGGATGTAATTCATATTATAATAATCTCTGCACACCCTGCAAATATTCAGCAGAATTGGAAGTGAGCACAATTAGTTTTTGCATTTTTATTCCTTTTTATACAGCACGTCGTAACTCTTTGAAAGGTATATTTTATTAAATTCTTTGAATTTATTTTTATTCACTATAAAAATAAATTCATGTATAAATCGCCGCTCAATCCCGTATTTATTCTTCACGTGTTCTCAAAATAACAGTAGTCAACAAATTACCTTACAGGTAATATCCTGCCACCAATCGTGGAGTTTGTAGAACTCTTCTATATGTAGGTCACATCCCATTTTCTTTTTTAAGATTTTTAAGTCTGGCAATGATTTTAACACAAAAAATTCAAACAGTAATTCTGATTTACCTGTAATATACAATCGTGTTAATTGGCAATATTAAATATGGTATGACTGCGAATTGTTTTGTCTGCGTCATGATTTCAGATCCCTCGTTCACTCATTAATTATCACTGTACCGTGGCCAAATTGGGTAAGCAGAACATGCAATGAATCGTTATTAATTACATCAATTCATTTACAAGTAACGAGAATCAAAAAGAGCTTTATGGCCTTTACGATACACACACATGAATAACCTTTATATAGGTTGATACAGTTTATAAGTTCACGCCGTCTATAGATAAGAGAGCTTTTTCTTTAGCTAGCCGATAGGTCAGTAATCTGTTTATAAATTTTTATACTGCCTCCGTGGTCCAGTGGATAGCGTATGCGACTGCTGATCGGAGGTCCCGGGTTCGATTCCCGGGTCGGGCAAAGTGTTACTGGGTTTTTTCAAATTTTATAGCAGCACAGAGTCTGGTGATGTGCCCAGTAACGGCAATAGGCTCGCCCCCTATTACGTGGGACCTAAAATTCATGGTGAAAGGTGGGTGTAATATTACACCTCTGCCCTGCCCTTCGGGGATACAGGCGTGAGTCTACATAAAAAAATGTGTTCCTGAGGGGTCCGTACGGATGCACTAAGATGGGATTTCTCGAAATTCCCACGGGATAGAGCAGAAGCGGGTAAAATGTGCGGACGTAGCTGCGAACATCCTCTAGTCTACAATATATACCTATCTATAGTTAATTGCTAATTGCATCTTAGAGCATTACTGCATAGCCTGCAGTTCAAGTAAGATCAAAACCAAGTCAAATTAACCAAATTAATCAGAAATGCCTTTCAAGAGTAATATTCAAATAACCCTATTTTCCCAAATTGCAGTATTTCGAAATCGATATTCAAAATGATTCACAGTCGTCGATTCGATCATATCGATATGTCGCATTAACCGAGATATCAAGTTAAGCGTGCCCGTAGAGTGAGGTCGAGACGTGAACTCGGATCAAGTGTCAAATAAACGTCATCTCCCCGCACTATCTGCAAAATGTATTCGTATCTGTTTTGCCGCTAATGTGGTGAAAGGTTCAACTTTCAGGAAATAGGGTAAACTTATTTGCATGAGAATTGATTATAGTTGCAATGTCGAGATGAAAAAAGTGCAGTAATGCTAATAGTCTTCATTGACTATGTTTGCAGCGATTTGCTGCCTTACTTCCTCGGTTAAGCCAGCTCATTCACAGCGTAAACAGTTTGACCCTACCACTTAAAAAAATACCCGAGTATGAATAGTCTCTTTATAGTATTATGGTACTAGTGCATCAGTAAATAGTCTAGTGTCTTCACTACCCAGTAGAAGAGATAGGTACATTTCGAATTCTACAATGTAATATTCTTACTGAGACTTTAGGCTGTAACCTGTATTTATTTGTTATTTAATAGTTAAAAATTTCTCTCCGTATTTTCCCGTATTTATATCCGTCATATTTCAAACGCTATCGATCATTTTAATACGAGTTTTATAACCGATATTCCATATCTGCACGTATAACTTTCAAGTTATTACAATTTAGTGACGTGCTTACAAAGTATCGACAAATCAATCAAGTTCTACGTAATGTTTTGCTTAGATCTTTCTCTTAGCGAATGAATTTATTACTTTTTATCAAAATCATTCATCTTTTCACCAAAACGTTAAGTACCATATTAAGTTGTGATTAGATGCACCGATTATATGTATGTCGATATGTTGAAGTTAATTGATGATGAAGTTAAATGATAACTTATTATTGTGAAAGTAAGCTATTTTCGAACGAATTCATTGGAACGATATGCTCTATGTTTATAGAAAGACATATGCTCACTTACATATCATCACACTACCGAGCCAAAAATATTGAAACTGGAGTAATTAAACTTTAATCAGTATTTTATTTTTTTATTTTAATCAATAGCTTTTTTCTACGACGTGTGTACCAAGAAAATATTTGCAATATTCTACCTCTAAGACATGGGCAGTAAAGATCAAGAGGTCGACCGACCTCAAATGATATGGAAAGACAATATTAAGCAGGTAAAAATTGTATACAAACTGCACAGGATAGAGAGGAGTGAAAAAGGTTGAAGCAGGCCTAAACCTCAAAAGTAGTCGACAACGGCTGGAAGAAGGAAAATGAAAAAGCTCTAGGTGGTAAAATAGACTGACGTAATTTTAACATTTTTGGTTTTGGGACGTATGAATGAAGATTTGGCAACAGCCAGTGGAATAAGCTACGCATATCCCAGATAACTTACGGGGCACTCCTAAGAATACGTAATACCGAACCGTAATAAATAAACTGTAATTATAAGCGCATTGCAAAATGTATTTGCGGGCTGCAATTTGCATTGTCGCCCACCGCTCGTTACTGCGGCGATGGGATCAATTCAGATCTATTCGGCAGCCGAGATATACCCAGTGCGGGGATGCACTCTAATTCAATTATACGGGTTATCGATAGTTCCAAGCTTGCGGCAAACGTTTTATTGTGCACGCTAGAGTAGATTAGCGATGAGGAAATCTGTTCCTAGGATCACCGCTGACTAATACTCATGGTGGAGTGAATGGCTGTAATGCCAGTTAAAGATTTGCTACTCTCTCAGCTATTTATTGATATAGAAAATAGGCTTAAAAAAGGTGTTACTTTTGTACTACCATTTGTACGAGAATATGGGTAAGTAGGTACGCGTTTTATGAAAAACATAACAATGCATGTGAAACAATGTTATAAATGCTGTGCCAAAGCTGAGCAAATACTTTTAAATGTACCCGTAGGTCTAGCCAACAGCAACCAACATATGTCGTGGTTTTATATAGGTTAATAATTGCAATAATAATGTGTTACTGATTGGTCATATCATTTCAAAATTCGTCACTTCAGTGTCAGTAGCTATTATTTTAGATTTCTATTTAACAATGTCTATTTATGAAATGTGAAGTACCTATATTAAGTACATACAATTCAAATCTGTAATTCGAACCATTGAGCCGCATCATCGGCAAATCTTAACATCGATACTCACCACATCTCTATCAAGGAGCTTTCCACTCTGCAAATCGAAGCTCCGATTTAAATCAGGCGGGCACTGGGTAAATAACGTCTTGCTTGCTAATACTTTCTCAAGAGGTTGCTAATCTCAAGCCTGTGTCGCCTTGATGAACGTCTGAGCGTAGGTGCTCGTATTTGTACTCGGTAAATGATCCGCTATGCGCTGAATCCGTGTCTCGCACACACACACTTGGGCAGGAGGGTGGACTATGGCCCTTGCCCTTCTCCTTACCTTTCTCATAGTAAGCACAGGCCCATGTCCAGCAGTGGGAAAGTTTATATACAGGGCCGATGATGACGGTGCCCTTTGTTCTATTAATTATCTGATTATCTATCATAGTACTCTGGCTCTGCCTAGCATGAAATCAGATGACGTGTGTGTTATCCTGGAAATCCTTGGATATTATATTATAAAACTCATAATAGTTTCACCGCTAAACAATGAACATGACTTCAGGCCACTAATATACATATTGTAAGCGGTAAGTAAGTGTGTTATGATTGGATATTCAGCTACCATTGGTCGTCAGTGGTACGCACAGATTAATTTATTTGCAAAGTCTGAAGCACACACGGCATTTTTCCTGCTACAATTATAAACGCGGCAGGTTGTGAGTATGGAAATTTGGATGGATTACTTTTATATGAGAGTTCAGGAGGATGGCCGCAGCTTCGCTTGCTTTATTATTTAATCGTTTTACCCGATCCTGTACCATTATGAGAAATCCTTTCTAAGTGCACACCCACGCTCCCCGCGGAACATACATACATGCCAAATGTCAGCTTGATTGTGAGCTGTTTGTTACGCTTTCACGGAAATGTGTAATAATGTGTGTCTTTTGGCTCTTAATAATTGTAGACAATGCAAAAAAACTGTAAACTTCGTCGTATTTTCTGTGACAAAATTGAGATTATTCAGAGAAAATATAGTTTGGTTAAAGGCGACAAAATATGCACATCATTATCATGACATTCAAAGAAAACTAAATACTAATGAAACAAATAGCATGCTATAAACTTAAGAATAATAATAAGCGGGCATGATGCAATGTGTAAACTGCAAAATATTAGGTTGTGGTTTAAGAGGCTGCCTCGCCCGTTAACGTCGCATTAAGTTGTGTTTGCAACATTGTGGGATCGACCCACAAAGTGTTGTCCCACACGGGATAACACTATAATATGTAAGTCATAATCTCCATGGGATGACGGATTACGAATACAAAGTGTACCTACCCCATATCATTCCATGGGTGTCGGCACTAAGCAAATTATACATACACAAAATATAACTTTGGCAAGAGGCAGAAAACTGGACATCGAATCCTAAACACATCGGCGCTCTCATTGCGATAACTCTTACTCATTCGGCTGAAGCCGTGGGCAAACGCTAGTCAAGCCTAATTATCAGCAGTTTGGATTTAATGTATAATTATCAAGTTGAGAACTTCATAAACTTACCTTAAAATATGTCTAAGCCTTTTACTTGAGTGTGTCTCCTATTTAATATTACTTAGTAAGCTGAAACATTCTAGTAGCTTCAGTAGTTGTGTAAGTTCCTTATAGGCAGTTACTCAGGCCAGTTCACCAGAATTACGTCAAGTTTAACTCAAAGGACTATAATTTCACACGTTTGCGGCTTTATACGGCGGCCGTCGGTAGCGATAGTGTTGGGAAATGAGCGTACCTACTAAAAAACCCGGGAAAGTTTGGAGTAGCCCTCCAGGATACTGAAAATAATTGATTTTGTGTTATTTATGTTTAGGCATAATAATACATTATTTTTGCAGTATTTAGGTATAATAATACCTACCTTATTTTTTGTATTTCTTATTAGCCGTAAACAGAAGGACTAGCTTGTAAATTAAATTAATTAAGACCCGTTGTACAAATATTCTTCGTCTTATTTTACGTTAGAATATTAGTTTACTGTAGCAGGTTTACCTAAAACTATTCATAATTGAATATTATGGTATTTAATTTAGGTACCATAAATGTTATTTATATTTAGCACAAAACAGACAAATAATGCCACCACATTAAATCGCTACATACCGAAAATGTGTTATACATTATGAATTCTAAAAATATCACCACAATTAATTGTGTAGTGGTTTTGTTACATCGCGTATCACATTTTATATGATGAAATCCGATCATAGAATCGACTAACAATGTGTTATAATTATTATATTACCGTTAAATACCCTAAACCAGAATCAAAATTATTAGCCGGTGTATGTATTTTCTCTATTGCAACACCTGAACGGCATCGTCTGGCCTCAAGTCGACTCCGAAGCGTGGCGCGGCGAAAAGATTACGAGAAACGACATTCATTTTTAACGACAGCTCCCGCACTAGGAGGGACTCCTGTGTCACGGGGAAATTTACAAACGTACAATCAACGGATACAATGGACACTCAGACTTGAGACAACACTTTATGGATCACACAAAGTGTTGTCTCGTGTGAAAACGATGCGGGTTTGTCGCCGAGGCAATTGATGCACGAACCATTTATCAAATATACAATGTGTAACACTATTGCAAGCGTCTTAACTTTTATTTATGCTTGAGAAAAGACGGAATAAGATTTTTGTTTTTCCAAAAGCATATAAATAAACAAGGTAAGAAATAAAACAAATCCCGGGAAATGTCTAACCCGTGACAACACTACTGTCCCATTTCTGTCTAAATTAACACGAGAAGATGTGTAATATATCTCATCCTGCCGATGATTGGGCCGTATCGCTGTGTGTAGCCTACACTATATACCCAGTGTGGCCGACAGCCCGTAACAAATACTGACATTTGCTAATAATTACTGACACTTGGAAATTATCTGACGACAGCTGAAAAAGTTATGAATAAATAATTTGGTTTTATTTGTTTATGAAGGAATTCTTGGTGGAAAGATTTGAGTGTTTATCTTGTTTGATACTAGTATTCTATATACCTAGTGTTGTGACGAATTATATACTGAAACCTTTTTTGTGAATCACTGCTTCTGATGACCCGCATGCAATTGCATGCGACTGACAGTTGGCATAGACGCGACGGGTGACTTTGTTTTATAATATGTAATCTGAAAAGAAACATTTTGCATACACATTTATACAGGTTGATTTTTAATTGCTCGTATTCCCTTCGGGAGATGATTCTAGGGCCAAAATGGAGTATTTTTACCCCCTACATATGGGGGTCCAAAATGCACCATTTTGGAATAAAACGGTTTTTAAGATTTTTCGAGTTAATTCCAAATTTTTGTTATAAACATCTTCTAAATAATTATTTTGACTATTCTTGGTGGCCAATTTAATGGACAATTAAATGGCCCATCTTTGAAAATAAAATAAACCTACTAGCTCAACGTGAAATTTGAAAATAGAGCCAAAACACACACAAAAAAATTTTGAATAAAATAAAATTTCGTCACAAAAATGCAATTATTTGAAAAAAATAATATGTGACATATTATGTAAAGTATTGGAATAACTTCCTGGTATTACCTGCTATCCAAAAAGGTATAATAGTCTTGGCCGATTGGTGTGAATTTTGAGTAACAGCCGATTTTGTTCAAAAAAGTGCTTCTGGATGACTCACTCGGCAGAACATTTTTACCTGTATTTATTCTTAAGCTCTGCAATCAGCAGCGATTTACTAGTAGGGAGACCAACCTCGCAATATGCATAGGGTTTTGGGTTCAAATCCTCTGCGGAAATGACTGTCTTTTGTTAGTTAAATGCGTAAAATAGTTTGAATTCTCAATTGTCCCGTGACTAGCAGAGCATGTTCAACCAGTTGGTACCGGACGTCATGTTTATCTTGGAAACTATTTTAGGGGAGACAAAACCAAGTCAACCAGCCAAATAAATAAATAGTTGAAAGAAAAATGCCGTGACACTTAATTAAACCATAAAACATCCGGATTTCAGATGGGATCTCACTGTGACAAAACATAAATTACACGAAATCGTGTCAAATCAGCGTTGATACCCTAAAATATAATAAATTTTGTGAAAAAGAGACTTTTACGAAGGCTTATTCATAATACGAGTTGTCGGCTCTGTTGGAAGAAGTTCCGCTGGATGTGCAATAGTGTATGATATTTTGCCCAGCACAAAAACCGCCGGTGCTGGGCAAAAATTGAAATCACCAACGTGTGGCAAAAAACGGGGCAAAACACCTAATCGCCAGGTGGACCAATAATATTCACAATACTAGTTCGGTAGAAGTGGCGTTCTTTGGCCTTATCACGAATCTTCAGTTTTGCGACAGATTGTCCCCATCTGTCATCCGTTATATGAATGCAATGGAATATTTTATGGTTTAATTATGTGCCACAGCTTTTTCTTTCAATTATTTATTTGAAGGTTTTGTCTCCCCTAAAAGAGTTGCCAAGATAAACATGACGTCCGGTACTAACTGGCTGAACATGCTCACCCACCTGGCGATTAGGTTTTTTGCCCCGTTTTTTGCC
This sequence comes from Euclidia mi, assembly GCA_944739405.2. Classification (NCBI taxonomy): domain Eukaryota; kingdom Metazoa; phylum Arthropoda; class Insecta; order Lepidoptera; family Erebidae; genus Euclidia; species Euclidia mi. The sequence continues at coordinate 31,380,579 of OX123192.2, forward strand.
ACACATTGGTGATTTGAATTTTTGCCCAGCACCGGCGGTTTTTGTGCTGGGCAAAATATCATACACTATTGCACATCCAGCGGAACTTCTTACAACAGAGCCGGCAACTCGTATTATGAATAAGCCTTCGTAAAAGTCTCTTTTTCACAAAAAATTACCTATTTAAGAGTCATTTTGCTAAGTTGGTCTCCTTACTAGTAAATCACTGCTGATTGCAGAGCTTAAGAATAAATACAGGTAAAATGTTCTGCCGAGTGAGTCATCCAGAAGCACTTTTTTGAACAAAAGCGGCTGTTACTCAAAATTCTCACCAATCGGCCAAGACTATTATATCTTTTTGGATAGCAGGTAATACCAGGAAGTTATTCCAATACTTTACATAATATGTCACATATTATTTTTCTTCAAATAATTGCATTTTTGTGACGAAATTTTATTTTATTCGAATTTTTTTTTGTGTTTTTTGGCTCTATTTTCAAATTCCACGTTGAGCTAGTAGTTTTTTTTATTTTAAAAGATGGGCCATTTAATTGTCCATTAAATAAGATCCAATTGGCTACCAAGAATAGTCAAAATAATTTTTTAGAAGATGTTTATAACAAAAATTTGGAATTTGCTCGGAAAATCTTAAAAACCGTTTTATTCCAAAATGGTGCATTTTGACCCCCATATTTAGGGGGTAAAAATACTCCATTTTGGCCCTAGAATCACCTCCCGAAGGGAATACGATCAATTACAAATCACCCTGTATATTCATAGTGTAAACAAGTATTAACAGACTTTGTAGATTAGACTAGTTGAATTGTATTTACGATATTTTTGTGAGTTCTAAACAAATTATACGTCTCATGGTATTGCTATAGATTTTAAACGCACATTTGTATGGAATAAACATTAAATATAAATTTTTCTCGTAAACTGTGAAGTGTCAGATCGTAATATATATTTTATTACACCACCGTGTTGGCACAGCCGGCACTAATGCGGTGTTTGTACTGAGAGAGCCTGAGGTATTATAGTCTTCGTCATAATTGCGATACGTGAATGACAATTTGTAATTATTGGGGCATTATCACATGGTAGCTCGGAATTCATGTTGTAATCTGCGACACAGATATGAGCGGTTAAATGTACGAAATTGAAAATTTGGTTCAAAGGAAATAGCTTCTAAAGTAGGTTCGATTGGAATTTGAAAATATCCTAGGATAATACAATTGACGCGCACATTTATGCCGTGAGACCATCGTTGGTCTCGCGGCATAAATAAATGTGCGCGTGGGATTGGGAGGTCTCGGGTTCGATCCCCGGGTCGGGCAAAGTGTTATTGGGTTTTACCGTTAGGAAATTCAATTCTCAGTAGCAGCACGGCGTCTGGTAATGTGCCCGGTACGGCAATAGGCTCGCCCCCTACGTGGGACCAAAATAAATCTGGCGAAAAGTGGGTGTAGCAATATACCTCTGCCTACCCCTTCTGGGATATATGCGTGAGACTATGTATGTATGTATAAAATGAAATGACTTTATTCGATTGAAATGGTACATAATAGATGTTCATATTTTTTACAGTCCACATTTCACCTCTACGGGCATACGAATATTCTAGGGATAAGTTTATAATTATATTTATCTTACATGCAAGGACATGTTAACATTTAATTTTAATTATATAACAATATTTCTTATATTTTTATCCGTATAAATTATGTCATAATATTATTGAAAAAAAATAATAATAATCAATAATGTTAAAATATAGTGTCAAAATTTCAATGTCAAAAATTGTAACGAGATATAAATAAATATTAATTACCTAATTTTTTATAGTTAACAGCTTCATTATGTATTTCTTAAATATGTATGTACGATATTAATTACTTATTTGTTTATTTGTAGTTTAAGAATTCTTTGATTGTGTAGAAACTTTTATCTATGAGCCACTTCTTTAAATTTATTTTGAATTGCACGGTAGTAGGTAGTTGTCTGATGAGTTTTGGTATTTAAATAAATAATAAAATAAAATAAATTTATTTCAGGCAAGATACCCATAATAGAATTAATACAACAAATTAATTAATTCCTAAATTGCCAATACACACATTTGAACATAATAAATCAAAATATAAAATAGTGTAGGGCGATAGGGTGAGCAGTGTAGAAATTATAGACTTCTTGGGTAGCTTTGACCGTTTATTCTAATTTCTTCATACATACATTTACCAACTTATACTTATGCATATACGTATATAACCCTATGTGAGGGGCGAAGAGGACTGCGGGGCTATCGCTCTTCGCTTCCTCCCTACGCTTCGCGAGTGTCTAAAGAGGACTGCGGGGCTATCGCTCTTTAAACCTCGATACTTAGCTAACCTGATGACTGCGGGGCTATCGATCAGGTTCGCTTTATCTACTGGACACCAGAGTGGACTGCGGGGCTATCGCACTCTGAGTCGCCTAGCGAGCGAATGAATAATTCATTCTTTTTTTAAGTGTGTGTGGACTAGTTGTTGGCCGCTGATGGCCTTGACAACTTTACGCGGATTATGGGTGAGCGCAGAAGGCTCCCAACCCGTTAAAGTATACTAGACAGCGTTTTGACTCCCCAAGGGTGGACTCCCACGGACCTCGGCTTGGGGCGCTGCCGGCAATGCGGGACTAAGGTGTCCCGCGGTATTAACGTTAGCGCGTCGCGTATTCCGGCCTCGTCGGCGAGTACGGAACCGCGGTCGAAGTTGTATGGCTTCGCGAGCCGTGTGTGCTCTGATTTGAGCAAGTGTAGTGTTATCGTCTGGTTCGTCTAATACGTGCCTAGGTCTCCTAATCTTAGAAATCCTAGATGGTGTATAGTTTAACGCCGCAACCAATAGTGGGTTGGGGTGTGTCGAAGCAGAGTCAAAGTAGCTACGGGAGCACTGTTTCATGAATTGCCTGATGGTCGGCAGTTGTAAGTCTACATGTAACTCCTCGTTACGTACGTACCACGGTGCGCCCGTAGCTCGCCGCATGAACTTATTCTGAAGTGTTTGTAGCCTATGGATCCTGTGTGGCCTAGTGTGTGCGAAAACTACACTAGCGTATGTCATTATAGGCCTAATACACGAAGTGTATAACCTAATCTTGTTCTTAAGCGATAGTTTAGATCTAGCGTTGACTAAGCTATGTAAGCGCCCAAGCACAAAGGAGGCTCTATTGCGAGCCTTCGTAATGTGTGAGCGGAACGATAGTTGATCATCAAGAATCACACCTAGATATTTGGCTTCCCTAGTCCATTGAATAGGGGACCCAAACATCCTTATTTGTGGGGTCGCACCCGGAGGGTACAGGTGGGGGCTCTCCGATGGAAAAGCACCGCCTGACTCTTCTCGAGATTGACCTCTATCCGCCATCTCCGGAACCACGCGCCTAGGGCGTTGGCTGCGGATTGGAGCTTCCTACTGACTGCGCCAGGGTCTGCGCCTGCGTAATAGATGGCTGTGTCGTCTGCAAAAAGTGCTGTCTGCACTAGCCGATGCATCGGTATATCAGCGGTAAACAATGAATACAAGAGAGGCGAGAGCACTGACCCCTGAGGGACACCGGCGCGGATGGCGTGACTCGAAGAGAGCGTGCCTTCAACGCGGTACCGAAAGCTTCTATCCGACAGATAGTCTCGTATGATGAGCACGAGCTTGTGAGGCACCCCCATAGTGAAAAGCTTGTAAATCAAGCCGTTGTGCCACACTTTGTCGAAAGCTTTCGCTACGTCGAAGAAAACAACGCCGGTGAATAAATTACGCTGCAACCGCACGCTGATATACTCAACGATACGGTGAACCTGTTGTACGCACGAGTGGCGGGTTCGGAACCCAAACTGTTCGTGAGGGACCAAGAGCGATGCATCAGCGTATGCTTTCAGCCTAACATATAAAAGCCGCTCGTAAACTTTCCCTAAACATTTAAGCAGACTGATAGGACGATAACTCGGCTGGCTCGGACCTAGGCTTGCCGGGTTTGTGGATTCCTATTACCACGGCTTCTTTCCACTGATGTGGAAATATATTGTTGTTGATTGCGGCGTTATATATAGTAGTCAAAATGACTATGAAAGCTAAGGGGAACATTTTAATGACCCTGTTTGTTATGCCGTCCGAGCCGGGAGCTTTACGGGGGTGTAAACCCTTAATGATCATCCTAACCTCATCGGGGGTGGCTAGGGGTATGTGTTCCTCGTCATCGTCGTCTCCTATTACGTCATGTCTGTCTGTCAGGGGACCAGGTGGCGACGTGAGAGAGGCTCGACGCTCCACCTCGCTATCTACCTCTATTAGGTGGTCTGTGTCTATGTGTGACGTGCTCGGCGTACATTGTTGCTCCAGGCTGTCTGCCAGGCATTCTGTCTTGTCCCCGTCCTCGAAAGCCGGTGGACCATTAGGCCTGTTTAGAGGTGGTAAACAGGTCTTGGTGACATCCTTAGAGAGCGAACGAGATAGCTGCCAGAAGGCGAGGTGAGTGGGTTCTAGCTCGCTAAGTGTAGTTTCCCATCGAGAGTTACGCATCTCTTTAATACGCGACTTGACGTCACGCTGTAGAGAGCGCATAGTGAAGCGATTGGACTCAGTCGGGTATCGGTCGTAGGCACGAATCGCTGCGTTCTTACGCCGCAACAAGTCACGTACGTCAGCGGGCAGGCTCCATCGACGGTCGCCCGTCTCGGGTACCTGCCGTGAGCAATCGTTAATTAACGATTGCACGTGACTCGTGAAGCTATCGACCGCTTGTAGTGTGTCATTGACCCCCATTTGATTGGCGTCTAGTGGTATCTGCTCTCTGAGCACTGGCGAGAACGACACGAGTTCTTTCCCGAGTCGTGCCCAGTCAGTGACCAGCTTAGTCGGCCTGCGCCCTGTGTCTATGGGCCCTATTCTGGGTGCAAAGTCTAACAGGACCGGTATATGGTCGGAGTCTAACTCGTGTAACACTTCTACCGAACACAAGCGTAAACTTATGTTCTTTAAAAGGGCCACGTCTAGTATGTCAGGTCTGTGCGTCACGTTATCATTGGCGTTCAGATCACCCGCCACGATAACCGAGTCGCCTAGCCCCAGGAGGGCCTGAAGGTCTTTTTTCAGGAGCCTCTTAGGGTTGTGTGAAGTGCTAGACGATGGTGGGAGGTAAGCAGATACCAGGGTAATAGATGGGTGCCCTGTCATGGCGAGTTGACAGACCGAGGCCTCAATGTACTCCAAGGTTGGCGGATCCATAGGTATACAATGCAGAGACTTCTTAAAGTATATCAGAGTGCCCCCACCGGGCGAGTTCCGCCTATCATTACGCACTAAACAATAGTTTGCAATGTTAGGGTTTCTGTGTGCTGGCTTTAAGAAAGTCTCTTGCACGAGTAGTATATCTGTCTGATGGTCCCTAAGGAACGTGCCTATTTCATCACTGCTATTAGCATTGAAAAACCCTACCTTGAGTGATCGTGGTTTGACTCTGCCTATAGTGTGCCAATCCATTACTAAGCCCTAAAGTTTTCGAATGACTGAAATACGTACGCGTACCTGAAACGTATTTCTAACATGGCGTTTAAGTTGCCTTGAGCGCGCCTAAGCTCCGCCGCGATGGCGCTAATATCAGCGTTGCTCGCGAGCGCTGCGAATCTAGGTACCAGGCTGAAGTCGTCTTCAACCTGGGGGGAGTTGGGGCTGGCAACGAGTACCGGTACCGTCGCCGGGCGCGGGTTAGTGGTGGGCTGGGCCACCTTTAACGCGGGTGTAGGGGTTTTGTTTGTAGCGGGCCTAGCTGTTTGCGCGAGGGGAGCATGCGGGCGAGATGGCAATGACGGGAACGCTAAAGGCGTGTTCCATGCTGAAGGCTGAGCTGAAGGCTGAGACGGGCCAGAGGGCCGGGCGGGGGCTGGGGCCGGGGGCCCCGGGAGGACTTTGCGTGCGGGCGTTTGAGGCGCCTTCGCCGCGGGTCGAGTGGCACGCGGTGCCTTGGGACACCCGCGGTAGTTCGCGGGGTGACCCAGCTGCCCGCACAATACGCATGCGGGAGGGTCCTCGCAAAGCGCCTTGTCCCTGGGGCGCTTGCAGTCGGCGGTTGCGTGGTCCTCTAGGCACTTGACGCACCTAGGCCGCGCGAAACAGTTACGCGCCGAGTGCCCATATAGCTGGCATCGGTGGCACTGACTTATAGTGCTGTTGCGCCGGGGAGGCTCGACCTTAATGCCAGACAGGTGGCATATCGAGGTCAGCCTAAAGATGGCTTTCCCAGCCTCTGACTTGTCGAGCACGACGAGAACCATGTCGTATGGCTCACGCGTCCTTGCCTTAGTCATGCGGTGCACAGGCAGTTGCTCCTGGAGCAAGGAAGCCTTGACCTCTTCGGTCGTCAGCTCCTTCGGTACTCCCCTAATAACGGCTCGGAGGAGCCGCTCTTCGGGGAGGGTATATGTGTGGAAGGAGATCTGCCTCTCCTTCAACACTTTGGTCAGCGCGCGGTGGTCCTGGGACGTGGCCACCTGTACCTTGATCCCCTGTTGGGTGGATCTGGCGCTGGTGTAGTTGACTTGGTGCTCATTGCACCAGGTGGACACTGCCAGCCACTTTGCCTTGTCCTGTATGAACAGGGGTGGAGGCATTGGGGGCTTTGTCGGGGGGGACCCTGATGGGGGCTGGGGGGTCTTGGGTCGTGGTGTGGCTGGACGGCTGTGTCCTGGCCGCGAGCTTGATGGCGTAGGCGCCAAAGTCTTAGCCGCCTTCGCCGGCTTTGACTTGGCCGCTCGGCGGCGTTTTTTGCCCTCTACGAGGGTGAAGTCCTCTTCTGGGACTGAGGTTAGGTCTGACGAGTCTGTCGACTCGCTACCAGACTCCTCTTCTTCCTCGTCCGAGCCACACACCGTCACGTCCATCTCGCTCTGAGCGCTAGACGGGCGGCTGGTGGTGGCTTCGGAGTCGGTAGCGCGCATACTCGGCAGCGGGCTGCGAGAGCGCGATCTAGCCGATGAAGTCGGCGAAGGCGGGCGGGCCGCGCTGATACGCGGCTGCGGTCCTACAGGCGCCTGTATGGCATCCCCAAATAACTCCTTGAGGAAGGATACGGCCCTAGGCTCGGCGAGAATCATCTCTAAACTTAACACTCCGGCCATCGTGACCGGAGTGTAAGTTTACTAACTTGTTAACTACACTACAATATCTATATAGTCGCTAAGCGCACTATAATCCTAAATATAAATAAAGTGTCGGCTGACTTATTATAAGCGACACGCGTCGCGAGAACTAAGCCTAACTTACAACGGAACAGACAAGTAATAACAATACCTACTATTATTAGCGCGGGTCGAACGCGCTAACTCCCTAACGGTCGCCGGTTTTGGCGCGAAACACACAACAGCGCGCTGTGAACGCGTTGTATACCTAACTTGTTTCCCTATATGGTCTCGAGCGGGAATAGCCCGAGGTGTGGTTGTGAATGTCCCTCCCGACCCGGGGATGGTCAGGGGGGGATGTGTACTTAATTAGTGAGCCCTAAGCTTGTATTCCCTTCGCCAATCTCAATGTGCAAAAGGGTTCCTAACTGCCTTGGTGCCGGGGTGGTATGGGCCTGAGTAGGCCGGCACACCCAAACTGCACACCAAAGAATAGGATAAGGAAATAGGTAGGTGGGAAGGAGATGGTTGGGTTCGACTAGGAGACACCCCAAGGCCGAATGATCCAACCCCAGCCGACTTTTACGTAGCCCTGAAGAAGCTCCGCAGGTGTGTCGGGTCTACACCCACCCGGCTTCGTTAACACCGTTAGGTATCAACCGGGCGACCAGGAACAACACTGGTTTTATCCCTGAAGGGGCCAAGACTTTTGTTATAAATGTTTATAGAAACAGTAGGACTTTTGTTTGAATGTTCGTTGAAACACGACTTATAACGCCTGTTATGACAATTACACTATCCTAAAAAGGACCGTGTGAGTTGCCACAGCAATCGTTACTGTATACGAATAAACGTGTAAACGTTTAACGTATGTAGGACGACAGCGGTAGCGAGCGAGCGTGCGCGCGAATGCGTCTGCACGGAACGGATGCCAGAGCGTGTCTATGAATAATTCTGACTGACTGACTGAAAGGTTCTTCTCGTAGACCCCTGCGGGGGTCTCGGGGTGACCATGTACCAGGCTTATCCTGTCTTGGTGGTATCTCTCGCCGCCTGCTACTACAGGCGGGTCACTGGGTTGGGCCCTTGTGGGGCCGTTGGTCTGTACGGATCGATCGTCGTCAAGTCCGGTGGGTGGCGCAGCTAGCGAGGTCCAGCCCGCAAAGAAGAATCCTCGCGAGCGACCGACGTACTAGCGGCGCTCTGGTCACGGGAGGTGTTTCCCTCCTGCGCTTGGCGAGGTCGAGCTCCCGAGGAAAGCGTTCCTGGGGAGCGCCCATCAGCCAGCACAAGAGAGGGCGTAGATGAAGGTCCGGGGGAGGTTGCCACGGAGACGAGGTCTCGCGGCAGGCCTTTTCGGTCCGGCGGTCGCCGATGGTACGGCGCAAGCTCACGCAAATGGCGAGCGTGCGATCTGTCGGCGTGCTCGAACAGGCCGGTGCTCAGGCGTCTCACGAAGTCATCCAGGCTATCGACGCGCAGGTCCCTGGAGATCGTCTCGTTCCGCACGAAGCGAGGGGCGTTTGTGATGGTGCGTAGCGCGAGCGATTGCTGCGCACGCAGTCGGCGGCGGTTCGTCTCAGAAGTGAGAGCGAACCAGGCCGGGGCAGCGTAGGTAAGTCGGCTGCGGATGTACGCCTTGTACACGCCGAGCTTCGCGCGGAGCGGCAGTCGAGACGATAGGACGGGCCGCAGGAGGGCGCGCGCGGCGCGCGCCTGGACAACCACGTTGTTGACATGGGGCTTCATGGAGAGGGCGCGGTCGATGGCCACGCCGAGGTACTTCACCGTCGCGGACCACTCGATGTTCGCCCCCATGAGCTTCAACTGTGGCAGGGCCACGCTTCCCATGGAGATCGCCTGAGTCTTCGCCACGTTGACCGTCATAATTCATCGATGCGCATGGGCTTATATAGGCGGGTCTTGTCCCACCACCTCGATGACGTCGTATGTGATGCACGTTGAGTGAAACAGATAGTCGGTGTGCGAGCGGGAAAGTATTCGAGTCCGCGCGTAATGATGATATTGTCTTGCTACAATAGTAATTAAAGGATCATGGGCGGAATCGTCCCCACCCATCAACAGAAATGAAATGTAGCTCAATCGACACATCTTGGCAAGATGATATTTTTTTACTATGGCGACGTTGCCCAAATGCATGGGGTTTTCATAGTTATTAACGTTTAAACAAATATTTTGTTGACGCATTTTTGACGATTAATTGTAAAATACCTACTCACTTATCTGTTATAGGAAGTTATGGTACATTCTACCACATTCACACAACACCATCTAGTCCCAGACTAAGCAGAAGCTTGTAATATGGTTACTAGAAAAAAATAGGTATATTCGTATGTTTATCCATAAGCATACAAATATACCTATTTTTTTTAAATACATCCATATTATATATAGAAACACCCAGACTAAGACAAAGATCCGTGTTCATGCACACAAATGTTTGACTTGAGCGGAAATCGAACCCGCGACCTTCGGTGTAGCAGTCGTTACACTCCCGCGGCGCCAACCGGTCGTCAATATCTTAATATATAAAATCCTTGCGTTACTGACTGACTGACAGACACGCTACAGCCGAAACTATTGGGCGCAGGAAGCTGAAATTTGGCATGTATGTTTCTTGAGGACCGTAGGGGTGCACTAAGAAGGGATTTCCCGAAATTCCCACGGGATCCGCCAAAACGGGTAAATAAAAAAAAAATGCAGGCGTAGCTGCTGGCGTCCTCTAGTAGTATATAAAATAGACCAGTAATATTAACACTCTATTACTATTATTATTTGCCTACTATGAGCATTGTAAGAATGAATATTAGAAGATAATGAATTTAAATGATTCATTCATTTATATTCGTTATGTTCTAATTTTTCTTTAGTCTCTACTGTCCCACTGCTGAGCAAAGGCCTCCCCCTGATCTTTCCACGCTCTCTTGTCGCCTGCAATCTCAAGCCAACTCTTGTGGTAGGGGTCTAGGTCATCTCGCCACCGTTTTCAGGGCCAACCCCGGTGACGACGACCATTTTCTGGCACCCACAGTGTCGAGGTTTTCGCCCAACGATCCTCATGTATACGGCTGACATGGCCTGCCCAGTTCTATTTAAGGTTAGCAGCCTTTTTCCCATATCTTCAACTTTAGTTTTTGATTTTCGTATTATTCGTTCATAATCATTTAAATGTAAGTATATGATTAAAAATACATTATTTTTATTTTGTACTACTAGTAGTTTTTGTATTACTAAATCATGTTTTGTTCTGTAATATAACCAATTAACCATAATGTTAAAATAACTTGCAAGTGTAAAATGAAAATGAAGGTTAATTAATAATAATTAATTGTTTTTTTTATGGATATATCCCATGGATTTAAGTAAAAAGAAGGATTTTAATCAAATAGTGGATAATTAAGGTACACATTGGCATCAGTTCCATGTGTGTTGGTATATGAGGACGGAGCCCATACATTTTTGCCCATAGTCCTTTAAAGTAATCAAAGTATGATATAATAAAAAAAAATAAAAAAAAAAATTGGCTGAGCACGTTCAGGATGGTGTTGGTGCTCCCACGCGTGCGAAACATCAGCGAAGCGATGCGGCGCCACAGCAACGTGTGAAAGCCGTCTGTGTACGCGTGCGCAAACATCGCAGACGCACTACAGCAGCGTGGGAGCCCCACCAGCACCCTGAATGCGTAATTATATTGTATTCTGAGAGCATTGATGATCCGCTGCGTGTAATTGACCCACAGGTGTAGAGAGTGTGGCAGAACGCTTTAAATAGAGTGATCTTTACCTCTAAACTACACCTCGCAAATCTGCGTGCCAATATGTTACAGCGGACCGCCATCGCCCTCATTTCCCTTTCAATATCTCTATCGTCTTTAAAATCCTCGGTGACCACATGACCGAGGTACTTAAACTCAAACACTCTTCGAAAGCGGGACACCGTAAATCAGCACAGGTGCCACATCCCCCAGTTTACGACGCCTGGATTTAAATACTAGGAGCTTACTTTTCTGAGCATTGTACAAGAGACCATGTACCTTCGCATACTCCTCACATATGCCTATCAGCCTTCTGAGCGCAGCCATTGATGGACTGATGTTGCTCAGCCCATCAATGGCTACGCTCAGAAGGCTATGGTGGAATAATATGATGGAAGGCTAGGCTATGGTGTTCCATATCATCAGCATAACTAATGCTGTTGATGCAGTAACCATCAATCGAGCATCCTACTCCGATGTCGCTCAGCCCAACAATCAGCTCGTTCATGTACAAGTTGAAGAGCGAAGGGGACGTTAACCGCCCCTGTCTCACTCCGCACTCCAACCCGTCTGAAAATTCACCAAGCCATTTGACCCGGTTAGTTTGGTGGTCATACCAATATTTAAAAATATTGACTTATTCACCAGGCACACCTGTACAATTTAATTTACGCCAAAGAATGTCATACCTAACCAGGTCAAAAGCCTTGGAGAGATCGAGAAAGGCTGCATACACAGGCGTGCTCCTATCTGTGTTGAACCTGACAGTCTGCTTGAGAGTCATAACCGCACATTCTGTTGAAAGTCCTGGTCTGAAGCCGAACTGTGCGTCATTTAAATTTAGGTGTTCTTTAAGCTGTCTCTCAAGCAAGCCATCAAGCATCTTAGCAGTGGCTGTAGCTAATGATATCGGGCGGTAGTTACACTTGTCGGAATTATCTCCAGTCTTACTTTTAATTATAGGCACTACCACCGTCTTCATCAACTCATTTGGCAACTAAGAATGCCTAATGCATAGCGTAAAAAACAGTCCCAAAAGCCTCGGGAGGTGTGGCCCCGCATGCTGAAAGTGTTCGATGCTGAGGCCGTCATGCCCGGGCGACTTCCCTCGAGTCATGCCTTTTATTATTAGAGCAACTTGCTTTGCTGTGACTCGCTCAGGAACCGCAGACACGACGACCTCCGCATCCCTGGTCTGCTCACTACTCAGCGGAGACTTCACTTGAAAGTGACATCTAAACAAATTAGCAATGTCTTTTGGTTTGTTGATGCCGTTGATACTCACAGGGACGCTAGGTTATGGGTTTAACTGTTTAGTTTGTTGCCAAAATCCTTTAAAGTCTTTATTCTTATGTTTGGTAGCTAATATATTCATTTTTATTAATTTTGGTTATTCTGACAATAACGTAGTTTGCTCTTAAATTTTTTTCTAGATTCATACATTTCATTATAAATATTACGACTGCTAGGTCAACCGTAACACACCACGGTTAAAAACCTCTGCCTAGCCTCCCTGTGAGCGTCACGAACATACTTGTTCCAGCCGACAATGTGACGACCACGGTGCCGTCCGACACTATCCCAACGACCCACATAGCTGTCAACAGCAGCTTCCTGTAACACCATTACAATGTCACCATAAAGTGCGTCTATCGCTGCTAAGTGATTCTTGTCCCTATTACCACACATACTATCACAACAATTTTGGAATTCGTGAGGAAAGCCCAATTCCCTTAGTATATTATTACAATATTTAGTATATTTTTCTACATACATACATACATACATACATACATACATACATATCGTCACGCCTTTTATCCCCGAAGGGGTAGGCAGAGGTGCATTTCTACACCCACTTTTCGCCAGATATACTTTAGTCCCACGTAATAAGGGGCGAGCCTATTGCCGTACCGGGCACATTTCCAGACTCCGTGCTGCTACTGAGAATTTCGTGACAGAAAAACCCAATAACACTGCCCGACCCAGGAATCGAACCCGGGACCTCCCGATCCCACGCGCACATTTATGCCGCGGGACCAACGAGGCAGTCGTATAGGGTTTGATGTCGAGTTTTCCGTCTCTACGCAAAGATGGTATTTGCATCGTGTTATCCCTTAGTCGCCTCTTACGACATCTAGGAGAAGATAGGGGGTGGTGACACTTGTATTCTATGCCGTCAACCCCACGGCGGGCTATATTTTTCTATTTGGCTCAAATCTCTGTCTTTCCATAGGACTTTATTTATTTTGGTTAGCGGTGGCTTAGTTGTTTGACAAACTGTATTTAAGTTACACTGAATCTCAACTGGATAGTGATCGGACCAGAAAATGAGCATACCTTTACCGAAGAGACCGTCCTTAATGCAGTGTAGTGTGTGTAACGCCTTCCTTCCTATATAATAAGTATAACCTTTGTAATATGGGCCATTATACGTTAATCACTTGACTAAGTGACATCTTTTATTTACGAACCAAATCCCAACATTGCATGGTGACCCTGCCAGTGCTGCCTTGCGACAGTACTGAGTACGTGGTTTTTTTTTAACGTTTTGATATTTGCCGTTAAAATATAAAATATGTATAACGACGTTAACGCGAGCTTTGAGATAGATAAGACAGGACGGAGGTTTACCAAAATTACGAAATTTAATTGAGAGAGCGAGATGGTACTCTATGGCGAGGTATCTTGAGGCGAGATTCCCTGAGACGAGGTTACCTGAGGGTAATATGAGGATCTCTGATGCGAGTCTTCTGAGGATGCAGCCGGGAGATATGGATTTTGGCCTATCGCAGGCCAACACGTGGTTGATACGCAAGGAGGACGGACACGGATGGAACCGTGAAACGACATGGTGACCTTCATGAACATAGTGTGTGAAATATGAGGTGACTTTCTTTTTTATATTCTCTATTGCCGCGGACAATATTTTTATTCGTGTGTAGGTTTAAGTATTCACACATTTTGCGTTTTAGTATAATTTTTTACGCAACTTTATTATATGTTTTACTACAATGCCATTTGCTAACTGTTTATGTATGTCTGTTGACTGGTAATTTAGATTGTGCAAAAATGCCTGTTGACAAGTTAGCTATAGTGAAATAAGGTTTTTTTTAGTAACTCATTGCTTTCAATTTAATGTGTTTTTATAAGTTACTGTTTCTTATTAAATACATAATAGATTTTTCACTAAGAGTATGATAGTTATAGCTTATTAATTAAATTGGCCTTGAACACGTTTTTAAACTTTTAAGACCTAAATTTCCTGTTTACATTTTTATTATTACTTTATTTACCTACTTACTACTTTAAAAATGTAGATATTTTTTTTACTATAAAGTTAAATTATAATATTTTGTTAGAAGGAATCATGTTTTATGTATGAATTCCAATGATATTACGCATTTAGTATACAATACGAAGAAGCTATATATGATCCGTTAGCAATACAAGTTATGCGCGCGGCTTTGCTGCTAAATTTTTACAGTATCTATACAGTACTAAGTGTAACTTTTCAATTGCACAATATGATTTTTTGTGATTCCTAACAAATTTACTTTACATAAACTTAGATTAATTGCCGCACGTAATAGGTTCTTTCTGTGTGTTTCCGACATAATATTAACATGCAAAGATTTAAGATTCTACGATATTTTTGTGGGGTTTACTTCTGTTTCTCTTTTGTGATAGTGAAGAGTTATTTCATACTTTTACTATACTTTCTTCTAAGTATTTAGTTTAGTCATAATAATATGTTTGGTATCCAGTAGGTAGTGAGCTACTTAACGCTAATAAAGATGATACCTATAAAACTTGACACCAACATCGCACTATCTCAGGCATGAGTTCATCGGAAATTATGCCACCTGCATATAACTGCATCAGCAATATTTACTTGTTAACATTAGTCTCATAATGAAATATTATTTTGAATCACGTAATAAGTACATACAATAACTAATTTTATAGCGCTTTAGGAGAGATAAACTTTTGTAAAAAGTGTTATTTTGGGCATACCTGTAAAACCTTTGAATAATAATTTACTATTTAGTATGATACTTAGGTAACTATGAATGACGGTGATATGTTTAGCTATAGAGAAATATTCAATGTTTTTTAAACGGAAAAACGAATGATATTATTATGACATGTGTGGTATTAAAAATCTTTTTGTCATTGTTATATGCAATTACGTACCCTTAACCTTGACATGAGATGGAAATGTTGAAGTTTTTATTATTAAGTGTATTTTGTTGCACGAGAAACGAATGAGTATTCTGATATGTTGGTTTGTGTTTGTATAAGATAAATGTACTAAATAGGTAGAAGGGAATATTCAGTAAATAAGTTTTCGACAGCAATTGGACTGATCACCCAAAAGCGATGCTGCATTCATATGTACTGAAATATTCAACAGGAATGTGTTAAGTATATAGAATTCGTATTGACTGAATACTTATGTATTGTTAAAAGTGAATAGTGGATATTTAAGAGGTACACAAATGATAGAGATACATAAAGGGTTCAAGGCTTTCAATTTGATCATGGTGTAAACGAGATTTCTCTGTGAAAATTGCAGACGAAAATGTTAAAATGTGTACCAATGTTATAAATGAAATGTGTACTATACTCTGACAAAATGTGTGTACCAAATACCAATGTATTGATTGAGAAGAAAAAAATAGAATGACATTATGTTATTGTGAAAAATAATATAGACTGGAATGATGATTTGTTGATATCATTTGATTATTGATGTGTATGACAAACTAAGACTGGTGGGAACATGTACCTACCTATACAATGTTATGTGAATTAAAACGTATGCTTATATGAGATAAAGATAGAAAGATTATTAAATTATCATGTGAAACTATAAAAGTTTTATAATAATGTAAGATAATGTTTTTTTTTTGTGTAGTTTCGCTACAGTGCTTATGGCATTTAGCCATATCTTTCTATTGCCATTTATATTAGGTGATAATAATAGAATAATAACATTTAAATTTGTGTTGCAACACGAACAAACAAAACGTTTTAAAATTCAAATATCTACTTATGTAATTTGTACCCCATCATGGACTTTTTTTTTAATACCTATCATAATGTTATTAAAATGAATTATTTCTATTCATATTTTTTGTCTTGTTTTACATTGCTCATTTTATTGAGTTAGGTATAATTTTTTGTATTTTATAAACTCATTATAGTACATGATATTAAGCTTTTTTTTATTGCAATTTTCATTGAGTTATTCTAGTACGTAAATTGTTTATTGTCATTTAATATTAAATTTTTATATTGTTTTTATTATGTAGACTTCAAACTTTCTCTTACTTACCTACTTAACTATTCAAAAGAACTTATAATTTGACTTACCTTTACTTGCATTATAGTGAGGTATTATTAAGATTATTTTATTGCAATTTATTCATACTGTCTTATTTTTTTAGTAAAGTTTCTTGGCATATATTCAACTTTCTTTTTCTATCTATCTATCTATCTATCGTCACGCCTGTCTCCCATTGGGGTAGGCAGAGATTAGACTTTCTTTTTCTATTATTGTAAAAATAAAGATTTTATATGTTCTGTTATTTCTTTATTATTAAAATGAACATAATCGAAAATTGTAATTATAATTAAGCCTATTAAGTACACATATAAAAAAAAAGATTATATTTTTTATTTTAATAAAGGGGGGAGGTGTAGTGTGTGTAACGCCTTCCTTCCTATATAATAAGTAAAACCTTTGTAATATGGGCCATTATACGTTAATCACTTGACTAAGTAACATCTTTTATTTACGAACCAAATCCCAACATTGCAGCAGCATCGGTAACAACACAGTGATCCAACAACCTGCGGCTGCCGTGCGCTTCACTCACAAAAGTATGGGTATTTGAATGTGTTTTAATCATTACAAAAATTTTGAAGTTCATTGCCGAACGATTCCTCCGGATGAGCGTTAAAGTCCCCCATTATAAATACTGTTTCAATATTACTACTCTCAACTATTGAAGTAACTTCGCTTAAACATTTAACAAATTCTAATAGATTGTCAGATGAGTCAGTAGGCATATAGATGGAAAAAACTAGTACTAACCGATCCGACACACACACCCTAATTGCACTTATTCGATCACTCTCACACGAAATCACAGACACATGATTACACTTACTGTTTCTCCATAGAAGTGCTACGCCGCCATAAGGTCGCCCGCGCAAAATACCGCCTGTTAGGTCAATCGCAGATTTGCCGAAGAAACCAAACTCGTTATTTATATTACCGAGCTTGGATATCTCGTGCAGCAGCAGCCGTCTTCCACAGTCCGAGGATCTTTTAAAAGAATTACAATTGGAACTGATGAATTTTAAACTCTCATTGTTGGTTGTACTACCCATCTTGATTTATTTTTGCACTGGTATCAGATTTCCTACGTCTGTCTAAATCTCGTCTGCTGAAGTCCATGTACCGTCGGAAAGTTATACCGTCAGGCCATAAACTGCAGTCCAAAAACAAACTTAGTTTCTCCTTATGAACATACATTTTTTACGAGTTGCATTGTTTCTGTTGCTTGGGTTCGATCTTTTGCAATGTTATTTCAACGTTTGTTTTGTTTTTTATATATGCAACTATATGGTTCTCGCAAGTTTCCTTATGTACGTTATTTATAAATAGAGGGACACTAATATTTGCAGCCTTAAAACTGCCAGTGATGTCGGTGCACGTCCCTTTTTTACCTACAAATCGATTCCTATATCTTTTTCCTAGTACAACTTGCCAATCATCGTCTGTATTCTGCGTAAATAAAGCGCTCTGCGGCTCGGGCGCTCGAATCAGCTGATTGCTTGTTGCACCTACACATATTGATGTATTAGTCTCCGCGCTAGTTGAAGTTCCGTGAGTTTGTCTCTCGGTGAGCATCGCAGCGCACACAACATCTGGGCTGTGTGCGACAGAGACATCGTCGCCAGACAGCGGCGCGTGCGAGCGAGACAGGGCCAGTGAGCGCCGCGCTTGAGTGTGTTACTGCAAATAGCCCTAACACATTTTTTTTGTAGCATAAAAGCTCTATTTATGTTAGTTGAGTTTCCCCACATTAAAAGGCCATATCTTACTATTGACCCAACATGTCCGTGATAGGCAATAAGAGCAACCGATTCATTTGTAGCCCTTTTTAACTGTCGCCTGCATATACAAATCTATTCAACCTGCTACATATATTGTCAATGTGCAACTTCCAGTTACAGTGTTCGTCCAAGGTAAGTCCTAAAAATGTTATACTGCTCCTTTCTTTAATGTCAACATCTTCAATTGTTATATTTAATTTAAATGTGTTTTCGTCAAATTGATTTTGAGGTCATTTTGTTTTAGCCACTGAAGTATTTTATTAGGTGTGTTATATACTTCTTTTTAATGATTGTCTTTTGAATTATTGGGTATTACGACTGATACAACGTCAGCAAACAGTACACACTTATGTTTTGTGACGTTTGGCAAATCATTAATATACACCACTATTTTTTAATTAGTACAAAAAATTTAACAGGGCTCTAAGTATCTTTAACTGATCATATTTGTGTAGGTAAAAATAAAAACACACAGTCCCAAAACTGTTTCAAAACTGTCCACAACAATACGTAATTATTGGTAAATGCATAACTAAAACTATGAGTAGTAAATTAGTAGTAGTAGTAAACTACTCCATTGATAAATACCCCCTGTCCCTGTGCACCCGCGCCGCGCCCCGATGCGACAAACAGTGCTAAATTGTAACCGGTAGTGAGCGCATCGTTTTTTCGATGGCCTATCAGTTCTCATGGGCGGAAGCCCGTGCAGGTCAACTCATATTTAACACCACTGATCTGCACTGACTTCTACTCCCTTCACCTGAGTCCGGTGTAGGGAGTGGCGAATGGTCTCAGGGGTAGCGCAGGTCGCGATGATCCCTTAGGCAAGGCTGGTGGACTATCCTTCTCGAGGTTGCCGCCCGTTCTTGGTCCAGTTCCTTCAGAAATGGATGCAACCAAAACCTCCAGCCGAAACACAAACAACAGGCACATTACACAAACACATACACACACGTACACACATGCGCGCACACATCCACATACAGGAACACATCTCTTCACCACGCCCCTTCGTGGTCGGGTGGGTGTGGGCTCGTAGTAAAAAGTCACGGGTAAGAGAAGCTGACCACCTGCGCTAGGACCTGCGCAGTCGAGCGCCGTACGCGGGGATGACGGAGTCCTGGGGGGTTGAGCCGAGCGGCGCTGGCGGTAATGTGACCGTGAGGCAACACGCCCTCTTTGGTCCTGATTTCACGCTAAACGGTAGCCCCCGCTGTGAGCCGCAGCGGGGGAAATGGCCTTCGTGTCCCGTCAGAGGGCCACAGGCTAGGGACGTAGGGTCCACATCAGCAGTTGGAATTTATTTCGGCTGTTGATGTGGTTGGTGAAGGCTATACGGAGGGCGCAAGCGAGGGATGACGGCTAGAGTTGGTAACTCGGCTCAGGCCGTTGACCCAAGCGGGCGCCCGAAGTCGTGCTGTAAACCAGCCCCGCGTTCCTATATCCCTCTGGTAATCCTAACGTCCGGATGACGTTCCCAGTTGCGGGCTCCATGGAGGGTGGGAAGCCAGAGGGATGAAGTCTTAGTAAACTTGTATGGATACCGAAATCCCTTTAATTACCCCAACTGCGACGGTGGCAGCGAAAGCTGTTCCCGCCGCATCAACTAAACAGATGGTTGACGCCGTGGCCTCAGCTGCAGGTGTTAAACCATCCCCCAAGGACGAGACTTCAGCGCTGGCTAACGCTAGTACTGGTCCCGTCCTTACAATCGTCAGCCCGTTTGAAATCAAGCGGGAAGACGACTCCTCCTTCGCAGGCTGGCAAGTGGTAAGTCACCACAAGGGCAAGGGTAAGGGCAAGATCACCAATCCTGCCCAACACCCGCCCACCACACAACCGAGTGGCCCCGCTGCTACCAGCTCTGCGAAGAAGAAGAGGGCAAACAAAAATAAGAGACAGCGCCTGGCAATAAGGCGGAAGGCGGCACAAACCGCTGCCGCAGCCGGTGCTGCCTCTACAAAAACAGCGGTGCAGGTCGCTGTCGCAGGTCCCAGTAATGTGACCAGCGCGCAGCCTGCGCTCAGCAGTAGGGGGTGCACAAAGGCCGGAGGCAGTACGGGGAAGCCGCCTGCCGCCAAGCGGCGGGCTGGTCACCCTGGACGGCATCTAGCCCCAGCACCACCAGGAAACACGGCAGGTAAAACTGCCGAAAACAAGGAAAGAGGTGAGGCCAAACGCGCTCTCAACGAGACCAGCTCGCCTCGAGGGGAGCACAAGAAGCCCCGCCTCGACTCCTCCACTAAACAGGGTAAGTCCTATGCACAGGTCTCCAAGGCATCTCTGGGCGTTGCAGTAACATGCAAGCGCACAGGGAACTTGCCGAAGGAGTTCGTGGACCGGATACTCACGGAGATTCAAAGGAAGATCCTGAGTGACGCCTGGTCGACTAAAACTCCAAAACGCCCCGCCCCTGCGTTCACCGGGAAACCCATGTACGCGGACGGGGTCCTCAAACTCTGGTGCGCCGACGAGGCAACGCGTACCTGGCTGACGGAGGCGGTCTCTCTCCTGGTCCCACCACCGGGCTTCGAACTGGAGGTCAGGGGCCAGGAAGAGGCCCCGAAGAGAGTGCAGTGTGGCGTTGTCGTTCCCAACGAACAGGGGGTCTGGGACGACGTGCGCGACGTGGGTCGGGCTCTGGAGTTCCAGAACCCCTGGTTGGCGGTCGACAAATGGTCTTTGCTGCACTCGGAGAAACAGTCAGGTGGGTGGTTCCTGGTCGTGGGCGTCCCGGAGGAACAAGTCCCGGTCCTGGTGCAGAACGAGCGCCGCCTCGCGTTGGGGCTGGGTGCAGTCTACGTCCGGTTCCGGGACTCTACTGGAAAGTATGTCGACCATCTTCCGGGATGCGACAACTCCACACAACATGCCTCAAACACCCAGTCAGGGTGCTCCGCGAAATCCGGCCTGTCAGAGCCGGCCGCGTCTGGCTCGGGGGCTGGCCCGTCAGCCGAGGGTAACTCGGAAGATGAGAGCTTGCTCCTGAGTCCGGTGCGGCGGGACGACGGGGTGGAGGCTGGCGACATCCTGGCTGGCCTAACGCAGCTGAAGGTCGGGGAGGAGGGGACATCACCCACAGATGAACCCTCTGCCTAGTGACGTCAGCTGCCTACAAATCAACCTCCATCATAGCCAAACGGCCACTGCGCAACTGCGCAAATGGATGGAGGTCCAACATTCAGCCATCGTGCTCATCCAGGAACCTTGGATAAGGGGTGGCCTCATTAGAGGCCTCTCCAGCCTGGGAGGTAAGATTTACTATTCTACTGACCACACACATCCAAGAACCTGCATACTTACAACTAAAAACATCAGAGCCCAAGCTTTAACGGAGTTCTGTTCCAGAGACATCACAGCAATACAAATTGAAATAATACAGCAGCCAAGGAGTATAGCGGTCGTTTTCGCATCGGTCTACATGCCCGAGGCCGAAGACCCGCCTCCGTTCGACCTCACGCGTCTGGTTAACCAGTGCGAGAGAACCAATACGGAGGTCGTAATAGGAACGGACTCCAATGCCCACCACCAAATGTGGGGCATGGACTGCAACAATAACAGAGGTACGTCATTGGTTGAATACTTATTCACCACTAATCTTACCCTATTAAACACAGGTACGGAGCCCACCTTCGTCACTAAACGTAGTCAGACAATTATCGACTTAACTCTCGCAACAGAAGGAGCGGCTGAACGCATCAAAGGATGGCACGTCTCGAAAGAGGCATCATGCTCAGACCACAGATGGATCAGCTTCTCCATGAAAGTCGATATACAGCCCACACAGCCCCGCAGGAAACCACACAACACTGACAAAGCAAAGTATGTCTTACTACTTAATGAGAAACTTACCCTTACGGCCACGCCGCCGGTACTGGGTGACACTGAACAGATCGACGATCAGGTATGTATACTGACGCAGTCGATGCTAGACAGCTATTATGCAGCTTGCCCAGAAACCACTCCACCTTCAACCCCGAGGAAACAACCCTGGTGGGGCGCTGAACTTGAACGTAAGCGCAAGAAGGTAAGAAAGTCTCTAAATAGGGCAATGAACACAAGCGCGGACACAGATTGGGACGCTTATAAAGCGGCCAAATCAGACTACAGAAAATGCCTCAGATTCAGACGCACCATGGGATGGAGAAAATTCTGTGGGAGCATTGAATCCTGCCAACAAGCAAACCGGGTAAGGAAACTACTGGCCCAGCAACCGACGGTTGCACCAGGTACTCTCCGTAAACCGGATAACACATACACTACATCGGAGGAGGAGACAAGACGCGTCCTACTCGAAACACACTTCCCAGGCTGCGTCCTCACCCCGGTAGTAACGTGGCACGATACACCAACAGTAGCGACCGAACACGAATGGAGACAAGCAAACAACGTGGTCACAGAAGAAAAACTCCGATGGGCCATCGATAGCTTCCACCCCTTCAAAGCAGCCGGACTGGATGGCATCTTCCCAGGGTTACTACAATGGGGAGGGGAACCTGTCCTTAAAAGACTCCTGGCAATCATGAGGTCTAGCCTGGCCCTCAGATATGTACCGAAGAGGTGGAGGGAAGTCAAACTAATCTTCATACCAAAACCAGGCAAAACAGACTATACCCATGCAAAGTCCTTTAGACCAATAAGCCTTACCTCCTTCATGCTTAAAGCCTTGGAAAGGCTTTGCGAGAGGGAACTAAGAAGTGGGGCTCTTAAGCACCTACCCTTACATGCCAACCAACATGCATACAGCTCAGGGAAATCGACGGAATCGGCCTTACATCAGGTCGTGGCCCAGATAGAAGCTGCTATACAACAAAAAAGCATCTGCTTGGGCACCTTCATCGACATAGAAGGAGCCTTCGACAAGACAAACTTTTCCAGCATAAGCAACGCCCTAGCCAGGCATGGTGTGGATCAGATGCTCATACAGTGGATCCAAAACATGCTCAGCAAAAGGGTAGTGCGCCTGCAAGGCGACAATCAGACAGCCTTGATAACTAAAGGGTGCCCGCAGGGAGGTGTACTCTCCCCGCTATTGTGGAACTTAGTCATCAATGAACTCATAGACAAACTCAACGCGAGATACTTCTATACAATAGGTTATGCAGATGATCTAACCATACTCACATCAGGTAAGGTAACCAGTACAGTGTACGACCTAACCCAACAAGCCCTACGCATAGTAGAGTGGTGGTGTAATGAGTACGAATTATCTGTAAACCCGACCAAGACCGAACTAGTTATGTTCACACACAAACGCGCGCTGGGTACTTACCGATTGCCCAGGTTATTCGATACAGAGCTTAAGCTGTCTACCGAGGTCAAGTACCTAGGTGTCACTCTCGACAGCAAATTGACATGGAACAGCCACATGGAAAATAAGCTCAATAAAGCCAGCATCATTTTCTGGCAGTGCAAGAAGATGATAGGAAAACGCTGGGGCCTATCCCCCAAAATTGTCTTATGGCTCTATAAGACAATAATACGTCCGATGGTAAGCTACGGCGCAGTAGTGTGGTGGCCTAGGACCAACCTAATAACGGCCGCCAACAAGCTTCAGAAGCTTCAAAGACTTGCATGCCTAGCGGCCACGGGCTGTATGAAAACAACGCCAACAGCGGCACTTGAAGTGTTGCTGGATCTGCCTCCATTGCACCTGTTCATACAACAGGAAGCAACGATGTCGGCAGTCCGGCTGAGAGCCCTGAAGCTCTGGAAAGACACCAACACACCGCACACTAACAACTTAAATACACTCTTTAAAGAAGTTCCTATCACACAAGCAATAAGCGACCGCATACCGAAACAATTTGTTTTCGACAAGAAATACAAAATCCAACTGTACGAGGATCTACACGGAGGAGCAGTTAATCACAACGAGCTCACGATCTTCACAGATGGGTCCAAAACGGATACAGGTACGGGTTCAGGAGTATTCTCCGAGGACCTAAACATCAACATCGCAGCACCGCTGGGAGCCTACAACACGGTCTACCAGGCCGAATGTTTTGGCATAATCCTAGCTGCCACAGCAATCATGGCACGTGAGGTAAGGGAACGATCCATTAGGATCCTCTCAGATAGTAAGGCTGTCCTCTCACTCACGGCACTCACGCTTGAATGCCACCAGAAACTAACAGAGGTAGGTAAACTAAACAAATTAACACTGCAATGGATCAAGGGCCACAGTGGCTCAAGAGGGAATGACGCAGCCGACGTACTCGCCAGAAGAGGGGCCACTTTAGAGGTGGTGGGACCCGAGCCCATAATTCCCCTCCCTTCTGGTTTTTATCGCAACCTGGTAAGAAATAGGACCAGGACCAAACACAACCAGTCCTGGATTGGTATTGAAACATGTAGGCAGGCCAAGGAGGCTCTTCCCGCAGTAGATGGTAAGATAGCCAAACAAATCCTCCGGCTGTCCAAACAACAACTACGGACAGTCACGGCCGCCTACACAGGACACGGATTCTTTAATAAACACCTATTTACTATAGGTATCACCGACAGCCCGCTGTGCAGGGCCTGTATGGCAGCAGACGAGACGGCAGCCCACCTGCTCCTCGACTGCCCTGAGGTCGCACAGTACAGGCAGCAGTACCTGACCAGATACAGCACCCTGAGGGAGGCCGTGGGCCACATCAAGAGTCTGCTGGCCTTCCTCGAAGAGCTGGGGTGGCTCGAATGAAGACACCATTCCCACCCGCACGCAAAATACACGCCAAGACGTGGAGTTGCGGAAACAGCCCGTGCCATCAAGTATCAAGTAAGTATCAGTTCTCATCACGGGAGTATGTAGCTATGCTTCGTGCGTACTTTTTGAGTGGATAAAACGCGAGTGCAGCTGTGCGTTTATACAGGGAAGAGTTTGGAAGCCAGTGGATCGGTCGAGGCGGCCCTATAGCTTGGCCTCTATGCTCACCTGACCTCACGCTCATGGACTTCTTTTTGTGGGTGTACAAAAGTGAGCCGGTTAGTGTCGAACAATTAATACAGCGCATATTGGACGCTTTTGACGAAGTGAAAAGACAGAAGCGTACTTCTCTCGTTAAAAACAATTTAATAAAACGTACCCGTCTGTGTATTGACAATAGTGGTGGACGTTTCGAAGGACAATTGAAATACTTGTAAGTAAAAATTACCTACCTACGTAAATATAATTTGATGCGGGCGGCTCAAAATCGGTCTGTGTGGAGAACCTTGGGGGAGCCCTATGTCCAGCAGTGGACGTCTCTCGGCTGACATGATGATGATGATGATATTTGTAAATAGCAGCTGATTCTAACTTCATAAATACGCCAAAATTACTATTTTCTTTTAGTCCAGGATACCTTCTTTTATTTGGATATTTGTTTGCTTTCTAATTACATACCTCCGTATTTAATTACTTGTTAAACGGTAAATTTTACCGGTCCTAAGCCCGGATGAAGTCTGAAGGAGAGGGTAGAATTAAGAAAATTAAAAAGTAACTACCTACACTTATTATTTTGCTTCATTTTATTGTCTAAGGCTACCTACATCATAAGTGTGACAGAGAGAATGTGAATGAGCAGGATGGAATATTATCAATGAATTAGTGAATGGATTGTAAAATATGACTATGATTTAAGTGAGATTTTCTACAATAAACAAATGATAATAACTTTGCTCTTTATAGATATTATGAAATTCTTATGTCACATATATGATAATAATGTCTTTGCTAATCTGTCCTTAAAGTTTTTGTAATAATTAAAAAATAGTGGTGTATAGTTAAAACAGTAGGTAGTGGTGTATAGTTAACCTAAAATACTACCTCGAGGTACATCTCTTGTGTTATAAACTTGATCAGGGAAAAAACGGTTAAGGTGGTGGACTTCCCTTTATGAAACCCATTTTGTTCTTCTTTTGTTATACTATATTTATTTAGAAAGTCTGACAGTCTGGAATGTTATGCATTCCATAATTTCAAACTTTAATAAATTTTTGATAGTATTGGCGTCAACGTTATAGGTCTATAATTATTAATGTCTTGTGTGCAGTCTTTTTTGTATAAAGGTTTTACTACAGACTTTTTTAATTTGTCAGGAAAAGTACCAGTGGCTAAAAATAGGTTTACTAACTACGGAATTCAATATTTGAATTATAGATAGATCTGTAGATTTTAGATTAGTTTTTGACAGTTTTTGACACAAGCTCCTTACAAAATATGTCAAACACGAATCTAAAATCTGAGACACAGATCTGTCTACAGTTCGAATATTGAAAATGGCCGTAAATGACATAGTACAGGCGATAATGTTTCTATGCTCGATTTTATGACTCAAGTGGAAATCTCATCATAACCAACAGTTTTTTTTATTATTAAGTGACTTGATTATTTTTACTATTTCAGATATTGAACAGGGGCATAAAAATATACTCGCATTTTGCCTGCATAGCTGATAACAAGAGTGATTATAGCTGGGTTGGAAATCACTCTTGTTTGATATTGAAGTAAAGAAGTTATTATATAGCTTTGCTATGTCAAGAGGATCAGTTGTTATGGTGTCTTTTTCTTTAATACAGTCAATTTGTTTTGGGTTGCTGTTCCAACTTTATTTTTAATGATTTGCCATGTTGCCTTGCCTATTTTTTTAGATTTTCTTAAGTAGTTGTAATTTGTATTCTTTTTTGATGCAATTATACAATTTTGTAACATTCTATTAATTTTTTTATATTCCAATTTAGTCTTATCACTTAAATTATTATAAATTAATCTTTTCAGTTGCCTTTTTGTTTCACTACTTTTACTCTAATAACCTTTTGTAATCCACTTTGGAGAAGAACCAAGTGTATTAATTTTAGTTTTTTTGAGAGGAAAACATAATTAAAGAATAAATTTAATATGTCATGAAAATTTTCAAAAGCTGTGTTAGCATCAATGTCTTTATAAATATCAAACCATGTCAAGCTGCTTAAAGCTGTATTAAATTTAGTCATATTTTCTATTGAATAATCCCTAGCTTAATTTTTGTGTCTAGTGGATGTTTCTATATGCTGATAAAATCCATAATTTGAAAATATATCTGTAGGGGTAAGCGTAGGACACGTCACGCACACTAGTGCAACCTAATGTATAAGAATGTATGCAACGTAATTGTAAGCGCTCTACTTGTCGCGACTCTTGTGAAGTAACAATAAACCTCGTGTGTGCTCCATACCATCTTTGATTTATCTCTGCATCCAAAGACCTTGAACCCCAAACCTAAAGTGGTGACCCCGAACTGTGAATTGTGCAACCTTCAAAAATTTTGGACAGAATTTTGAAACTTTTCGCGACGCAAGATGACCACTGCAGAGTCCACGCCGGCTTCCGAAATCGCTGCCATAACCCTGACCTCCAAAATACCCGAATTTTGGACGGACCAGCCCAGGGTATGGTTTATCAGAACGGAGGCGATGCTGGCACCACAGAAGCTGTCGGACGATTCCAGGTACGATATAGTCGTTTCAAAGCTAAGCAAGGACGCTATACAACAAGTGACCGATATACTTACCGACCCACCTCCTGTGAAACGCTTTGACGCACTCAAGGCACGTCTGTTGCAAATCTACGAGGAGTCTGAGAATAGACAGATTCAGAAGCTTATTAGCGAGATGGAGCTCGGCGACCAAAAGCCATCGCAACTCCTACGACGCATGCGCGAGCTCGCCAAAGGAAAAGTACCGGACGACACACTTCGTATATTATGGCAAGGTCACTTACCCAGTACTACGCGAGCAGTCTTGGCCGTGTCTGAAATAAAGGAATTGGACCGACTGTCTACGATCGCCGACAAAGTATTCGAGACGACGCGCACCGCAGACCAGATCCACGAGATGTCGCAGCAACAGCCCACAACCACCCAGCCAGTGCAACCCTCGAGTTCCAAGGACACTGAAATCATCATGGCTGAGATCGCGAAGCTGACCCTAAAAATCGAACAACTGGAACGAGGAAGATCGCATTTTCGACCCCGCTGGAACAACAATCGCGCACGCTCCGGATCCCGCGCTGGCAGCCGTGACCCTTCAGCACCGCGTCGGACCCCGGAGAGCCCGGACTGGCTCTGCTACTACCACAACAGATTTCGCAATAAGGCTAGGAAATGCGTAGAACCCTGCGCGTGGAAGGCACCAAACACCCAGGAAAACTAGAAAAGGCGCAGACTACGGCGGAGCTCTGTGCCATCTCTCCTTGTCCCCGCCTACGCATCCTGGATAGAAACACCGGACTATATTTTCTGATAGACACAGGTGCAAACGTGTCTGTCCTACCCGTCAGACTGTTTCGTGCTAGAAGTCAAGAGTGTAGTGAATACAAGCTCTACGCAGCCAACGGGACCGAAATACGAACTTTTGGGGTAAAGTCTTTAGTTTTAAACCTTAGTTTACGCAGACCGTATCGATGGGATTTCGTGATCGCCGACGTTCGACAACCCATACTTGGCGTCGACTTTTTAAGCCACCATAAGCTTTTAGTTGACGTCAGCGCACGAAAACTCATCGATCAGGTAACTGATTTAAATGTAGTAACTTCCATTGTAAATTTAAGTGAACCGTCTATATTTTCAGTAAACCTAGATCATCCTTATCATAGTCTATTATCAAACTTTCCCAAAATTACTAAGCCAATGTCATTTATAAGCAGTCCTCCTAATTCTACAGTTCAACACTGTATTGAAACGACAGGGCCACCTGTTTTTGCTCGCGCTAGGCCGCTGCCACCCGCCAGATATAAACGGGTTAAGGAAGAATTCCTCAAAATGCAAGAATTGGGTATTTGTCGACCTTCGAAAAGCGCTTGGGCAAGCCCCTTGCACGTTGTCGAAAAGAAGAATGGCGATATCCGGCCCGTAGGCGATTACCGCCGGCTCAACGCGGTGACCAGGCCTGACAGATACCCAATTCCTCGCATACAAGACTTTAGTTACATTTTAACTGGTAAAAATATTTTTTCTAAAATTGACATAAACAGGGCGTACCATTTTATTGAAACCGCACCGAACGACATTGAAAAGACTGCAATCATAACACCATTTGGTCTTTATGAATTTTTACGCATGCAATTCGGCTTACGTAATGCGGCTCAGACCTTTCAACGCTTCATGGACACAGTATTTCAAGGCCTAGACTTTGTTTTTAATTACATAGATGACGCAATCATCGCGTCGC
The DNA here is from genome assembly GCA_944739405.2 of Euclidia mi. Classification (NCBI taxonomy): domain Eukaryota; kingdom Metazoa; phylum Arthropoda; class Insecta; order Lepidoptera; family Erebidae; genus Euclidia; species Euclidia mi. Next base: position 31,409,783 of record OX123192.2, read on the forward strand.
CCGACAAGATTACGCACCTAAAACACCTACGCATAGTTTTCGAAAGATTAGATAAATATGGTTTGACCATCAATTTACCCAAATGTGCTTTCGGACAATCTAGCCTCGAATATCTAGGTTTCAAAGTCTCCGCAGAAGGTATCAGCCCTACTGAAGAAAAGGTCAAGGCCATTGCCGAGTACCCAAAACCCGAGACCGTCGAGGGGCTACGGCGCTTCACAGGTATGGTGAATTTCTATCGTGCTCATTTGCCCAACGCAGCGTCATATCAGTCAGTACTCAATAAATATCTCGGTAGCTCGAAAAAGAACGATAAAACTATAATTGATTGGTCAACGGAAGCAAACGAAGCGTTTGAGCAATGTAAGTCTGGCCTAAAAACGGCCGCTACATTGTCTTATCCACGGACTGATACGACGCTCGCGTTGATGACTGACGCTTCGGATTCTTGTGTAGGTGGTGTATTACAGCAACAAGTTAACGGTTTGTGGCAGCCCCTAGGTTACTTTTCTAAAAAGCTTACTAACGCGCAACAGAAATACTCAGCATACGATCGTGAATTATTGGCCATTTATATGGCAATAAAACACTTTCGTAAGTTGTTTGAAGGACGCCAAATAACTGTGTACACAGACCACAAACCGCTAACTTTTGCATTTCAGAAATTAGGCAAAGACTCTGGAGAAACTCCGCGTAGAATTCGACATTTATTATACATTAGCGAATTTACAACAGATATTCAACATATAACCGGTAGCAATAACATCGTGGCAGATACATTATCACGTGTCGAGACAGTTGACTGTCCCACGGTGCTCGACTACAGCAAAATTGCAGACTTGCAAGAAAGCGATGACTACGTGCGTTACACGCTCGCCAACGCGAATAACAATGCATGCCCTAGTTTAAAGAAATATTATTTACCTACATGTAATAAACCGATATATTGCGACTTATCCACAAATAACGTACGACCGTATATTCCAGAACAATTTAGGCGTTTAGCATTCGAGAGCGTTCACAATATTAGCCATCCCGGTATTCGCGCTACCCGGAAATTAGTTACTAAACGATTCTTTTGGCCCAATATGAACTCAAATATTAATGAATGGTCAAAGACGTGTTTGAATTGCCAAATATCGAAAATAGACAAACATACATTTGCCGAAGTTGGCACATTCTCTAAGGTAGACCGCTTCGAGCACATTCATGTGGATATAGTCGGACCATTACCTATTTCTCCAGATAATTATAGATATTGCCTTACCATTATAGATCGCTGCACTCGTTGGCCCGAAGCATTCCCAATGACGGACATTAACGCTGAGACCGTAGCTAAAATTTTATATACCAATTGGATATGTCGATACGGTTGTCCCATAAAACTCACTAGCGACCAAGGCCGCCAATTTGAAAGCCATATTTTCCAGCAACTTATGAAACTCTTAGGCGTTAACAGAATTCGCACTACGGCGTACCACCCGCAGGCTAACGGAGCTGTGGAACGGTGGCACAGAACTCTCAAGGCCGCTCTGATGGCACGTTTATCTGATAAGTCATGGGTTGAGGAATTGCCCACAGTTCTGTTAGGCCTGCGCGCGGCATGTCGTAGCGATACAGGTATATCAGCAGCAGAATTAACATTCGGTCGCACATTGCGCCTTCCCGGCGATTTCTACGACGCTACACAGGTAGGTTACCTAGAACCTCATAGCATAGTAGATAATATACGGCGAAGTATACAGGCCATGAGACCTATACCAGAACCGCATAGCAACACGCGAACTAGTTTTGTGCATCCTGATCTGTCAAAATGTGAGTATGTTTTCGTCCGGGACGATACAGTACGCAAACCTTTGAAGCCTCCTTACGACGGCCCATACCGCGTTTTACAAAGAAGGTCAAAGGTTTATGTAATACAGTTGCCCGGTAGAACCGCTAGTATATCTATAGATCGCTTAAAACCCGCGTACATATTGTGCGATAAAGTATCCGACTTTACTGAAAATACGGATACTCCAACTATCATACAACCAAATGATAACGAATCGGGAGTCGAACCCGCTCGTGAATCTGATAATTGCACCACTCACACAAAAACAGGTAAAAAGCCCGAGTCGGGAATCGAACCCACTCGCCTACTGGATAGTCGCACTACGCGATCCGGTAGAACCGTAAAACTGCCAGTCAGATTTCAATAAAGATTTTGTATACTGAAAGCGATTGTAACGCTACGCTATACTGTCTTCAAATCGCTAACAATTTACCTCAGTACAAAAGATAACAAATATTACATCGCTTAGCTGTGTGACACTAAGTTTTTAATAATGATAAGTAGGCTAAGATGTAAGCATATTTTTACTTTATATACAGTTCTCTACATTATTTTACATTATTTTATACATTTTGCTTTATTGAGCACAGTTTGTTATATACTTACGTGTACTTGTAATTTTTGTCACTATGGGAAAATCTTATAGTAAACAGGAGGAGATAGTTATTGCGCAAAATGGTGCGAATAACGCCAACCACAGCTCGCTCGAACAGAAAGTTGAACTCTATGGTGTAGCGGTGTTGGTTATACTGGTGATTGTGCTGTTTGTAAGTGCGTGTTTAATATGTAGACGTTGGAATAAGGGTATAAAGAAATGGGCCCGAAAAGAGGTCATTTCTGTTATAGCATCGAACCAACCACCTAAAACGAATGTTCAACAACCTGACACTGTGCATTACGAATAATGTAAACGTGTACCTATCAGAACTTTTCTAACTTGTGTTATGTTTGTATTGTAACGTGGGTGTCCATTGCTGTATAAAGAGTCGTGTGTGTCCAACATTGTATTATGTCTTCCCACAGGTTTCTTATCAGCGTATAATGTTACTTAACTGTAATTTGCACGGTGGCTTAATGTAACAAGATATCTTTGTTTGAATTACATGTCATTATTGTCATCATGATTGTAACTTTTGTTTTGTTATTTACATACCTCCCTGTGCGTTATTTCTTTATATAATGTTCATTAAAATATTGTCATATTTTATTTTCAAAAAGGGGGAGAATACTGTAGGGGTAAGCGTAGGACACGTCACGCACACTAGTGCAACCTAATGTATAAGAATGTATGCAACGTAATTGTAAGCGCTCTACTTGTCGCGACTCTTGTGAAGTAACAATAAACCTCGTGTGTGCTCTATACCATCTTTGATTTATCTCTGCATCCAAAGACCTTGAACCCCAAACCTAAATATCCTTAAGTAGTATGTATGTATGTAGGGTATGTATGTATGTATGTAATACAATTGGAACGTGAGTCCGGGCCGTCCGGGATAACAAAAGCAATACCTCACTGTGGTAGATTCGCGAGACTTCGCTGCTAAGGAAGCTTGAGAAGACTGCGGTGGTTTCTAATGCTTAGGCCGGACTTATTTCGGTAGTCGTACATAACCCACCAACAGAACAACTAAACAAAAGAACTGTTCCTTGAGGTGAACTTGACTTAGAATAGTTGAGGGAGACCCTATAAAGTTGTCGATCGCGACGACGCCAAAAAAATGCCGTAAGTAGTTATATATTTTAAACCAAAGTGAAAACAACTAACTACTTTAGTTATTTTATTACTTTAAAGCTTATGTAACTAACTCATAAGAATAATAAAATTAAAGTAAAAATAGAAACAAGCCCAATAGCATCTGAAGCTCAATTTAATTTTCTTGTAATATTATTTGAAAAGTCCCTAAGGTTAGAAGAATGTTCCAAAGCAAGAAAATAATGAATGCATTGTAAATTCAATAGTTGCAAAAATAATGGAGTCAAATTGTATTTTATGTTTGAGAAATAAGTACTATAAGAAGGATAGGTCTCAAAGGAATTCAAGGAATAATTTATTATAAAAGGTCTGTTAGCAAAAAGTAGTTTATGCATAGTACGAGTATCTATGATATTCGCTAATAGGGAGACTTAGGATGGGGCAATCCTTATAATGACTATGCTCATTAGGAAGTGTACAATTTAACGAGGTTCTTTATTGCATTGACTTCTTAGTTCAGTATTACATTGTTCAGTTATAGTTTTACAACTTGTAGGCTTCTGTTTTATATTTTATAAGATAATATATTTTCAATGATATATCACACATCACCGTTGGAGCGGGTACCAGTTTTTATACAATCTTTTGCATCATCCTTTGTGTTTAATAAAATTTCATTGTTTCAGGTAATGACATTCGACTTTTATAAACGGCGCGCGGCGTTAATAGGTAGGTATAGGTAATATTTTGAAGTATTGCGATTACGAAAACCATACTTTATGGGGTCCCTGCCTAAAGCATACACGTTGCTGTTAAGCCAGGACCAAACCAACGCGTTCAGCTTGCGTCCGCGGTGGCGTGCGCGGTGGCGATCAGATGTTGTGTACGAACTTATAGCGACGTGTTCACATCTACGCGTCCTCGGATTGTACGCGGCGTCCGGTGCAGCGTCTGCACGCGGCGGTGGCGATCAGATCGTGCTTGTTGCGTTAGGACGCTGCACGCAGCTATTATTTGTTGAGGAAACTGTGTTTTTGTAGATTTTAAGTATGGTGGAAACGGAAGAAATTATAAATTAATTTCACAAATACCCATTGTTGTATGATATGTCTCATTCTGATAAGGCGTTATCGAATGATGATAGGTATTTACTTCACGGGCACTGTTTATCATACCCACTTCAAGTTCACTTCTCGTTCCTCTTCGTCTTCAATAATAGCAGACAGAAGTAAACTTCTTCAATTTCACTTTCTGTATCAGACAGCATTTTAGTGACGCGACTACAGCCTGGTGAACGCCTGAACGAACGCGACAGTGTGCACAACTTTTGCACACGCAATAATCGCCACCGCGCATGCCACCGCGGACGCGAGCTCAACGCGTTGGTTTGATCCTGGCTTAAGTAAATTCTGTGGTTCATGCTACGGAGAAATGACTGGCAGCGAAAGCCTAGGTGATACCGATAGACTGTTGCTCAGAGGGTATCGAGTTCAAAACCAAGGCGCCAACCGTTGCTATTTCGAATATTTGTGGTTAATTGTTAATTACCATTCCCAGCCTCGGAGAGCACTATAAGTATTCAATTCCGGCTGAGATAGTCTGTCATTATCTGGTTGTACGAATAAGCGGCCTTCGATCTCCTAAACAAATGATTAACTAAACAGATTAAACTGGGATAACCCTAGCTAGGACGATTACGATGTTGTAGAACAATGGAAAACGGTGCAGTAGGTATCCCATAGAATGAAAGTTGTCTGTGTCTTGGGATATTTTATGCCCAATTTTTTGAGAAGTAACGCCAAGACATATCCATGTTTCAGTCCAACGCAATCCTAAAGGAAGAGAAGCAGAACATAATTATTATGCAGGATGGGAAAGCCTGCCGGCATTTTCATTCATCCAGCGGTTGTGTTAAACCACCGATGCCTATCCTCTTGGGGGTTTACAGGCATATTCTGTTATCACCTCCGAATTTCATATTTGATTAAGAGCCTATGTCGCCGTTGTTAAACGAAACCGCTTCATACAAGGCGCGACTTCATTATCGAGTACAGTCGGACTCATATTATAGTACAGGTTTATAAAAAATCTTGTTGGCAGTCCCTTACAGGGTACATACGTTCTTGGGTAGGTACTTAACATGAGGGAAAAATAGCGCAAAAGAATTATTCATCATATTTCATTTATAATAATGTAGTGTCCTATGAATAATAAATAAATGTTACACTGTAGGACATAAATGTAACATTGAAACCCTATAGGATAGTTTGCCTGATTTTTTTTTGTTAGAATTTAAATAAGAAATAGACTCATCACCGTAAAGTCTATTACTGAAGGAAGCAACATGAAATTAGACCGGTTAGTTCTGTATATTATGTACTCAGGTATCGACTAAAGAGGAATTATTAAACATAACACCCCCCAGAGGATAAAAAGGAGTTCAAATTTAGGGCCCGTGAAACCGCGGGCAACGGCTATAAACATCTTAATATATAAAATCCTTGCGTTACTGACTGACTGACAGACACGCTACAGCCGAAACTATTGGGCGCAGGAAGCTAAAATTTGGCATGTATATTCCTTGGGGACCGTAGGGGAGCACTAAGAAGGGATTTCCCGAAATACCCACGGGATCGGCCAAAACGGGTTAATTTAAAAAAAACTGCAGGCGTAGCTGCTGGCGTTCTCTAGTTTTCCTATAATCAAAAATATTATAGCTATATAATTTGGTTTAAACTCATGGGAGTAAAAATCCCTGTTTTTCATCATAATAACCTATCATATCAAATTTTAGACCTCCTGCTTGAGTACTGAAAGTTAAATATGAAGATAGACTATGCAGAGTTATGACCATGACCTGTAATGAAACCTGCAATAGCCTTTCAAATGTGTGAACCTTACATGGAGTGATGGAGTAAGTATATGGTTATACAGTGATTCCGTGATAACGGCTCGAGTAACTCATGCTGAAATATCCGAGCAAATAATATTATAAAGGCATTTTAACTTTATTTTTAAAAATTAATACATAGTTGAGATTTAAAATACTGCATTTTATGCAAATTCGATCGATGGCTTAAGATAATGCAAATCTAACCCTAACTCTGGCTTGTATCAAATCATTGTTTTATAATAAGATTGTACGATTATCTACTTATGTCAGTAACTGTACAATACAGTGTTGCCAACGTGTTAAACATAATTTAAGATCATAATACGAGCTCCGTTGGCCAATTAATTGCCATAAAGGCGATAACATTACAACATTACTTTCGGTTAATAACTTCGGTATAAGCTACTGGAGTTTATCTTTTATAAATATGTCTATGTTTGGGTGGTTTGGTGGATTATTACGATATTCGAATATTCCGAATTGAATTAGTAAAATTAGTACCTACTAAATTTTATCGTAAAAATGGGTGACGTATTCTTAAATATGTAAATGATGACTGTAGCAGGCGAGACTTTTTTTACGATGTAATTACTATTTTCTCGTTTTTAGTATTGTTTTTAAGCTATTGCATAGCTTTTATCGCGGGCTTGAGCGCGGCGACCTAATCAAGAAACTCCGTAACGAAAAAATACCTAAATATGTATTATGAACTTTACTGCTTACTAATTAAGGTTTAGTTTAGAATAAAATGTTTTACTTGTACAAAGGTATTTTTTTTTAATTGGAACATATTACAGCTGTTCATAGTAGGTACTATTGTCATTAATTATATTACAAGTGGTAGTTATGGTAGAAATTGAAGCTTTGGTAAGAAGCTTTTAGCTCTTTATGCTTTTCTTCTCTATAAAAAGAAAATATCTAAGTATAAATAATAGTTATAAATAATTAGGTATTAATAGTGTAATTACACACCAAAATAAATATTCATTCAAAAAATTTGAAAAAATATAACGATATTAAGAGTTTGATCATCGAATTTCGCGCAATGTACATTTATATAGATATAATATCATATACCTACTCTCTCTGCGCAGTATTAATGTGTATTACCTACACATAATAATGAAAAAAAAAATGTGAATCATGCGCTGAGTTTAATTTTGGTAGGAATGGTAACTTTGATAGAAATGCTACTTTTGATAAAGATGGTAGTTTTGGTAGCAATCGTAAGTAACATGCTACCAAAACTACCATATATGCCAACAATACAATTTCTACCAAAACTAGTATTCCTACCGAAAATATAATTCCTATCAAAATTACTATTTGTACCAAAACAACTATTCGTACTAACACTATCATATCTACCACTTTTTTCAAAACTACCATTTCTACCAAAACCGCCGGTGCTGTCAAAAGAACCATTTCTCTCAAAACTACTATTCTTACCAAAGCTACAATTTCTACGATAACTACCACTTGTAATATAATTAATGGCAATAGTACCTACTATGAACCGCTGTAATATGTTCCACATAAAAAATACCAAACTACTATTCCTACCGAAAATACAATTCCTATCAAAATTACTATATGTACCAAAACCACTATTCGTACTAATACTATCATATCTACCACTTTATTCAAAACTACCATTTCTACCAAAACCGCCAGTGCTGTCAAAAAAACCATTTCTCTCAAAACTACTATTCTTACCAAAGCTACAATTTCTACCATAACTACCACTTGTAATATAATTAATGACAATAGTACCTACTATGAACCACTGTAATATGTTCCACATAAAAAAAAAAACCTCTGTACAAGTAAAACATTTTATTCTAAACTAAACCTTAATTAGTAAGCAGTAAAGTTCATAATACATATTATCAACTTGGCGCTTACGCCAAGTTGATTAATATGTGTAGGGTGTTAGGTTTTTTTCGTTACGGAATTTCTGGATTCGGTCGCCGCGCTCAAGCCTGCGATAAAAGTATTTTGAACAATATTAACTTCTCATTTAATCGATTTTAAACTTTCGCGATTTGTATACATCATAGAAATTAATTTAGCGGGTCTTTGATTATGACAGTAAGATAAGGAATCTGTTGAGTGACACATTAGTATATAAGGCTGTGTCATATAACCCGACCGCCAGAGTGACAAAACGCATTCGAGCCTTAATTAGGGACCATAAAAGCTTATTTACGGAAGAGGAATTTGAACGGTTACATAAACCTCACATTGTGCAGCCGCCTAAGATGTACGGACTACCTAAAGTACATAAGACTAACGTACCTTTGCGACCGATTGTGAGTCAAATAAATTCACCCACATATGGTTTGGCGAAACACATAAGCAAGGTACTACAACCGTTAGTAGGCAAGACGCACTCTTTCGTAAAGGACTCTCGCCACTTTATTGAAATCATCAAGAGCATGAAAAGGGAACCAGACGAGGTGATGGTGAGTTTTGATGTGGAGTCACTATTCACCAATGTTCCTATTCAAGATTGCCTTGACGTCGTAGAGAGGAAATTAAGGGAAAACGGTCTGTCTAACGAATACATCGTTCTACTCAGGAATTGCTTGGATGGAAACTACTTCCTATATCGTGGACAACATTACCTCCAGATCGATGGAGTGGCTATGGGTAGCCCTATAGCACCGGTAATGGCCAACATCTGGATGGAGCACTTTGAGGAATCCGTAGACATGCAGGCGTCAAATGTGAAACTATGGAAAAGGTATGTCGACGATATCTTCTGCATCATGAAGGGCAACAAGCAGGACGTAAAACAATTCGCACACAAATTGAACTCCATACATCCGAACATCCGATTCACATTCGAAATGGAGGTAGACGGATCGTTACCCTTTCTCGACGTTAAAGTGACAGTGAGAGATAATGGTACCCTTGGACACACTGTGTATAGGAAACCGACACACACCGACAGGTATCTCAACGCGAACTCGCACCACCATCCGCGGCACTTGGATTCCGTAGTGTCCTCGTTAGTGAACAGAGCGTATGACTTATGTGACCCCGAACAATTAAATAGTGAGCTGTCACATGTTCGGGAGGTACTTAGGTGCAACGGATACAAGAAAAACTTACTCTGTCGGAAGAGGAACGAGCGTAAACCTGAGGTAAGCAGAGTGCCCGCTTACATGCCGTATCTAAAGGGAGTGACGGACAAAGTTGGAACAGTACTCAAGAAATACTCCATCAAGACTGTATACAGTCCGCTCTCTAAGATAGCACACAATCTGCGTACACCAAAGGATGTAATTCCTCTCCAAACACCTGGCGTCTACAAAGTCGATTGCAGCTGTGGTAGTTCATATATCGGGCAAACTAAGCGTACAATCGCTGAAAGGGTAAAGGAACATATCGCAGCTGTAAAAAAACCGACACATTAACAAGTCGGCGATAGCTGAGCATTTGTTGGAGTCTGGACCAAACCACTGGATAGAACTGCATCAACCACAAGTCTTATCCACCGATCGTCACTATTACTCCAGGATAGTACGTGAAGCGGTAGAAATCAAGAAATATAACAATTTCAACCGGGAGGATGGATATAGATTATCGGCCACTTGGAATCCAGTCATCAGCAAGTGTAAACACCGCCGCAGTGATAAATCTCAACAGTGTGTAGACGTCATTAGTGTAGTGTGTCGGAGTACCGACATTGCGAACTTAAATAAAGACCAAGTGAGGGTAGGTGCTGAAACCCGCACTTCCACAAGACGTCGCTGAGCTCTCATCAGTCTCTCCGCGACCACGCTCGGTGCAAGACGAGCGAAACGTCGGCAACAAATAGGTATTTATACCTTAAATAATTTAAGTTAACGCGATTAAGACCCGCTAAATTAATTTCTATAACTTCTCATTTATTTAATAAAAGAAAAAAAAAAGTTTTCTTATCGGTCACCACGCTCAAAGTGTAACTTGAATTAATATCAAAGAAAAAAAAATACTGCATAAATAAAATAAATATATAATTATAATTGCATAAGTTGATAAAAAATGCTATGCAATAGCTTTACCGCGGCAGTCTCCGAGTGCCACACGTCTTTTTTTATTCTTAGTCAATTTGACTATATTGTATTATAGTATATAATATAATATGTTATATATATTGTTCTAAAGCTGTTGCAATATTTCTCATCGGCAAAACGGTCTCTACTTCAGCAATTTCGGGCAAAAAACGCCACTGTTTTTCATGAATATTTTACTTTGTCACGAAAAAGTTTCTTTGCCTACAAATTGAAAGGCATTCGTAATATTTGTAAGGACAGGATTAGGAGTGCAATGCGAAGGGTGACGTAGTTCCTTTATCCAGAAGTTTCTCGACTCCAAAACAATGTCAGCAAAAGTCAAGCTGTTGAGCTCTTGAAAAATATAAATTATTCCAAGGATTCCCGACGCTTTGCTAAATCCAACAGAACAAATATAAAGGAGTGGTCTCGTTGGCGAAAATAAAGCAAAGGAAACTCGTGTTCCGATGAACTTTGTTTGAAATGCACATGCTCTGTTTGATTTTTTATTCGTTTGATAATGTTTGTAGTTATTTGGGCACTTTTGCTGTGGGAATGTTTCTGCGCATTTTTAAATATACTGCAGTTATGTTAGCGTGTATGTTCTATGTTGCGATAGTAGAGCCTTTTCAGTCGCGTAAATTGACTAACTCGGGCGAGAAAACTTCTTCAGAGTTTAATATCGATACACAAAGGTTTCTACGATTCGTAGGTTTGACGGAAGTCGCTCTGTGGATAAGAAGAATTCTATCAGATCTGCATAGCCTAGTAAGCGAAGACTTTCGTCATGGGGCCCAGCCCCATGACGAAAGTCTTGGATGTGAACGGTAAAGCGCCAACATACAAATATCATGGCGGAAGTAAGTTGTGATAGATCGCACAGTAATTTAAATGGTAACCTCGCCCTTATTTTCAATAAAGAAATAAAGGATAGAAATTGCATTGCATGGCTGTATCTATTATTACGTTAAAAACCTTAAAGTTGACGCGCTCAACAATTTTGTTAAACAATTTGACCACTAACGATGTATACAAACCCTTTCCCATGTGATGTTTCGGTCGATGTAGATTAAATCGTCGACAAAATGAGGTCGAATCACGTCATTATCTGACACCCTTAAAGAAAACCTTCCAGGAAATTACCACGATGATATTTATTACTCGCATCTAAAATAATGTAACCAAACATTTTATTTTTGTATGGTAAATTGTTGCGTTTTTTTGCGTTTTAATGCCTGTTTAGTTACTTTTTTAGTTTAGACATAAAATATATCTGGATAAAATAATGGAGCACATTTAGTGTAAGTAATGACAATTGGTTAAACTAGTTCTTGCGCGCAGCACGCGTGTTGAAAGGTAGCCCATGTGCTATTTTAGTGTACTTTTAATCTATATAACTACAAAGTTTCATGGAAATATGATTTGCAGTTTGGCCGCGAAAGAGTAATAAATGTTCACCTTTCCAACCTTCACAAACTTTTGGATTTAAAGTTAACTACCTAAGCCTATTGTTTAAAAATTGAATTCTAAAAGTACTATTCATCAAACTTTTTATTATTAGACCATCCCTTTAAGCATATTTTATTTTAAAAAGCAAAATAAAATAAAACAGGTCAGTTGTTTAGTCAAATTAAATTCGTCGACTTCGAAATTCTTAATTCAAATAATGACCTTAAAGTGGGCCACACTAAATGAATCGAGTGCGACCTTAGAACGGCGTAGCGTCTTCAGAACACTTTCCGTCAAAAGATCTCTTATTTGCATAAAAAGGACGCATTCAGACGACAAAACATTCAAGATCTCCCTTTTCATTTAAGTTTAAAATTGTTAGACGTTTTAATTGACAGAGGACGAGAGATCGTTTAATACGAATAAATTTGTACAGATTATATGGTCAAGTTGTTTATTTGATTTGTGAACGCCCATTGGCGCGTGTTAAACAAAGAAGAAAGTCATTCATGAATTAAAACGCTCATCACTATGATCACGTTACTTGACTAGTGTTTAAATTTAAACTGTATAAGACCAAGTAAGAAAATCTCGTGCAATGATATGTAAGACTCGACTTTACCCGCTGCTCGGCCAAGTGGACCTAGGAGAGGAATTTCAAAAAATTCTATCTTAGAGCTCGCCCACTCTCCCTAAGGAACATGCATGCTAAATTTTAGCTTCTTTCAACCGGTATCGGTAGTTTCGTCTCTGCCTTGTCCGTCAGTCAGTAGCACAAGAATATTAATTATATACGGAAGATAGTATTAATTTCAAGATGTTTTCGACGCTGACTGAACTGATTGTCCGTTACATGCTTCTGATGAGTTGTTCTATTGGTACAAACCCAAACCGCATTTACTTTTTGTTCGGCAACATCAGACAATAACAAAAGGTCCGGAGAAAGAAAAGGCCAACCAATTAATTTGAACATGAAAGCTTCAAAATCATATGAAAACATTTTAACTAAAGTCATTTCTCATGTTTTCCGATTACTTATTTACTCTGCTGTCTTCACTCTCGTAACCAACAAGAAACAAATTAGTCGACTGTAAAACATTTTGTCGCTACAGATGTTTTGGCTAAGATGCCAACTTCATTGCATTCGTCAGCTAGTATCGGGAATAAGTCAAATCTTGATAACATCGTTCGTACAGATCCAATCTTTGTTGAATTGTAATACGTTTGCTTGCCACCGATTGACGTCGTAAAGAAGGATGGCTACACCTAATCTCGATCACTAAAATATGTAGCTATTTAATTTTTACTTGCTATAAACAGTCATATAAAGAGCAGGTACTAATATTCTCGTCAGTTCAAAAAAAATACACTTCTATAAAAAATCAAAAGTAAATTTTATTGTTGATAAATAATTTTGCAGTTCTATAAGTTACTCACACACAAACACACATTCATAACGTATGTCTTTTATGAATGATATGAAACAATAATTAAATCCTTTGTGTATACTGTCACCTTTGGTTGTGCGACTCAGAATCTGTTTTTGTGTCCTCGTAGTTCCACCACTGACTTTCAGATGTCGTTAGTTGTATCTTCGCCATAACTATGTAGTTAACGTGAAAAGCTAAATGCAGTTCCTAAAAATACAGAGTTCAGTCGTAGTTGTTCAGACCAGTAACTAAACTCATTAACAATGGAAACATTGAGGACATATAAATGCGGCGTATTTTGTTATAAAATTATGAGATAGTAGTACTATAAAGCATATAAGTGTATAAACGTGAATGTTGCCCAAGTAGAGTTATATTCTCATAAAACTATACTAGCAGGTACTAGTTTTATAGCAAGATAATGGTCATAATATATTATATAATTTCGCAAAATAACCACACGAGTATCCTCAGATAAACAGTTACGTACCTGCATTTACTATGAGCGATCGTGCCGAGGTTAGTGTAAAATTTTATCTCTCTTATTCGCTCAAGGAATGAGACTCTATTTCAATAGGCATTAGGTGTTAATTTCATTACTCCGTTGTAATAAAATTTTATTGTATTGTTACAGCTCTATAACTTTATTGTATATACGCGGGCCACTATTAGAATGGTTCATGAATGAATAATGTTCGTATTTCAAATAGTTACTATTTTCTTTAATTACTTATCAATGACATAAAAATTGCATAAAGACCACATACAATTATACAAAAACCATTAAAAAATTATATTGATGTGACTGAATCTTTGTAATTCACATACATGTTCATATTTCAAGTCGCCTTACTCTATGGGTCGTGCGATAACGACATCACCACCGTAATGGTAATCAAAGGTGTTAAATGACGCGTTCAGATTGAGTGGTTATCTTAGACGTGGTGCTCAAACGGTCTTGAATTTAACTTTTGCTACAACATCGTCACACTGCAACCCTCGACTTGACGCTTCAGTTGTGTCACCATTGTGGTCTCCAGTCCTTTAATTGGAACACGCACCATACATCGTCATATAAAATAATTATTATAATGATTGCTTCCGGCGGTAGCCAGTTAAAGACTTCTTATTCAAGTACATTTTCGTCCAGTATTATATACTCTATTATTCCGCTCCCGTGGCTCATAGCGTGAAATTATAGCCTATAGCCTTCCTCTATAAATGGGCCCCTAACACTGAAATAATTTTTCAAATCGAACCAGTAGTTCCTTAAATTAGCGCGTTCAAGCAAACAAACAAACTCTTCAGCTTTATATATTAGTATTAGATGCAAGAATTCTTCATGATTAAAAACTATACTTATTTTATATCTACTCCAAATGGAAATAGTTATTTATATATTATAAGCTAATGAAATAATTTACAAAAATAACTTTAATAATGGTAGACAACTGGATGATTCACCCTACTAGATTTTGATTATGAATACCAAATTGATCGAATCTCGGACAACGATATGTTTTAGTCTAGATATTGGCATGCATTTTCCTTGTTGGCTAGATCATAATTTAATACGGTTGGGTAGGTTACCGATAACGCAGAGAAATGCTATAGGTAAAATATGACTTCTTATATTTGTAGCATTCCACAATGCGGAGCAGTAATGTTTTTATTTCCTTCTTAATTTTTTTCAATTTCTTATCGACTCACGCCTGTATCCCCGAAGGGGTAGGCAGAGGTGTAATATTACACCCACATTTCGCCATGCTTTTTTTGGTCCTGCGCAATAGGGGGTGAGCCTATTGCCGTTACCAAATCATCGGTCTCCGTGCTGCTACAGAGAATTCGGAAAAACCCATTAACACTTTTACCCGACCCGGAAATCTTGTAAGTGGACTCCGGGCTAAAAGAGAAAAATTAAGATGCAACCGTGACAAAACAAAACGTTTATAACCTAGAAGATTTACATTAACCAAAAAAAAAAATGCCGCCGGATATATTGCTGCAACTATTTTATACATACATAGACTCACGCCTGTTTCCCGGAGGGGTAGGCAGAGTCTACGGAACGCCATTTGCAACGATCCTGACATATCTCTCTTGCTTCACTCCCGTCAAATTCCTCATGCAAATTTATTTTGTTTAGGTCAAATTCTCTATGAAGCCTTTATTGCTAATTCACAAAAAACGATAGTAACATTTTATATAATGGATTGCAGGTCAATAAAATGTGCTAGTACGTCTGATAACGTAACGTTGTTTGCGTAAACAGAGTTCGCGACGTATCAAGATACAAACAGTTCTCCCGTATCCATTCTATTTTAATCCCACTAGAGATCAGTTTGACAAACTTATTCCACGTTACGAAGATTGATTGCAAAACAGTAAAGTTTTTTATAAAGATTTGCTTTTTTTGTTCTGTTGCTTGGATATTATACCTATAACTATAGAGACATATAACTAACTCATTTTAGGTTACAAAATCATATACCTATTAACCCATTCGCTGTCCAGCGAGAAACAATTGTTATGAACTACTTATGATACAGGAGACAGAGTAACTGTTAAGTAAGTGATAAGAGAAAATTTTGTACATGATACACCTCTGCTCTCTTTGAAAATTTGCAAACGAGATAGTATTTATGTAAAATCAGTGTCATCTTATGTATAACATCGGGAGAAACTGATAGACCAAAAGTCGCGTAATAAATTCAATATAATAAATTCAATACATTTAGTGCAATCTGTCAGGCACAATCTACCAAACTGATCAAAAGATTATTCTTCTGTCATTTTAAAATACTTTGCAAATCTTTGTTGAAACGTAGCAACGCTTAAAACCTTAGCTCGTTTTAGAAAACTTTGGCGATTCCGTTCAAAATAAGACGCATAAAAATTAAAAAATCCAACGCAAAAATCCAAATATGCCCCAACTGAGTTGTTTTACCTCGGTTGGGGCATAATTTGGATTTTTGACCAGCAGACGTGATTTTCTTCGAAAATTTTCAATGTTACCATTAAAAAATAATCACAGTGTTCACGGCTGTCTTCTGAGGGTTACATTATTAGCTTGCAAGGTAATGCAACTATAAAGTGCCATCGTACGACTGTCTCGGGGGACCAACGCCACGTACTCTTCGATGTAGTCTTGGGCGTAATAGTTCGCGTCTGAGATCGAACGATCTAGTTCGCCGCTCCTAAACGAACTAGTTCGCTCTTTTAGTTCGTTAGTTCACGATTCGTTCCCAGCTCTTCGCTCTTCGCAGCAGGAGCAGTTTTAAAACAAGCGAACTATCTGCCTTAAACTGAACTATTTTAAGGAGTTCGTTCGCTCTGCCTTATATTAATTATTTAAAACCGTTCGTTCGCTCGTTTTAAAAATCTGCTGCTGCTGCTGCGACGAGATGACCGAACATTGCACAATTACTAATAAATTGGAGACAAAAATATTTGTAATGATCCCCTTTTGACGAGACCTTAACTCGTTCTGTCACGAACGACTGAACTATGGAGCGGGCTATTTGGGAAACTAGTTCGCGTAGTTCATCTGAGGGAGTCACTCTTTCGAACTAGTTCGTTCGCGAACTACACAAGACTGCTTCGATGCATTAAACTTCGGCGTAGTAGGAGTCTTGTACTGAAACTGTAGGATGTATACCTTCACATGTTTTGAAGTAGTTATAGCGTGCCTGCAATGACATAGCAAGAAGGTGGTTACGGTTGCGTTTTGCTTCATGTGTCACGCCAAACACAAGTCAATGTCAAGATTGAATTTTAGAAGCTCATTTTTTGAGTTTTCCTTTTTTACTTCCTCAAGTTGAGTCACCCGGTGACACACTTTTTTGGAGTGACACTCGGTGACTGAACGCCGAGAATAAAATTTTGAAGTTATTTTTTAACACAAGGACTTAAACGTTAACCTATAGCCATGCAGTACATATAACGTTTAAGACTAAGTAATGCAATGGACCTGCAATTTTCAATTCGTAAAAGCATAAAGGCATTCGCAAAAGCAGGAGCATAAGGGCTTTGTGATAATTAAATATTTAAGACTTAACAGCGTACTTAGTACGCTGAATTACATAAGTATATACGTTTTACTTACAAATTCACAAACCTTTTGAAATCATCGTCATATAATTTTCATCAATTTCAGCTTTAAAAACATGATCTAAACTATCACAGTTATATCGTAGCATATAACGTCAGCAGGCTTGAGTTCCGTGAGTCTCAAGTCCAGAGTCCAAGTCTAAAATACCCGCCTTACCTTCGTCTTTGATGTGCAGCAGTGTGTAAATGTGTGCGATGCGTCTGAATGAGTTAATCGTGCATGTGTCTTCGATGGTGTCCAATCATTTGACAAAAAACGAATGAAAAATTTTCATTTGACAAATAACGTTTGACAAAATTATACTTGATAAATGTATTATTTTACAAACTATTGTTTAATAAATTACTCATTAAACAATATACTTACTATAAAACAGTTATTATGCTAAAACATTAATTTACAAATTGATAATTTTTTATACATGTTATTTGGCAAATCAAAGAAAATCATAAATAACATTTGACAAAATCCATTGTTTGGTAAATATTTTATTTACCAAAATCTACATTAATACAACAATCTTTGTGTAGGGTCAACTGTAACAATGGTTGGTTAGGTTAGGTTAGAACTGCGACCACAACGCCAGAACCGAATTCTACTTATTTCACTTAATACAGGCAGAGTGTATTTTTTTAAAAGACTTACATACACGAACTCTAAACCCTCTCTATGAAAGTTGATTGGTCTCGACACTGATCTATCCCTCCCACCCAATATACCAAAGGGATAACTCTCTACTTATTTCGTCTGGTTGATCTATATTGATCTCTCCACATTTTATCCGAGTTACCTGACCTATTTGACTTACCTGTCGCATTATTAATCTTACTGCTAATGGTGCGTAAACTAAAAATAAACTGGCCGTGATACCGCAAAAGTAACACATGTAACTAATGATACTAGGGTTACTTTAAGGTGACTTTACTAAGAAAAAGGTACAGCTATAATCCTAGATATTACTTTTTTATATTGCCAATAAATTAAATTCGACGGTCGATGAATTTGTTTGAATAGTACTTTTTATTGCCACTTGAAATATGATTGTCCGATTTTAATCTCAGTACCTGAGTACACTTGATCTCTGTCATGAGCTGCACTTTTTATTGGAGACGTAAAATGTTCGAGATGTTTATTTCAGAATTATATTCGAAAAGTTTTATTTGCGAAGAGTTAAATTGGTTATCTATAAAATCCTACTTTTCGGCTTTGAGTTTTATGAGACGTTATCCATCTTAAGTTTTTTAAGTGGTAATAGTCTTAACATCGCTAGCAAATAGTCAAGTCAAATTCTAATTCTAAGTCATCATCCTCTTAGCGTTATCCCAGCTTCAATCTGGGGTCCGCTTTCTAGTCTAACCGGATTTGGCTGAATATTAGCTTTTCCACGGAGCGACTGCCTGTCTGACTTCCGCAACCCGAAGGGATAGCGATATTCCATGGTTTAGACTAGTGTCAGTTTATTGAGAAGGTACTGACGCCCTGTAACGACTGTCAAAGATCTTCATGACAACCGGGACCGACGGCTTAACGTGCTCTCCGAGGCACGGGACAAGCGATAATTAACAATTCAATACGCACATAACTCCGAAAAGTCATTGGTGCGCGCCGTGGATTCGAACCCGATACCCTCTGCATGGCAGTCTGTTGGTATATCCACTAGGCTATCGCTGCCTTTGATTAAAAATTCTAATTCTAAGTATAAATACCAAATATTCCGAAAGCTTTACGAACACATAACTGGAAAAAGACTTTTTACAGTTATGTGTTCGTACTTAAAGCAGCAGTGTGAGTGCCTGAGTAGTAACTCAGGCACTCACACTGCTCAATAATATTATTGGAAAATATCTTGATGTTGACATATTTGTCACCAAATTGTATATCTTTTTAATTATATGTAAAATGTTTTTTTGGAAATGACTAATGAATATTACAAAATAAGTTAATGTTATTTACCTTCCTAAATGTAATGGCTCACTACACGTTTTGGGCAACTGTAAGTGTAGTGAGCAGTTGTATATTAAATAAATAAATCTATTCAAATTTACGAGGAACCGATTCCAAATCTACATTTCTTATACAATTTTTTTAACCACTTCCACGTCCAGCCTGAGCAACTGTTATACCCTTGTACGTCCAGATTCGCGTAGCCATGATTCGAGTGTCGCCGCGCTCGCATGTTGTAACATAAAAACCTACATAGCTACTTAACTATAATAGCTAGAATAAAGAAAAATACTGTAATTTTTTTTTATAAGAATGCCAATTAAAACTATGTATGTTTTAGGATCCACAAATTTTATTTAAGCTGTTAAAAACAGGTCTGAACATTGAATTCGGTCAAAAATGAACATATAAATTGTATTAATTCACACCGCAACAGATAAATTTTGTTTATTTTACCAATAAAACAATGTCACAAGAATTTAGACGTATGTGCCTTTCGAATGATGCATAAATGATTATGTTTAATTATCGCTAAGTAGTTCAATAAATCGAAACAAAACACCTCTCTTGTTAATTTTGTCGCGGAATCTCGTGCGCTTTCGTCTCGCTCGCGAAAGCAAAATATAAGCAATATGCCCGCTTATCTAAGGATTTGTATACACTTTGTAATTTACGCAACTTAAAAATAGGTTGTCATATTTTTTTGTAGTTGGGGTTTTAAATTAAACACCAATATTAAATTAAACACCGATAAAATCCGTAAACTGTAGTTTAATTTCAATGTGTAACATTCGCGTAAACCCAAGAAGATACTATGTGTAAATCGAATTTTATAAAAGTAAAAAATAAATCTGATGTAAAATTCATTATCAGTTGGTGATCTAAACGTGTGTATGTATTAATTTAAGCCAACAATCGAATTAAGGACAACAAATTTTATAGTGACTTACAAACTCATAGCAGTGCAGCTTCAAGAAAATAACAAAATGCACATGCACATACTATGAAGAAATAAATATTTTCAAAACTAACTATGGCAATAAACAAATGAGCACAATACATAATTATGGTATTTTTAGTATTATTATATCGAAAAATAAATAATATTGTTTAAGTTTATAAATTATTATCAATAAATTACAAAACTATACTTAGTGATATGGAATAGTAGAACATATCGCAAGAGTGGAGAGCAAAATTATATTATTAGTAAATATATCACAAGAAAATTTGAGCATAATGAAACACCACCAAACAAACACCACAAACCAAAACAAAAAACTCAACATCTAAAACCGCAAAAAATAACAAAGCAAAAAATATTACAAACATATTTTGCTGTTTGTACCGACCCTTATTGTGAACCAATATAGTTACGTCCGTGGGTACTATACTACCCATATCAAAAAACCTGAGGAACACACAATAACATTTTTAATCAATTTTCTGTGTTTATTGTATATTAATGATAGTAAAGTACATTATTGTGATTATTACGAAATGTTGATCGTTGTTTTAATGTTATTTCACTGAAAAAAAAGTAAACAGAGCTAAAATTAGGCCGAAAAGTTAGGGCCGCCAATTTTTTCGACACAGTTGTAGTTTGAAAACGAAATATAACTTGATTTTACTCACAGAAGTGTAATATGTATACGTAATTATAAAATACAAATCATCTAGTTTATTTTTATGTATAAAAATCTAAGAAACAATTAGTAAAACTTAAGTACTTACGACATTACTTGGCTGGTACTCCAAAACACATGTTGCGAAATATGCACTAAAGAAAAATATTTTTTATTCATTTGTCAAGGCTTGTTACACTGCCATCTCGTATTTAAATGGTAAAATAGCTATTCAACTATTGATTTCAAACACCAAAAGTAAAAAAATACCGCTAATTGTCCTTAGATGGCAGTTTGAAAAAAAATTGGTGATTTGGGTACTCTGGTTACCGGGACGTGCAATGCTACTTTGTGTTTGGGTACCGTTGTACCCATGGACGTTCAGGTAGTTAAATTAATCTTTAATTAAATGGAAACTCGAATTTTCTTCACACACCATAAACATTGTAGCCAAAACTCAACACATCGCCAAAGCATGCAACTTTAATACTCCACAAGTGCAACACAACCACAAAGTTCAAGCGTTTCGTTAGCTCCAACAAACGTGTAAACAAAGCATTTAATTAATAGCTAAAATTACATTTTGTCGTTTGTTCTACGCTACAATTCAGTTGAAACGTTATACTGTCTCTACTACTTCGTAACTGGATCCTTGCCCTATTTAATAACCATTTGCATCTGTGTTACATTGTGTTTGCAGTTGGAACACTTCGACAAGAGATATACAAATGTTACTTTGTGTTGTGTGTTGATTTGGTGGTATTTTTAACAGTTGTATAAAATCGAGTTTTTAATAGAACTTTTTTCGTAGCATATTTTGGAAGTGAGGTGTGTTAGGGGTTTTTTAGTTGGGACTAGGGTTTGCTATCTGGTTCAATTCGTAATAACTTGATAATTATACTACTCAACACTCAAAGAAACATATCAGACTTATTTAAGTCTGATATGTTTCTTTGTCCTTCAGGGACACTATATTGTTGTTTAGACTTCTCTCATGTATATAGTTAACCAATAGGAAACCTAGCGTTTAGCAGTTTTTTATCCTGTTAATTAAACAAACTTACAACTTACTAACGTTACTTATGTATAGTTGATACTGTATAAAAGAAAACAAAGCATAGAAACAACAGACTTTCTAGACCACTGTTTAATTAGAAGATATTTTTTACTTGCCTTATTCACCTAAATAGTTACACAGTACTTTCTTTCCGGTTCCAACATTTTCAAATATTTCTGCTTCCTTTAAATTTTTGTCCAATCATAACGAAAGGGTCTGTATTTTATTCTCGGAACTTTGCCCGATGTAAAATAACGAACTTTCTTGTTTGTTTTCTTGTCTCAAACAACTTCGCTTAGGTAAAACCATTTTACAAAACTATTGTTTATAACTGTTGTTTCTAATTTGGTATCGAGCAAACAAGATGGATGTTTGTCCAGCAGTGTGAATTTGACGCGCGCCTTTTGAACGATTTTTTGCTAAATTATAAAAATGGGAACTGAGGACGGCAAGATAATGTTTAACTACTCTAAAAAGGCTTTTTCTCTATATGATATGGTAAAATTTATTAATGAACTGAGCTAACTAATATAATTGTATAGAAAATATTTTGGGCTAAGAAATCTGTATTAAAATAGGTAAGTATTATCTGTCAAATTGCCAGTTTCATGAAGGACAAATTAGCATAAGGCCATTTAAAAAAAATGGCACGTCTTAGGAAACTTAGTTCAGTTTTGTTATCCCCCCCGTGGGATCTCCACCTTGTCGTGGTGGGGGGGCTCAGTAACCGTGGATTGGTCACCCGCGGTGAAGCTAAGAGGGATCCAGGAGGGGACGCTCCGCGTGGGCTTGGAGGGGCCTGCGCAGGACGCGTCCAACGGTGCGGGTGCGAGGGACAGTTCGTCTGTCCCTCGCAGTCGGGCGCGGTCGCGGGGGGAGAGGCGTGTCGGTGTTGCGTTGCCGCGCGCCCTATCTCCCGCGACCAAATGGGGGCGCACCATCGTTGCGTCGTGGTGGGGCCGCAGAGGAAGAGGAGATGCGGTGTTGCGTTGCCGTCCTCCCTATCCTCTGCGGCCGCTGGGTGTTTTGGCGGCGGAGCCCAACACCTTCATCCGCCGCCAAGGGGGTTTCGTTCGGGGCCCGCCTAACCATCTGGCGGGCCAATACCCGTCGGGGGGTAGCGAGGAATGCTTCAGTGAAACCCTACCCTCCGACACACGGGTACATGGAGGAAGTCGAGGTGGTTTTTAGTGGAAACACCACATACTCCGGCTCTTATTTCCCCCAAGAGTCGGAGATCCGAAGGGATTTTCCACCTCGTAAAACAAAAAAAAAAAAAAAAAGTTCAGTTCTGTTATATGTTAATATCTAACCAATACAACATTTTTGTAATTATTTACATTTGCCATTATACTTTGACGACCCGATGAAAAATTACATTAAACTTAAGGGGAGTCTTCACAGTCTGTTGTGTTCTGTGTGAACACGCTTTTAGCCATGTGTCAACAATTTGGTGCAACGTAAAGAATTATATATGAGTAACAGTAGACGCTAATATTTATTCCGAAAGATAGGATTTCAGTACTCGCTTTGTAATAATTTTACTTGTTTAGTAATAGACGATCGTGTCGTTCTACTAATTATTATAATAAACTGGTCAAATCGTAAGAGCTTTACGTTGGATACTGGAGTGAACGGAATCAGAAGACAGTTCGTCTGAACACGGCATGTATCGTAAGCATGCTGTGCCCAGAATGCCATGAAATACCGTTTTTGGCACCCAAAATTGCAGTCTGAACCTCCACCTATTGGCGAAGGCAGAAGGGATGTGTGTGTCCTGATATTCGGGGCTCACCTACTAAAACTAACGCAGTAATAGTTGACGTCCTGTAGCAGCGGAGCCACGAAAATCACGGTTAGCATACCCACCGCGATGTCCCTACGGGTCCCGTAGGTTGGCGGGGTCACGCGATTCGTGATTAGCATACTTTCTCGCGACTCCGCCCGGGATTGGCCCGCCGTTTGTGTTGGCGGGCCCCGTCTCATCATGATCTCGCAATCATCCATGAAACTTCTAGCATCCATCAAACTTCTCGCATCCATCACCTCTCAAAGCTACTTGGGAGGCGGCTAGGTCACGCGCCGCCTCCCGCCTTTTGGCGGACAGGGAGCAGCCCCAGCGCTCACCGTCTAAACTGCCACCGCACTAAATTTAGGGTGGTCGAAGGTCGTCTCTTGTTCGACGTCCCGTCCCCGACGCCCGGACCTACGGTTGGGGAGAGGGCGATGTATTTCCCTCTCCCGCTCCGCCGCCTCCTTGCTCAGCATGACTGCTTCGCAAAAGGAGGCGACGGCGTTCCAGGACCTCTCACTCCGGACCATAGACAGAACTACGGCCGGGAGCGAGAGGACAACCGTATTCAGAGCCGCGACCAGATCACGGCGCTGCGATGCCCACGCTGGGCACTCCGCCAAAGTATGCAACGCCGTGTCTTCGACCGGATCGCGGCTGCTGCCACAATGGTGGCATCTGGGCGTTTCCTCCCGGCCTATCCTCCACAAATACCGGCCAAAGCAACCATGGCCGGTAAGGATTTGAGTCAACCGGAAGGTGAGGACGCCGACAGACCACTATCGTGGCTTCCACTCCGCCACTAGGACCTGGCGGAGCTCCGACCGACGCGCCTCGATGTCACGGTGCGCCGGTCTCTCGCCCTGCTCCAGGGCTTGCTGGCGCCATGTATAGAGTGACGCCAGCAGCTCAGCTTCCAGATCCCAGGGCGGTGATGCGGCTAGGAAGCTCGCTCTCTCGAAGGAGACCGTGCGGTAGCCTCGTATCAACCTGACGGCCATGGCGCGCTGCGGTGCGCGAAGCGCCGTGATATTGTGGGCCGTCAGGTCGTGCGCCCATATCGGGGCCCCATAAAGGGCCATGAAATGCACGACTCCTTCGTAGAGCCTCCAGCGGGAGGCAGTTGGCCCCCCGAGATTGGGCAGCAGTCGTGACAATCCTGCTGCTGCCCCGAGAAGTTTGGGGGCCAAGCGTCTGAAGAGTTCACGGAAATCCCATCGGCTATCCAGTACGAGCCCGAGATATTTTAGGCTCGTCCCGATGTCGATGCGGACCCCTCCTACCATAATATGGGCCCCTGCAGGTGGCCGAATCCGAGGCCCGTGGAAACAAATGGCCTCGGATTTAGACAGGGCCACCTCTAGGCCCAAACGCCGGATCCTTCCAACGATTTGTGCGACCCCAGCGGTCGCCCTTATAGCCGCCGCCCGGTACGTCTTATCACTCGCAGTGACTAGGGTGTCGTCGACGTAACAAGTGACACCCACGCCAGGGAGGAGCGTACCGCGCAGCACCCAGTCGTAGCCGATGTTCCACAGAAGGGGGCCGAGGACCGACCCCTGTGGAACACCGCATGACATGACTCGCCGACTAATACCGAGATGACTCGGGTAGATAATTCCTCTATCATTCAGATAATCCCCGACTATGCGGCGGAGGTAGGGAGGCACTCGGTGATAATTGAGTGCCTCACGAATACAACTCCAGGGCAGGGTGTTGAAAGCGTTGGCGATGTCAATAGACACCGCCAAGACCACCCCGCCCCGGGAAACCTGTTCCTCCGCCAGACTCCTCACGGATTGTATAGCCTCTATTGTTGAGCGCCCTCGGCGGAAACCAAACTGCACGTCCGCCAAATCCGGGCCCACCGTGGGAAGTTGGTGGACGAGGCGCTCCGCGATGATGAACTCAAAAATCTTCGCGACCTCGTCCAACAACACTGGGCCGGTAG
This sequence comes from Euclidia mi, assembly GCA_944739405.2. Lineage (NCBI taxonomy): Eukaryota > Metazoa > Arthropoda > Insecta > Lepidoptera > Erebidae > Euclidia > Euclidia mi. The sequence continues at coordinate 31,435,605 of OX123192.2, forward strand.
GCGGACGGGCTGTCCGCCGGGCGCCCTGCCTTTCTGATGAGGACCAGCTTCCCTGTTTTCCAGGCTCGTGGAAACTGGCCCCCCTCAAGGCATGCTGTGAGGAGTCTCCCTAGTCGGGGTCCGAGCTCCTCCATTGCCACCCACGCTCGGCCAGGAATGCCGTCGGGTCCTGGGGCGGTGTTTTTAATCCTCAACACCGCCGCTCGGAACGGTTAGCATACTAGCACAACCTTTAGGGCTCTGGAACCGGTAGCTTGACCCCGTATCCGTGCCTCGTTAGCTTACACGCATTTTTGTATTTTATTTGTGTATAAGTAGGGTAAGCTAAACAATTAATGAACATAATTACACGTCATATTCATAAATTATAATAAAACAATTCTAGTTTACGGCAACGCCTACGGTACTTAATCGATTTTCATGACATTTCAATTAATTTGTTATCACAGTGGTACACAAAACTCTCCTAAACCAGGTTTGCAGTTTTCATGGTACTTATAATTATTTAATATACTAAGTAATAACAGAAACATTATTTGAACGAAAAGGAACACAACAATAACTTGTTTGATCCGTTTTCACTTGTTGATCCGGCCATGATTTCTTGATCCATTGCGAGCGCCCAATTCTCATGTGGTTCCCTTCGGATCAACTAACGCCAACGTCGTTGCTAATAATAATTACGCCATTTTTCTACAAATCCACACTATAGCTATTTTAGATTTACTTGATCCGATTCAAATGGGCCAGTCGCAGCGCAGTATTCTTCACGGAAGGCAGTCATTGGTTCTTGGTCACTTTTATGTATTATTATTCTGTATTTCTTATCAATTCTCATAACTTGCGGAATTTCTTACATTTGGTTTCTATGTCCATTTTTCCAGCAGTTTTTTTTTACTTCAGAGTTTTTGGTTAAATATTTGTAGTAGGTAGGTACATTACCTACCAGAGGGGCCCGTGACAAAGTGGCGACCACGCGAATCTTTCAAAAATTCGCGAGGTAAAACGCTTTCGTCACCGTCTGGTTTATAGATGAGTCATTATCATCATCCTCCGAGCGTTATTCCGGTTGCATCCAGGCTTTTGCCTTGGAGCTAGGTCTCCACTTTCTAGTCTAACCAGATTTGACTGAATATAAGTTTTGCACAGAGCGACTGTTTTCTTACTATAACATGTATTACCATTTAATTTAGGGCACGGAGGGTGTGACTTTTTGTGGCTGGTCACCCATCTATAAACCTGACGGTGACGAACGCGCTTAACTTTGCGAATCGATAGATTCGAGCGGTCGCCACTTTGACACGGGCCGCTCACTTTATACGCCACATGTGCGTACTTATTTGAATCCAAAACCTTATAATATACAACTGCTGGTCAATATTATGTGGCTCCGGGATTATGTTACTTGTGTATTTTTGTTTGAATATTTTAGCTAACTATTTAACGCATAATTGTATACCATAATCTGTATATTTATTTGGCTCTTTTAAGACATACATATGTAACCCGTCAATCAATACTTAAGGGTTTCACATTACAATTATTTAAATTTTAGTTTTCCATACATAGGATGATCCAGTGAATTTATATTCATTACGTCCATGCATTGTCAAATCCGAAAGCATACTATATTAATCCGCTTTAAATATGAACTGATACTGATAATCTTATGCACAATAGCTTATATGAATATTATGTGGCTCCATTACTTATGCACGCCACGCCATATCTGCGTACTTATATGAATTTGGGTTATTTGGCTGATATGAAATATCATTATCATTTCAGCCAAACGACGTCCACTGCTGGACATAGGGTGACCGGCCACAAAAGATCACATCCCTCCATGCCTCGTAAAGCACGTAAAGCCATCGGTTTCGGTTATCATCTTTGACAGTCGTTAGGGCAATCAGTGCCCTCAAATATATGGTCTAAACCATAAAATATGCCTACGCCTTCGGGTTGTAGAGGTCAGACGGCAGTAGCTCTGTGAAAAAGCTAATATTCTGTCAAGTCTAGGCATCTATTATGAAAATGTTTCTGAAATTTCATTCGAAACACAATACCCACGATGGAGTTCCTTCGGACAGTTTTTTTATTAATGTGAAACATTTACAGAATAGAAAATAATAGTTTATTTGTTGGAATACTGTTTACAAAATTGTTTACTGTTTTTAAGTCCATAGTTTAGTAGTAGTGTCCATAGTTTTATTATTCAGTGCATATTATGATAGTTAGTGGATGCAGTAGTACTTTCTCTCTTCCGAACCCAAGACAACGTCGTAGGGCTAACACATTATATTCACGCTTATAATAAAACAAACAAACTGCATAAAATTCGCACCAGCACCAGCAACAAACACACCCAAACACGCTCATTTACACATACACTACACAACACACAAAAGCACGACCCTAAAATATAACTACCCAAATTTTCATCAAATTCAATTTTTTTGTTATTTCTATTATTATTATTTTATTTTTAATTTTGCTATATTCCAGAATTGTAATTCTTGTTTCATTCAATTGCATAATGTAAGTTTTAATGATTAAGTGGAAGAGCGGAGCCACCTAACACAAGCAATGCTTTGCTTAAAAGGCGGTCTCCGATTTAAATGTTGTAAATGCACTATGTGATCGAAATAAACATTTTTTTTTTTATAGTATTTTGCCGTCACCGGCGTACAAATGTTCCTTTTACATTAAATATAATCTTAAATACTATAGTGCTATTACATAAGTCTTACTATTCATCACACTGTATGACACATTTTAAATTAAAGGTCAACATTAATAAAATTTGCACGTCATAAGTTCTATTGAATAATATAGAAAGAGTACTAATATCATCATTTAAAAGTCATAGGAATTAAGAATTTGGTAGAAAATTGTGACTGGCAGAACTGGTAGCTATGGTAGAAATTTTGGCAGAATCTGTGGTAGAAAATGGTTACTTTGAAATAAGTGGTAGTTTTGGAAGATATGGTTGTTTTTGTATGAATAGTAGTTTTGGTGGAAATTGTAGTTTTGGTAGCAATAAGAAAGAAAGAAAAATCATTTTATTTCGGCCACACACACACACACACACAATCAGTAACAATAGTTGTTATGGCACAAATAGTTGGTTTGAGGCAATGGTAGTTTTGGTAGCAATGTTAGTAATGACACAAATTGTAGAAATGGTAGGTTTGGTAATTCTTAAAGAAAGTGTTTTTGGTAGAAAACGGTAATAGTAGTCAACCAAAACTACCATATTACTGGAATAACGTTCTGAGAATGATGATTGGTACCTAGTAGGTGCTTTATTATAATTACAATGCCCGCTATTGTATATAAAATTCTTTGGTGTCTAAATATTTATCTGATAGTGTAGGAAGGTGGTCACAATAAATTGATAATGCCTTTTGCAGTCCACTACAGGACTTAAGCCTCTCCTCATGGTGGTTTTGGTAATAGGACAGTAGTAGATGAAACAACGCGCTTATAATGTCTAGTTGGTATTATTAATATAACATGGCTATGATTAGCTGCTTACTATCAGGCGGGCAGACTGTAGCTCGTTTGCCACCTCTACTGTATAAAAGCGGTCAAGTGCGTGTCGGGCCACGTTTTTCGGTGTTATGTAGTGTACCCATGGGAGCTACCCATATACAAAACTTTTTTCAAAATAATTTATTGTACAGTTTTGTCTGCGTGGTTACAATGCATAACCATGCAAATTTCAGCTCTCTAGTGCTTATAGTCTTTTCGTAAAACCGCAGACAGACATGATGAAACTATAAGGGTTCCTTGTAGTTTACTACGGAAACCTAAAAAAGATTTATAGCTAGGTATTCATGACAATCTCCTTGTGTGATAAGCATAAACACAAGTGTTAGTTCTATGTCTCGATGTAATTTGTGTATAATTATAACATATATTATTTATCTGACTGCCTCATTGTACACGCTCGACATCAAAGTACACGCTCGACCGTGATTTTGCGCGCACGTGAGGTTGTTGACCTCCGCTACGATAATGGATAACGCATCGAAAAGATTAAAATGTTCTAATTGTAATACTGTTATTTGTGAAGTTTTATCTTTTGTGCAAAATAAAATTGATGTTATGACGGAAGAAAGCCTCGTACATATATGTGAAAGTGCGTTTAGTTCGGAGGAGATTGAAGTAGCGAAATCGTTACTATTTGAATCGGTGAACAAGAAATTAAAGACCAGAAAACGTCAGGGGAAGACACTGAGGAATATTGAGGATATAATCTGCCTATTTAAAGAAACGGACCCCGAACAGGTGCCTATATTTGTGGCTAAAAATTTAGAAAAACTTCCACCCGTCACTTTCGATCATGTCGATGTGACGACCTTACTCAAGAGAATTGTCCTTTTAGAGAAATCTGTGCATGACTTTCCACATAACTACGTATCTAAAAGTGAACTAATTGATCATAATATAGGACAATATAAAGATAATTCATTTCTAAGTCAAGAGCAAAATGTTAATATTAAAAAAAGAGGAGGTAGATTAAATAATACGATTGACAGCGGACCGATGGCACTGACGTCATGCAACAATGTATCATTCATTGAAGAAATAAACGAAACTCGTGAGTGTTCATCTCTTTCACATAAATCAGGGAATAAATCTATGCGTTCTTATCACTCATCGCCTATTATTGAGACACGAATGACTGAGAAGGTGCAACTACCAGTGAGATGCGGCAGCGCAGCGAGCGAGAGCGGGATGGCGGGTGAGTGCTTGTTACGTCGTAGCGCGAGCACTGTTGTCAGCGCGGCGGGACCGGTTCTAACTACAATGAATGAATCAGCTGTGGAGCGCAGTGGCAGGTTGGTGAATACAGTTATTATTAGCGATAAGAAGACTGATAATTTAACTAAGATTGCACCATCGCCGCCTAAACATGTTTCTTTTGCCGATGTACTTCAGAGAGAGGGTGAATGGAAGGTGCCTGAGAAGGATGAGACGTGGCATTTGGTGCAGAGAAAGAGATTTAAAAATCGTTTAATTAGTCAGACAGGCAGTGCGGTTACTGATTCCAGCGATAATAGCTCCAGATTCAAAGCGGCGGACTTGAAAGTGCCACTATTTATATCTAACGTGCATAGGGATGTAGCTGAACAAGATATTATTAATTATATATACGAGAAAACGCGAGAAACAGTTTCGTTGGTAAAAATTAAAATGAAACAAGAAAGGAACTACAACGCATACAAACTTTATGTTACTAAATATAAAATCGATACGTTCCTGGATGACAAGTTGTGGCCAACAGGCATATCATTCAGGCGTTTTGTGAACTTTCACGAGAATAAGAAAACAGAGCAAGTGCCTTTGATGACAGGTATCAATAATAATAACTGATGGATAATTACAGCGAAATAATAAGTTTTAACTGTAAATCTATGAAGAGATCTTTAGAAGGGATCAGAACTTTATGCTCCACAGCCGATGTGGTAGCCCTCCAGGAGACCTGGCTGCTGCCGCATGACCTGCCTTTGCTCAATACGATTGATGATAAGTTCGGGTGCACAGGCACGTCTGCGGTCGATACTGCGGCGGGTTTACTTGGCGGGAGACCCTATGGCGGCGTGGCGCTGTTGTGGCGTAAGAGTGCGTTTGAGTCTGTGACTGTGTTAGAATGCAATAACGTCCGGGTCTGTGCGATAAAGATAACCGTGTGCGGTAGGTCAGCAGTACTGTTTAGTGTATATATGCCTACAAATGCTTATAGCAACCTACCTGAGTTTACCGCGTGTTTTGGTGCGATTCGATCTGTAGTTGAAATGGAGGAGAACAATGGAGTTGAGGCTTTTTATATATTGGGTGACTTTAATGCCCACACAAATGAGTTGTTCTATAATGAAATGTTAGATTTTTGTATGGATTTTGATTGGCTTTGTATAGATCTAAAAATGTGCCCTAAAACAACCTACACATTTTATAGTGATGCTCACGGGTGTACTAGATGGTTGGACCACTGCATCGTCACCGTGTCAGCACGGGATTCAATCGTTGGTGTGACTGTGCGCTACGACGTGTATTGGTCGGACCACTATCCACTCGTAGTGAAATGTAATTTAAATAAGCTTAAGCTTAAAGTTAATGACTTTGTTATTGAAAAACCTGTAAGCCGTGTTATATGGGGTGAGAGACAGACACAGCAAATTAATCACTACCATGACATTTGTCATTCAATACTGAGCTCGGTAGATTTTCCGCAGGAGTTGAGTGAATGTTGTGATGGTTTTTGTAATAACAGAGAACATCACACAGTTCTTGACAAACTGTATGAGCAGATTACTGGTACGTTGTCTCGAGCAGCCATTAAAACGTATAGGAAAAAGTGTCGCAGGAGAGGCGGTTATGTCGTTGGTTGGAATAAGCACGTAGCGGGCCCACATCGGGAGGCGCGGCTTAGATTTCAGTTGTGGAACTTAGCTGGACGACCAGCTGAAGGTCGAATCTTTGATGAGATGTCGGAGGCAAGGAAACATTTTAAAGCTAAATTAAAATGGTGTCAGGTTCGACAAGAACAATTTAAGATGGACCTCCTTGCATCCGATCACTCCAAGAAAGATTTTAAAAGCTTTTGGAAGCATACAAACAAATTGAATGTTAGGCCGAGCGTCCCGATGAGTGTCGGTGGCTCTGCTGACCACAAAACCATTGCTGAGGCTTTTAGAGAGCATTTCACTGTGCGGTCGCCCTTAAGTCCCACGTCTAGTGAGGTGAGAGATGGTGAGCCCATTGTGACTGGGCAGAATGTAAAGATACCTGCCAAGAGTGTGGCAAACATTATTCAAAAAATGCAGCGTGGGAAGTCTCCTGGTCACGATGGGCTCAGTATCGAGCATTTTAAGTATGCGGGGGTGCATTTGCCGCGAGTACTGTCCATGTTTTTCAGTCTGTGCATCGGTCACTCTTATTTGCCGGAGCCGCTAATGCGGACGATAGTTGTTCCTATTGTAAAAAATAAGACGGGTGATACGTCTGACATAGGTAACTATCGACCCATCTCGGTTGCTACCACAACAGCAAAGGTACTTGACGGCTTGCTGAACAGTCGTCTCACTGCACAGATTGAGTTGCACGATGCCCAGTTCGGTTTCAGAGCAGGACTCTCCACAGAGAGTGCTATTCTGAGTCTGAAGCGAACTGTCAAGTATTATACAGCGAGGAGGACGCCGGTATATGCGTGTTTCCTCGACTTGTCAAAAGCGTTTGATCTAGTTGCATATGACATTCTGTGGGACAAGTTGAGGGATGCGGGTGTATCGGCGGAATACACCTCCCTCCTCAAATACTGGTATTTTAAAAAAAAAAACCTTACTATGTCGGATGAGTACGGACTGGAATGCGGAGTCAGACAGGGGGGGTTAAGTTCACCTCTGCTATTTAATCTGTATATCAACCAGCTTGTCGAGCGGCTGAGCAGTACACATGTCGGCTGCCATATTGATGGAATAGCTGTCAATAATATAAGCTATGCGGACGACATGGTGCTGCTCAGTCCGTCGATAAGTGGGTTGAAGAAGTTGCTGTCGACCTGCGAGGCCTATGTGGAGAGACATGGTTTGATATACAACTCGAAGAAGAGTCAGCTCCTTGTATTTAAAGCGCCAAAGCAGCAGCCGCGCAGTGTCCCTCCCATAAGTCTCAACGGCGTAGCACTAAATATTGTAAATAGGTTTAGGTACCTCGGCCACATTGTCACTAGTGACTTAAGGGACGACGAAGATATAGAGAGGGAGCGCAGGGCGTTGTGTGTGAGGGGCAATATGCTCGCCCGCAGGTTCGCTCGTTGTACTACTAGCATCAAAGTTACCCTTTTTAGGTCGTTCTGTCAATCCTTTTACACGGGCGGCCTGTGGGTGTCGTATACGCGTCGAGCCTACAATGACCTGCGCGTCCAATTCAATAATGCCTTCAGAATGCTGTTGGGACTGCCATGGCGCTGTAGCGCATCGGGAATGTTCGCAGAGGCTCGCACCGATGGTTTCCACGCCATCATGCGAAAAAAAGCGGCCTCCTTACTACAGCGCCTACATGGCAGTGACAACAGTATTCTGAAAATGATTGCGGCCAGATTTGACTGCCCCTTCCAGCAACACTGGGTGGGGACAGTAATAAATATAAAATAAATTATAATTATAATCTTACTAACAATACTAACCTAGTATTAAGCACAATTGTTACTAACAAAAGTACTAACAAAATTATGGACTGTTGTATTGGGTCTGAAATAAACTTCTTATTATTATTATTATTATTGTTCTACGGATAATTCACTACTGCTGATCATGAGTTCCGGGTCAGGTTTGTTTCCTTGGTAGGGCTGACCAATTTTTGCTAAGATTCTTAATAATTAGTTTCGACCCCGATCGTCAGAAAAACAATTTCAAGTCACGGGACCCGAATGTCATGAAAATCTAAAGAAGTCAGCATTTGAGGCCAGCTCAGCTAATTGAGAGTGCCTGAGAGGATTCTGATAAAAAATTGAATAGTGCCTTTCATCCTGCTTCTTTTCCCTCCTTCTCTTCCTCATGGTAGGCAGCGAGTTGAATGTGTTTCTTTGCTATTTATTCTGCAATACTGAGAAAACACAGGCATGTGTTTGAGCCACAGATAGCTTACGTATGCCTGACGAGGTAAGTACGATTAGATTATAATACATGTAGCTAGAATCAAAGCAGTCGTAGATTTAGATCGTATCATATCTAATAATATACCTGTCATGGTGAGTCATCATCATCATTATAGCGCTCCTGATAGTCAAGCTGAAGTGGCAGTGGTCAGGGCACATATCTCTAAGTTGAGGCCGTGGAGGCAGAAAGTTTCTGAAGTGGTGGCCACATACCAGATGACGCCGCAAAGGAAAGCCCCCCCCGCAAGGTGGACCGACGCGGGAAGCGGTTGGATGCGGGCAGCTCAAGACCGGTATGTGTGGAGAACCTTGGGGGAGGCCTATGTCTAGCAATGGACGTCGTTTGGCTGATATGATGATGAATTGATGATATTTCATCATACCAGCTAAACGACCCAAATTCATATAAACACGCAGATATGGCACGACGTGTATAGTAATGTAGCCACATAATATCCATAAGCTTGTGTGTATAAGATTACCAGTATCAGTTTATAATATTTAAAGCGGATCAGTATAGTATGCTTTCGGATTAGACAATGTATGGACGTAATGAATATAAATTAAATAGATCATCTTATGAATGGGAAACTAAAATTTAAATAATTGTAATGTGAAACCATTAAGTATTGATTGACGGGTATATGTATGTATTAAAGGAGCCAAATAAATATACAGATTATGGTATATAATTATGCGTTAAATAGTAAGCTAAAATATATAAAAAAATACTCAACTAACATAATCCTGGAGCCACATAATATTAACCAGCAGGTCTAATATAATATATAGTTTTGGATTCAAATAAGTACGCACATGTGGCGTATAAAGTGAGCGGCCCGTGGCAAAGTGGCGACCGCTCGGATCTATTGATTCGCAATATTAATCAGGTCCGTCACCGTCTGGTTTATAGATGGGTGACCGGCCACAAAAAGTCACACCCTCCGTGCCTCGGAGAGCACGTTAAGCCCTCGCGGTCGGTCTCAGCTGTCATCAAAAAGATCCTTGACAGTCGTTACGACGAATTAGTACCCGCGAACATCCTGACTCTGGTCTAAACCATAGAATATGGCTGTCAGGTCAGGCGGCAGTCGCTCTGTGGAAAAGCTAATATTCTGTCAAATCTGGTTAGACTAGAAAGCGGAGCCCGGGCTCCAAGGCGAAGGCCTGGATGCAAGTGACATAACGCTCGGAGGATGGTGATGATTTGGCATAATTATTATACAGTATATATATATATATATATATGTATAAAATATATTTCTGTATCAGTGGCGTAACTAGCTTGAGTGCCACCCGGGGCGGAAGTTGGCGGATGACCCCCCTTGACTGATTAGTGCTGAGCTAGTCCAATGTTTTTTTATATGTTTGTACATTGTTTTTAAATTCGAGTTTGGGGTGGTGGCAACCCAAAAAGGGTGACATACGCCACTGTTGTATATATAACACTAGAGGTCGCCAGCAGCTACGCCAGCATTTTTTTTTAAATTACCTGTTTTGACCGATCCCGTAGGAATATCGGGAAATCCCTTCTTAGTGCACCCCTACGCTCCCCAAGGAATATACATGCCAAATTTCAGCTTCTTGCGTCCAATAGTTTCGGCCGTAGCGTGTCTGTCAGTCAGTCAGTAACGCAACGATTTTATATATTAAGATTCTTGCGATGTTGACTGACGAACAGGCAAGCTACAGCCATAAGTATGCAGCATGCTGAAATTTGGTATCTACGTCCTTGGGAACCGTAGGGGTGCACTAAGAAAGGATGATTTATTCGAGATTGCCAGAATATCAGGAAGATTTTAATTTTAATTTTTACAGTCTAAACTCTTGAGCGCAAGACTGAAAGAACAATGCCCATTACTTGCCCAGTTTGTAACTCATGAACAGCACAATAGAGTTTCAATTAGTTGTTTAATAATCCTTTTTATTTGTAACTTAATTTATAGGCATTACTAGAAGTGTGCCGTGAAACTTATTCGATAAATATGTAGGCTAACCTCATCGGTGGTTAACAATGAGGTTTGCTACAATGTTACAGGCCGCCAAGAAGAACGACATTCCAATAGCGAACACCGGGCTCTGGCGAGGTGAGCACTGTTTAAATCGAAGTCAACGAGGAAACAGCTGAACAGGCGCGACCATCTCACCACTTCACACTGTGCCGAGTGTTGTAGGTTCATTCCTACACGAGACAACACTTTGTGTGGTCCTCAAATACCGCTTCACACTGAGCTGAGTGTTATGGGTTCAGTCCCCATACGAAACACTGTGTGTAACCCACAAATGATAGTTTAGATGTACTTGAATGTCTGTTGGTGGTGGTGGTCGTGGCTGTTGATGATGGACAGGACCATGGAGCGCCGCCATTGTTTGCCTCCAAAGCTGCGGCATGCCGAGCGATATATCTCAATTTCTGGCGGTTGTTGGCGTTTCGCGCACATTGTTCTGCGGTCGATTACGTAGCCCGCGTGATAACATCGATCCACCGAGTCGGATATCGACCGCGGGCTCTCTTGCCTTCAACGCAACCGTTAACCACAAGTGTTTCCATCGAGTCCTCGTTTTTTGAGATATGCCCAAAGAATGTCAGTATTCATAACTGCACAATCGACGAAAGTCTATCCCTTATGTGAAGCTCCTTGAGGATGGAGTTATTGGTGCGGAATGCTGTCCACGGTATCTTCAATATCTGTCTCCAATACCACATCTCCAACGCATCGATTTTTCGGCGATCTTGTAGCATTAGTGTCCACGTATCGGCCCTGTAGAGAAAAATAGGAAAAACCAGACACTTCATTAGACGAACTTTGGTATTCCGTGTAATTCAGCTGTCTCTCCATATCTTTCCCAGACGCTCTACTGCCGTCCTGGTGATAGCTGAACAGCGCTTGATCTCGTCTTCGCATCCTCCTTTGTTCGAGATAGAGGAACTCGTCATAACTAGAGTTTTGGATAAATCTCTATGAATAAAAGTAAAGCGTCAATAGCTTTAACCTTGTTCACAAGTAGGCTCATTAAAACTTGTATGCTTCAGGATTTTGAAGACCTGGTAGAAATATTTACTACCCTAACCAAGATCTTTGATGAGGATGAAGTACCAGCGATTAATGGTAACAAAATTGAACAGTCTTAAGAAACCGACGGAGAGACGGCGTCCATTCCTCATGAGAAGAAATCACTGCTGCCAGCGTCGATAGTCTCCACACCGTAGGATGACTCGCTAAGTAATTGTGACTTGAGTAAAGGTATGTGTGCACTTACGTGTGTTGTATAGTAAGTTGTTTAAGTTGATCGGAAGGGTCCTGTATGCCCTGTCCATGATTTGAGTCAGCACTCATTTGTTGAAAGGGCCTTGTCAGCTGAGCCTGATAAGCCTGTGTAGCATTTTGGTATTCGGTCAGTAGGACCTGGTACCCCAAGAGGGTCCATGGTCTATACTATGCCTGTACCATGGTCGGTATTTGTTACTACGCAGTAGAGATGTAGTTCATTCTGGTCAGAATAGGCCGAGCGAATGTTAATGTGCATCTTTACTCATTTAACAGGTCTGGAGGAATAATGCTGCATCCTGTAGATGCTGGACACCAAGCGCACGAGGTCGCGCGATTCGTCAGAATGGCCGTGTAGGCTAACCTCATCGGTGGTTAACAATGAGGTTTGCTACAATGTTACAGGCCGCCAAGAAGAACGACATTCCAATAGCGAACACCGGGCTCTGGCGAGGTGAGCACTGTTTAAATCGAAGTCAACGAGGAAACAGCTGAACAGGCGCTCGCGGCCACGTGTACGGCGGACGCTATTTTTTGATAGAAGTTATGATGTATTTTCTATTACGATTCGTTATTTACAATAATAACTGAAGTGATGTACAAATGCTATTTTACTTACCATCTCCTCGCCCGCAAATCTACGCCCGCTCATAATTTGAAGAAACAAACGATAGTAGAAGGATAAAATGGAAAGAATGCAGTAGAAATCCCTTAACCCACAGTCGAAAGACTTTAAATATGTTTAAAAAGATGTGTTAACGTCTTAATAGATCCAAAACGTAATAGATCAGAAGATGCCAGTAAAGAAATCATAATATTAAATCGATGATCAATTCTTCTTAATTGATTTCACATTTTCTCTACGCAAAATGATTTTATTGACTAGCAAATTTTTACTTGGTCCTAAAACATTTTTATTGTGTGTATTTTTAAGGTATATTTGCGAATAACTACAAATAAGTTCGATTATGAACCAAATATTTAAATTGATAACCTATGTCCGAAGTCTATATCGATTAATCAATATCATTAAAAAACAGCAATATGGCAACAATTCTTTTACTCTTAGTAAAAAATTATTTTGTTTGTTATTTGCTTGTGCGCATTGTGAATGCTTATTTATGTTTTTGGATCGATTTTACAACTTTTTGCTTTTTCTTTCGTATTTCTACCCTTACCAAACTAGTAACTCATTCCTTTCTACTAAAAAAAACTAAATACTTTTACTATCCTAACAAAAGTATGTACATACCTAATGTGTTTTGAGCATATAAAAGTACTTATTATAATAAAATTATGAATGTGGTGGACCTCTAATCATTTTGAAAATTCTAGTTTAACACTTTTTTATCTAATGCAATAACAACTACCACAATTTTTGGCTGTCCACTTCTGGGCCTCTAAGAAAAATGGGCATTGGTCTTTGGCATATGGAGACCTAACCTTACACCCAGGTTCTATGAACACGACCACATATTGTCTCTAATGCTAGGGAATAGTTACACCATTAACGCACGCTTTTAAATTTTTACCCAAAATAAACGATAAATAATCAAAACTTTATCACTAAACAACATCACTACTGCAGGTGTTATACTGAACAATGGTGAACAAAATCACAGTGCAAAACAAGCGCGGGTAGTTGAACATCAAAAACTTGAAACTCAATTAAAGCGATGAGCCGAGGTGTCCGAACTCTTTGTGCAGTACTCGAGCGGAACGTGCGACGAACGGCTTGCAATAGCGATTTAGAAGCAGAGACCCTCTACAATTTTGCTTTTTAATTATCGTGATACGCGTAGAATGTCAAGACATTTTTTTTTTGCAATAAGTGTTGACCAAACACTTGATAGTAAACGAGAAAATTCATAAGGGTAAAATTCAGAGGAGTCATAAAGGCGTTGCTGCCATTTGAGATGGGAAAAGGAATAGCAGCAGCAGCGGGATGAGGGAAAAGGAAAAGAGTATGGGAACACCGGCATTCAAAATATTAAGCAACATAATGCTAATGAGTGTTATAAAATGTTTATTATTAATTGACTAGATTTCAATAGAAGCGTATTAAATTTTTCAGTTCCTTTAAGAAGACTCATTTTTAAATTGTTTTCGAAGCTACCAAATAATCACGTTTGTGAGTACCTTTCAAAATCATCACTTTTGTACCTTGACAACGCCGCTAGCTGCTTAATTCTCGATACTAACCGCCAGGTTACGACTCACTTTAGCACACACAGGCAAAATTTAATGCAAATCAGGGATTATTTACTGTGGAGTTAAAAAAAATTCATACATACATAGACTCACGCCTGTTTCCCGGAGGGTTAGGCAGATACTATGGAACGCCATTTGCAACGATCCTGACATACCTCTCTTGCTTCATTCACTCCCATCAAGTTTCTCATGCATGTTCTTCTGTTTAGGGTACTTCTGACCTGTCCTTGTTTTAGGATGTCTCCAATCTGGTCAGAGAACGTCCGCCTAGGTCTTCCCCTTCGTCCTGTCCCTTCCATTCCTGTCCATTCACACTTGCCTTATATATCTTCTTTGTCGGTCTTTCGTCATCCATCCTCTCCATGTGCCCAAACCATCTTAACATGCCTTTCTCGATGCTTGTCTCTACATCTTCTTTTACCCCACACCACTCTCGTATCACACAATTCTTTACTCTGTCGGTCAAAGACACACCACACATACTTCTCAGTGCTCTCATTTCTACAGCATTTATTCTACTTTCAGGTCTCTTCTGCCATACCCAACTTTCACTACCATACATAAGGGTAGGCACTAACACGCCTCTATGCAGAGCCAAACGTGCCTTTTTGGACACATTTTGACTGTTCATAAACGCCTTCAGAGCTCCATTCACACTATTACCTACATTAACTCTTCTTTCAATATCTTCTTCATTCTTACCATCTCTTGTAAACAACGTACCTCGTACCTAAGTAAACAAACTCATTCACTTGTTCCACTCGCTGTCCATCGATCAAAACATTACAAGCCGTAACGCATTCCTCCTTTTCAAAAACCATAACTTTCGTTTTACTTACATTCACTTTCATTCCTTTCCTCTCTAACGCACCATGCATGATTGTTACCATCTCCTGCAACTCCTCCGCTGAAGATGCATTAAGTATTACCAGATCATCAGCATAAAGGAGGCATTTGACGAGTAACCCATTCATCCTTAATCAGTAGTCACTATGTTTTAAATCTTGCAAACAATTGTCCATGAAGAGGTTAAACAGCCACGGCGACGCTACACATCCCTGTCTAACACCTTTCTCGATGGTATACCAGTCTGTGTATGCCCCGTTTATACTCACACAAGCTCTAGAGTCCTCATAAAGGAAGTTCAGAGCTCGAATGAGGCTGCTGTCCACCCTATTCATTGACAGCACCGACCACATTTCATTACTCACCACTTTATAGTAAGCCTTTTCCAAATCCACGAATGCACAATAGACCTTTTGACCTTTAGCCAAAAACTTTTCGGCTATGCTTCGCAAGGAAAAACCCTGATCCGTACATCCCATACCCTTTCGCAATCCCGCTTGTACATCCTATATTTTCTTGTCGGTTACTTTCATAACTCTTTCAATCAGTACCTTTGCATACAATTTGCCAACAATGCTGAGAAGGCTAATGCCTCTATAGTTTTTGCAGTCTTTTTGCGAGCCTTTTCCTTTATACAGAGGCAAAACTACAGCTGTGGCCCAGTCGTTAGGTACTCGGCCGGTGCTCCAGCACAAGTTATATAACCGCTGCAACTGACAACTATGATGCCTGGTCCAGCCTTCAGCATTTTGACTGTAATCCTATCATATCCTGCAGCCTTACCTACTTTCATAAGTATGAAAGTAGGTAAGGCTAAGATCGTGAAGGCACTGGGAAGTCCCAGTGCCTTCACGATCTCATCCACGCCAATAACGCTTTCATCATCGCTATCGCTACCATTCATTTCGTCGATCGATGTCTCTATCGCCGTTCTTTCAAATAAACCTTCAAAATACCCCTTCCATCTCTTCAGCACGCACGATTCACCATTCACTGTCCTTCCATTCTTGTCTCTGATCGATGTGTATTCTGAGGATTGAGTTCTTCCTCGAACGAAATCGTCAGATAGTCTGCTATTAAACTCATCTTTCTTTTCCTCATTTTTCCTTTTAACCATTTCTTTCACTATTCTTTTTGACCTCACAAACTCCTTTCTTGCTTCATCTATGTCCTCATTCGCTGCTTTTCTCATTCTTTCGTTTGCTCTGGCAGCCAACCAATCTAACCAAGCTTTCTTCTTCTCTGACACTGCTGATTGTACATCCTTGTCCCACCATGTATTCTTAACTTTTCGTATTTTCCTTCTCTTGATCACACCACATACTTCAGATGCCACACATACTACCTCTTCTTTAAAGGACTGCCATAATTCATTCATATTGTTTATGCCATCGCACTTCTCAAATCTTGCTATCAATCTTCGTTTATATTCATCTTTCACATCTTTCTCTTGCAGATTTTCTACTTTTATTCTTTTCAAGACCCTCTCTCAATTATTTTCTCGGTGTCGCCATCCTCTAAAGAGCCCACTTATCCGGTTTAACACCAAAAAGTGGTCTGTATGGATGCCGATCCCTCGAAAAACTCTCGTATCCAACACATTCTTTCTCAGTCGTTCATCTACTATTACAAAATCAATCATACTTCTTCTAACATTTTTCGCCTCTCGCGTATACATAATGTATCCCTTTGTGATCAAACATGGTGTTTGTCACACAAAGGCTCCACTCCAAACAAACCTCAAGCAGAACTTTTCCATTTTAATTCACACTCTCATCACCGAATGCATCTAACACCTTTTCAAATCCATCTCGTTTTACTCCCATCCCAACCCATCTATTGAAATCCCCTAACAAGATCAATCTTTCGTTATCCTTACATTTCCTCAAAATATCTCTTAAACTCTCCCAAAACTCCTGCCTTTCATCTTGCTCTTGCTGTGAAATACCCGTAACTATATTGACCGGGGCGTTCACCCCAATATTAAAGACACGAGTAAGTCCTACTTTAATTCTCATCTATAGTATCATAGCATGTACACATTCAAACTTTTTTACACACTCATTCATTCTCGCAGATAGTATTATACCAACTCCCTAGCAGGCTGTGGTGGTACTATCTACCCCAGACCAATACGCCGTATATGCGCCATGCTGGGTGGTGTCACACCCTTTCCTTTTTGTTTCATTCACACAAAGAACATCAATTTTTCTATCATCCATAATCTGACATACTAGGAGGGATGGACGGCAAATTGGATGAACCAATTTGCCGTCCATCCCTCCTCCAACGTTCAACGTTGCAAACCGGCTTTCCGTAGGCCGCTTTTCGCCCTCGCGTGGAACGAGACGTGTCGGGTTGCGAACCGCGTCGCCGCCGTATGGAGAAGAAGTAGACTTTGTTCCCATAGCGTTCCCACGAGATGTAGGGATCTAGACTGTCCACCTCCGCAGAGCCCTTTACGGGGGTAAGGCGGAATATCAGCTGTGCCCTGTGACCACCAACACAGGCACCCTCCGTTTACGACCAGCTTGCCCTCTGGCCACGAATCCCTCGGCACGGGTCGGTTCACACCTTAAATCGGGGTTTTGTGTCAGGTATGTCTGACGAGGCCCATCTCCCCGAACGTTTGGTTTAATTTCGGAGTTTTCCTTCTCCTAGACAGGTTGTCAACCAAGGCTAACGAGGCCCATCTCCGCGAATCAGCAAAAAAATACACCTGCGGGAAACTAAGTGAAAAAAGGAAGAAAGGATATTGTTGCAATCCAAAAATAAATACAATAGTGTTAGATAAAAAAAAGATATAGTTTGTATTTTTCACATTGTGTTAACAAAAGTGAGTATATATTTTAGTCTCTCTTTTTATGGCAAGTCAATTGAACAGAGAGGAGAAAATGGAAACAAAATATCCTTCAATTGCCGTCGTTCGGTTTGAATACTCGCGTTGAAAATTATCATTAAAAAATCGTATACCATGCTGTGGTCGGTATTGGAATTATAAATTAAGTTTTTATTTTATTCAATTGGGGCTAGGTCTGTCATTAGGCTGCTATCATAATATTAGAATGATAGCGTCATCATCAGCACTGCAAGAAAAGTGTTAGGGTGTTCCTCATTATTCAAAAATGTGACACTAATCTCTCACGCATGAATAAATAGTATTTTAAACTTGAGGTCTCTATCCTTCGAAAAGGCTCTATAATGATATTAAGTCAAGTTTGAGATTGACTGAGACTGGCCAGTCACTGTCAATCAACACTTTGTGTAATCCATTAATTGAGTCTGGGTGTACTTAGTGTCCGTGGGTTTAATGTTTGTAAAGTCGCCCGTTACACAGAACTTATTTATAGTGCGGGAGTTGTCATAAAACCATTGTGGAAATTGCTTTTTATATAGATATGCACTGATCAGTCTGGCGGCCATTAGAGTGATCGGATGGTAATTGTCTGATAACTATGATTAATAAGATAATTGTTACTCTTTAGAAAATTGATAGATATTTTATTAAATCTAATTTTCCTTAAAAATTTATCGAAAGTGCGTACAGTACCTTACCGGCTCCCGGATGACAACAAGTTATGGTACGGAACACTGCTGCAGGCATTTGTTTTTTGGATATTATGAAGACAAAACTAGTGGAGTTTATTTAGTCATCGCTGTTGATAATATGGCACGAAAATTTGACGTGGTGCCTTTTAGATTTATAGAGCATTGAAAATTAACATTTCGCTTTACATTTGTCAGAAGATGAAATTTTATTTTAAACTAGCTGACCTGGCGAACTTCGTACCGCCTAACAGTCGATTCTTTATTTTTTGTTTAATTTTCTCTCCGTAAGAGACATCTTTGTACTTCAAAGAATATTATACAAAAAGAATTAGCGAAATCGGTTCAGCTGCTCTCGAGATTTGCGCTTAGCAGCACATTCAGCGATTCATTTTGATATTAAAGTCAAAGTCAAAAATCATTTATTCATCTCGGTCACAAGGTGACGCTTATGAACGTAATTTTTTTAAAGTAACTTACTTATTGCTCTTCATTTAAATTTACTGCCTCGTTCGCAAAGCAATAGGTAGAACCACGAGAAAGAACTTTATTACTTATATTATAGATACTGCAGGGAGTTTTGGCGCCAACGTTGCTGTATGGAAGTGAATCGTGGGTATGGCAGAAGAAGCATGAAAGTAGAATTAATGCTGTGGAGATGAGAGCTTTGAGGAGTATGTGCGGAGTAAGATGGCAGATAAAGTGAGAAATAGTGTTATTCGAGAAAGGTGTGGTTTGAAAGAAGATGTAGTGTCAAAGATTGAGAAAGGTATGTTGCGATGGTTTGGACATTTGGAACGGATGGATAGAAGGAGATTAACGAAAGATGTGTTTCGAGTAAGAATGAATGGAGATGTCGGTAGAGGACGCCCAAGACGGACTTACGACGACCAAATTGGTGACGTACTGCGGAAGGGCCAAATCAGAAGTACCCGTAACCGACGAGCATGCATGACGAGGTTAATGAATGTCGAAGAAGCGAAAGAGGTCTCTGCCTACCCCAATGGGAGACAGGCGTGACGTTTAGATAGATATATAGATTATAGATGTAGTTAGGTGGTTGGTGTGGCGTTAAATCCAAGGCTGTGGGTTCACTGCTCTCGTGCAGAGGTTACGCCCTGATGGTAACTGAAGTTCTTTGGTAAGGTAGCCTGGAACGAGAACTTGATGAAAAGGCTCATACTTCAGAGCTACATAGAAGGCAAAGATAGCGAGGCCGATTGTCTACTAATAGACACACATAAATAAAATCAGAAAAGCAGACGTACGGCTCCCACAACGCAAAAATTGGCTGCGGTGGAAAGTTATTGTTACGAAAGTGGTTTAAGTCGGCAAGACTGAAAAATATGTTTCGTCTCTAGTCTGCCACCCTCTCATGAATTGAACTTCAAGCACTACGACCGAAGTCTTGTCGTAAAGACTTTACAAACAAAAGAGTGTATCATCGTACAACCTTTTGTAGGCCTTAGGAGAGGCCTGCAAAACCCTCCTAGTGACTCACAATACTCAATAGAATAATATTGTTAGACAATTGGAGGATTTGCCCAACTATATGACGTTAGCCAGTGTTGGAAAATATGCCAATGATATGCTTTTTGAAACAAAACTATTCCCCGTATTATAGCATAAGCATATGTATATAATATAAAAATTTTACGTTAGTTGCCAGATGAACAAAACATTTGTGTTTCAAAGATTGATACGTTGATTTAAAGATTAAATTTTATTGCACTTCCTTACTTCGCCGTGTGATAAGTCTTTGAAGGAATACACGAGTATGTACTGAGATTTTCATCCCGAATTGAGATAAAATCGTAAGGAAACCTGCATGTCTGAGAGTTCTCCATAATAATGTTCTCGAAAGGCTTGTGAAGTCTGCCAACCCGCACTTGGCTAGCGTGGTGGACTATGACCTTACCCATTTGTGATGGACAATTAGATGTGTTGAGTCTCGACGTTCCTTGTGTCCAGTATTTAATGCTTTCAAAGGAATCTGCGATGGCAAAATAAATGACTGCTGTCGGGAAAGTTATATAAATATTTACATAAACTAAGTTAAATTTCTACATACATACATACATAGACTCACGCCTGTTTCCCGGAGGGGTAGGCAGAGACTACGGAACGCCAGTTGCAATGATCCTGACATATCTCTCTTGCTTCATTCACTCATATCAGATTCCTCATGCATGCTCTTCTGTTCAGGGTACTTTTCACCTGTCCTGTTTTTAGGATGTCTCCAATCTGATCAGAGAACGTCCGCCTAGGTCTTCCCCTTCGTCCTGTCCCTTCCACACTTGCTTTATATATCTGCTTGGTCAGTCTTTCGTCATATCAACCATTGCTGGAAAAGCCGTGGTTAGCATAACATGAGTTTTTCGGCAACACTAGATGCCGAAAAATTCATCATTTTCTACCTTAAATTAAGTTTCAAAATTCTTGACCAGTGTAAAAAATTGTGCAGCTTAAACAGTTATTACCGCTACGTCACTTGCAGTCGGTTAATACATGTCTAACTTCCTTTACGGCCTTGTGTATCCGACATTAGAAATCAACGTTATAAAAGCTTAAATTCAATATCGTGTACCCATGCATCTCGCGATCGCAGCTCAGCCAACATTATAGAGCTACACGTTCAAATGCTAATTAATATGTGCTAAGCGTTCCGGTGTGGGTACGTTTATTGGTACGGCACGGCTTTTAGGAAGCTATAAGCTTGAAAGGAGTTTTGTGCTTTGCTTCTAGATTCTAGATAAAGTCATTGCTGTTTTGAGTCGTAGCGTACTTTTAAATTGAAGATGCAGTTGTAAAAGTTGCTATGAAAAACTATATGTTAATTTGAAAGATTTAGTTCTATAGAGTAAAGTTTTTGATTAAACTGATATACCTCTTACAACACTCATGGAATGAAATGGGGTGGTGATACTTTGTGCTCCGAATCCATCACCACACATAACTTATCTTATTATTCTTTTACCGTTTTTGCTATGTGATTTTACAGACTTTATTTTTTGGTGTCGGGTTGTCCGGTTGGAAAATCCTCATGGAGTCCCTCCGCCCTGGGGGAAGGCCGAAGGGGACTGTCAGAATCTTACTGACTAAAAACGAACCCGTGTTCCTCATGTACCCATGTGTCGGAGGGTCGGGTATCACCGAAGCATTCCTCGCAACCCCACCGACGGGTATTGGCTCGCCAGATGGTCAGGCGGGCCCCGAACAAAACCCCCTTGGCGGCGGATGAAGGTGTTGGGCTCCACCGCCAAAACACCCAGCGGCCGAAGACGATTGGGAGGCAACGCAACACCGCATCTCCACTTTCTCTGCGGTCCCACCGCGACGCAACGATGGTGCGCCCCTATTTGGTCGCGGGAGATAGGGTGCGCGGCAACGCAATACCGTAACGCCTCTCTTCCCGCGACCGCACCCGACTGCGAGGGACAGACAGAACTGTCCCCGCACCCGCACCTTGGGACGCATCCTACACATGCCTCACCCAAGCCCACGTGGAGCGTGTACCTGAAACCCACGTTTACTGAGCCTCCCCATCACGACAAGGTGGAGATCCCACGGGGGGGAAGAGCTTTTACAGCCTGCTAAAAATGTGGTCAACCTAAGGTCTAAAGTTGTTTGCACGTTAATAAAAAACAAGGTTCCTTTTCCGTTAAAATAATGTTCTAACATCAAGCTTTGCATTTTTTTGATGACACTGAAAGGGTTGTCAAAACTGGTTGACCATTTTTTTGGCTGACCGTACCTTGCTACGCCCGTGATATGTGAATGTAATGGAAACAAACCACGCTTCGCAGTACGCGCGGGTACAGAGGCAATCATTAAAATAAACTATTAAATGCGTCGACTTGCATAAAACTACGTGATATCAAATATGAACTACGCTAAGCAAACTTCAAGAGATGAAGGTAATGTTTGAGAATTTTTGACGAACTTAGTAGACTATATGCTTGTTAGAGATCTGAATCCGATCCGAACCGGTGAAAGTATGGTCCAGTGTAGTAGTAGAACTACTTCTATGGTACGTTACGCATTACATTCGACATCTGTCATCAGGGGGCTTATTCATTATGACCATTTTGAACGTGTTTTTGTCTTAACGTGTTTTAATGTGCTAGTTACCCACGTCGGCACGTTATTGGCTTAAACGGTATTCACTATGCCAACTTCAAGTTTGACAAGCACGGTAGCGCACGTTTCGGACACGGTTTTAGTTGTCAAAATTCCGTGAGCTAAGAGGTCACATAACGCGTTTATTGTAAAACGATAGAGGATAAATAAGTACTAAGTTTATTTGTTTTATATTATTTTCAGTGTCCGTTAGTGGTTAAATGCTAAGTTTATTTGCTTTTTTATTTACCAGTGTCCGTGTCAAAGTTGTTTAATTAAATATTATGTTTAATGAAAATTGACGCCTGTCGCTAGCGCCAGCGTCTCACTCGTCTTCGGATAAATAATAAATCCATTATGATTTATTAGATTATGTTAGAATTGGGCTATTTGCTGCACTAAGCACACTTATATTTTTTATATTATAGGGCGACTGCAACTGTCATGTCTGTCATCACTGTTATCATATATGTTATCGTTCAAAAATTGACTTAAGTACGAAAGATGAAATAAACTTTTAAGATCATTTTTTTTATTTTGAGATTGTTCCTGGCGAAATTGTACTAAAATAATATAATTTAAGTTTTATTAAACTTTTTTATTTGTACTGTAGCTTATAGTGATAATTACAAGTTAGTAAAATAATATTTATAAAATCGAAATTGAGCCGGCAAACCGGCATTATGATTTATGAACGAATGTTGTGAAATTGATAACTAGGCATAGACAAGCTGTCGTATGGCATACTGAATACAATATTTTGATTGTCGTCGTACGTCACGTTACTGAATCACGTTTACATCTAGTGCACGTCACGACGACACACATCTTGAACATGGTATTTCAGTGGTCATAGTGAATAAGCCCCCAGATTTTAATCGAATTTGGTGAAATTCTAGAATTGTATTTTTACGGATTCGGATTGGAGCCTAGCGCGAAACTTCAAAAATTAAACACGATTTAGCGCTTTGTAGAGCTACTATTTCTGGTCTTAACTACAGTTTAGATATACCTAACTATTGTTTAATTCATATCCATAATAAGAGCAAAATGTACAAATTGAGGAGCTATTCCAGAAATTAAAAGGAAGCTCGGGTCATTTTATTTGAAATTACTTTAATACTACTCTTTAATTCAAATTACTCAAATTTTATAGACCAAATAAATTTTATTATAAAATCAAATATACCAAAACTTCTGAATAAAAGATTCGTCTACAACACGAAAAATATTTCATTGAATGAAACGTGAAAATCGAAAGAAAATTGTCTTGACATATCTCTTTAGTCAGGCAGGAAGTGCTTGCAGAAATGATATAATTTTTGAACTCAATATACGACAAACACTTTTAACACAAAACCGAATACATTTGGGAAAATAAGAAACAAATTATTCGAGATACCCTACTCGTCAGTACAAACTTTAATTTAAACATAATTAGCAAAATGTTAATTACAATGTACATTTCCACTAATTATATTGTACTAAGTGAACTCGAAAATCATTGCATGTTCAAATACTTTATTATTTTCTTTAGCGTAAATTTAACAGAATTGATTTATATGTGAAATCTGCATGTTCATCGAAAATTGATTGAAAATTACCAATTGAGAAGCTCAATTGTTTTATTTAATATTGTTTGTAGTAAATCATCTTAACGCCGGTTTTGGTTAGTTTATTGCGTGACATGGTTTGCCGTTCTTATTAGGTTGGCAAAGTTAAGCAATGCTTGTACGGGTCACCACTTTGATGGGTGACCGAGTATGTCATTTACTTCAGAGCGCTATTGTGCTTAGGATGACACGTAAAGCTATCAGCCCCGGTCATTGTCTCAGGATAATAATCGTTAAGCCATGTTGGAGGTATTCAGAGGTCACCAGAGCTGGCCAGACAAACACAAAAAAGTAAAGCCGGTTTTGATAGAATTTTTGTTTTATAGGGAGCGATTACTGTCTGACCTAATCCAAAGATAGAGAAATGTGTTACGCATATCTCATTTCTATTATAATAATATGTTTGTGTCTCTTTCAAACAAATAATACTGAACGATTATAACTGACTCACTCACACGACCAATGCCGCCAGTAAAAGCTCCTCATAGTTAGGTCAGTAACAGTTAGTGAGACTAAAATCCAGTATTCCACAGTAAGTTAGTGTACATAACAAATATTTTTATAGCAGTTCGACGGGTGTTGTTGGTTTTCGAAGCATGGAGCTAGTAACAGTTTAGAATCTAATACGTGTGTTTACTTGTGTAGTGCGGTGTGCACCGACTGACCTGTGCACCTTATTTGATGTTATGTGTATCATCATCAGCCCTTAATACTGTCCCACTGCTGGGCACGGGCCTTTGTCCCATTATGAGAAGCGTAAGGCCATAGTCCACCACGCTGGCCAAGTGTGGGTTGGCAGACTTCATATGTCTTTCGAGAACATTATGGAGGACTCTCAGACATGCAGGTTTCCTTACGATGTTTTCCTTCACCGTTTAGCATGCGATAATTAACAATTTAATACGCACATAACTCCGAAAAGTCATCGGTGTGCGCCGTTGATTCGAACCCGGACCCTCTATGTAGCAGTCTGTCGGTCTCTCGACTAGGCTATCGCTGCTTGATATGTGTATAACTTTGGAAATTTTTACGCCTACAATGATCCATATGGTTTAAGAGCCATAACGAGTCTTCGTCTCTTTTCGACACAAATCAAATAAAAAGCCTTCACTTTTCTTGAACTGGAAATTCAAAAGTAAATCACCCAATTCAAAATACGTTGCAGCGTCCAAATGCCAAATACTACTTTTTATTCTTACTAAATTCAGTACTTTACTCAAAAGCTTTAAGCTGAGTTAAGTATGATAACCAATTTGTCCGTAATCCGAAGCTACCTGCAACACGGTCTGTGTGTCAGTTTTGTTCCGTTTTAGCTTCAAGTGCTCTAACTATTCATCCTTTGACGTTCCTGGATTTCGAAATCTTGTTGATTTTTCTTAGCTTTTTGGTAATGAGAATTCTGGTTTGGTATTATGTTCTGTGCCTTAGTTAATTAAACGAAATATTTTTATCTACTTATATTAATTTTATACCTTTTTTTTTTGGTATCGGGTTGGAAAATCCTCATGGAGTCCCTCCGCCCTGGGGGGTAGGATGAAGGGGATTGTTAGACTCTTACTGACTAAAAACCAACCCGTGCTCCTCATGTACCCATGTGTTGGAGGGTAGGGTTTCACTGAAGCATTGCTCGCTACCCCCCGACGGGTATTGGCCCGCCAGATGGTCAGGCGGGCCCCGAACGAAAACCCCTTGGCGGCGGATGAAGGTGTTGGGCTCCGCCGCCAAAACACCCAGCGGCCGCAGAGGATAGGGAGGACGGCAACGCAACACTGCACCCACGGTTACTGAGCCTCCCCACCACGACAAGGTGGAGATCCTATGGGGGGATATTTATTTTATACCTATATTATAAATCTGAGAAGTATGATTGTTTGTTTCGTTGAACGCGCTTATCTCAGTCATTACTGATATGATCTGAATAATTATTTTATGTTGGATAGTCCATTTATTAAAAAAGGATAGCCTTTTTTAATAAATGAAAAAAAAAAAAAATTATAAGATCACGTTATGAGCCACGGGTGTGGAGCAGTAGTAATTTTATTTGATAAATCTCTTATTATTCATAAATATCCCTTACAAAATTATTTCGGCAATTTACAAATTGTGCCTCTATCTACACAACATTCAATATCATAGTTAGATACGCAAATTAAACTGCAAAACTTTGTAAAACATGTAGCCTACATTTTATTTGGTGCTAAGGTCAGGTCTGTATGTAAATCAGCAATAGATCACATGCTTCAAAGGAATTACACCAATTCAAATTCACCCTGTATCGATTTACATATTGATGTTATGCTGATTGTATTCGACGACTCATCGGCACTTTGGTTAGGTCGTTCTCCCTGTAGAGGACTATTCACTGACAAGTTAGAGTGATGTAGGGCATCTTATTCTGAGCTAAAAAGTCGTAAGTCGGTCACTAAAAACTTTGAGTGAAGATATGGACTTGGGTATGGTTTACAGTGTCAAAAAGAGTGGTAAGTTTTTAAACATGAAAAGTAAGCTTATGATTTCCTGTAATATTTACCATATGATATTATTAGTATTTATGATGAGAGTGCTAACCCGGTTTAGTAAGCCAATTCATGCTGTAGCTAGCCTAGAGGAGCAAATTCTCTGAATAGTACAGCAATTTTTTTTTTTGACAAAAGTTGTCGATACTTCCATTTATTTAGAGGGAAACTAATGTTCTTTTTCATATTACAATTAATAGGTGTTTTAGGGACATTGTTATCATCCATCATATTTGTTACAAAAATAAACAATAAATGTCCTAAGATCTCGCGCATAGCTACTAACAAATCGATATTTAAATAAAGTTTCGAGAAAATTACATATCCAAGAACACTTACAACACTTCAAGCACTTGCCAGCCGAATTATTTCGTCTAAGGACCAAATTTCATCAAGTAATACTTATGAGGCGATAGAAGAGAAAACAAACACCATTATTTTGTCCATTTTTCTACTAAACAGCTTTTTATTCATTCCCATCTATTTGTTTCATTGTTTACATACCTTTGAACGTCCACAAAAATAATTGCTATGCCTATTGATAGAGCCGATTGATTTCAAAGTGGACACGTATTAGATGGAAAGAGATAGCGATATGTGTTTCACGATAGACGAGGATTGAATTGGTATTTTTTTAAATAACATGTTTTAGGGTATTGAACATTGGAATAGAGTAAATATATAATTGTCACTCTCTCTGTGTGTACATTACTATCGTTGTAAATTGAATCAGCCCAAAACTTTGCTACGAGTATGATATTTTCAATAGCGTCCATAAGTTCCTGTAACGTGCAGGTATTATGGCACGCAGGACAATCTACTAAGTGTCCCATTATTGGTGGCACACTGGCACAGCACCATAGTTGCACTCTAGAATGGATTTATCTATAAATCCCGACATAAGTAATCTTTGTTAATGTTTTACTTGTATATACTACTGGTATAAATGAGCTCATAGGTGGGTGAGGCCTACGTTCAACAGTTGACTAATAAAGGCTGATGATGATGAAACATATTAAATACTTTTATGTAATTCTCTTCATAAAATGGCTGCTTTTAACTGAACTACTGAAACCATTGAATAATAACAGCTTAATCATTGTGTTTGGTGTTAATAATCGCAATGCCGGTATAAAAGGCTCATGTTATTTTAAAATTATCTGCTTGTATGTACTACATAGGGATAAATCCAATCAAACTAATTTGAATAATCAACTATCTATTTGCGTCGTGCAATATAATGATATCAGGAGGATAATGTCCATGATGTCATTATGTAAGGCAAGCTGTAATCTCGTCTGCGTAGATTTGACATACTCGTATTCATAAAGGGTGAATGATTAAAATAGGCTACTTTACTTTTTAAAGGTACCATCTAATCC
The DNA here is from genome assembly GCA_944739405.2 of Euclidia mi. Classification (NCBI taxonomy): domain Eukaryota; kingdom Metazoa; phylum Arthropoda; class Insecta; order Lepidoptera; family Erebidae; genus Euclidia; species Euclidia mi. The sequence continues at coordinate 31,463,772 of OX123192.2, forward strand.
GTGTTTAACGCAGTTACCTCGTATGCACAATTATAATATTGTAAATATAACATGCCAGTACACAAACATTGCCAGTACTCCGCGAGTCGTAGGTTCGAGTCCCAAACACGTCATTTTGTCTTAGCATAGGGCTCTCTTCAACATCACAATATCATTGGGAATCAATAGGTGACTAACTATGCCACGCGGATTGGTATAAGATTCCTACCCTTAATTTTTTTCCTTTCCTTTTAAAAAAGAGAACTCCCGCATTAGGAATAAATCCTGTGTCACGGGGGACTTTACAAACACACAACCAACGGACACAATGAACACCCAGACTCGAAACAACAGTTTATGAATCCCACAAAGTGTTGTCTCGGGTGAGAATCGAACCCACAACAATCGCGCAGTATCAAGCGTCAAGGCAGCCGCTTAAACCACTACGCCAACCGTGCAGTCAAAGATTTGAAGTTAAGTTTGCTGTTCCTTCGTAAAGATGCTTTTTGGTGTATTTTCCTTAGTCACCTCTTGCGACACCCAAGAAATGAAATTGGGTAGTGACGCTTTGTATTCTTAATTCGTTACCATACATACATACATAGACTCACGCCTGTTTCTCGGAGGGGTAGGCAGATACTAGGGAACGCCATTTGCAACGATCATGACATATATCTCTTGCTTCATTCACTCCCATCAGATTCCTCATGCATGCTCTTCTGTTCAGGCTACTTCCAACCTGTCCTGTTTTTAGGATGTCTCCGATCTGGTCAGAGAACATCTGCCTAGGTCGTCACCACAAGGAGATAAAAGCAAATCATAAAGCTGGACTAAATAATTAAGTTACGTTGCAATTTGTGACTTATTAATAAATTCACAGTGATCTTGAATTTCCTAGAAAGGGTCTCCATTTAACAGCTTGGTAGGATAATTTTCCTTGAACCTGATATTTTGAACTGTTTCTCCAAGTTAATGTTCCTTTGTCAGTTATGAATTTGAGCCACTTTGTGCGAGTAAAGTCTTACTGTCTTACTAATAAAAAATATTACTCACACGTTTAACGTATGAATACTTACACAGCGTATAACGTCTGTATAGGAGTTATACAGGGTTTACACAACATCGCTACTAATAAACGCAAGGACAAGCTTGTGTAACTACTCACGCTGTGTACACACAGCTACACATAAACCTAAACAAGCCCAATATTAGGCGAACTCCCTTAGTGTGACCAACCTGTTGTTGAGTAGTTCAGCTAATATTGGTTTTGTATAGGTTGATGAGTAGCTGTGTGTACGTCAAATATGCTGACAACCTTTTACAAAGTACGTTCAAAAACTTCTATTCGTAACTTCGTTTTAATAATTTAATTGTATTTTATAGTTTATACAGAATTTTACTAGCTTAATTATAATTTAAATGGGGTTTCTTCTTAAAAATATCCCTTATCTATTAATCTAATGTACAAAAAATAAAGACTAATGGTTGTTTTTTTCTGAAGGATAAATATGTTTTGATTTGTACTCATAGCTTCCGAACGCCTCCACAGACAATGACATTCATTTCATAGATCAAAGAAATATAACCTTCCTACTCCAACCTCTCTGTCATAGATTGCGCGCATAACCTAAGTAAAGTGACAACCTCAGCCTCCTCAGCTGGCCAAATAGCCGCCATTTTGCTCTTACGCACTCCTTATACAAGGGTGCAAGCGTGTGTAGAGCTTGTGTAAGTCTAAATAGATATTTTGATCTCTTATAACGCATGTACACACGCAATCTGTCAAAATATTTTTTATTAGTTGCGTTTTTGTTACGCAATGTTTATAGTTCTTGTATACACTCTGTCGTATTTTTTATTAGTAAGACAGTTAATGAATAAGAAATATACAACAAGACTTAAGTTGCTGCTTCGAGAAATCAGTAAGTAGTTTTAGCAGTTAATTTTAAAAACGTTATATTTTTAAAAGACTAGCAGTAAATTTCATAAAGTGGAGTACTTTATAAAATTCAACTAATGAAAATAAGAAATCGAAACAGGGATCACTAAAGGCAGTATGGACATAGAATACATAACCTTTATGCCATACGTGTTGTTTTCGGCTTTTACTTGGAACTAGCTGGCCTGGCTACGTACCGCCATTTTTTTACAATTCTTTTATACAAACCTGCTCCTAACTAAAACGAAACATACTAGATTTATACAATTCGGTGCAGTCGTTTGGAAGCGATGCGCGTACAAACATTTCGAGATTCATTTTTATTTATATAAAGTCAAAGTCAAATTCATTTACAACAACAGTTCCCTCTCACCTGCATTGTAACTCGGTTAAGTGAAATTTTGGTCCAACAACATCTTGTAAACTAAATTTCGCGATAATCGCTCCCAAGATTTGGTTTACGGTGACAACTTTGCACGTATTGCACAGCTTAATGCCATTCAATAAGTTAACCTGGAAATTACGGAATAGTATTAAAGTCTGGAAATGTTAGTGATTGTATAAATAATTAATCATCAAATGTATTTGCCCTTAATTCTATTTTCATTTTTTTTCAATATACTGTAAGCTAATTGGTTATCTTTTCACCTTAAAATGTTGGATATAATCGTACGGATAGTCTGATGTCCATATTCACCAACTATTAATCACTTGTATGAGTTATATATTAAAAGTATATCTTAAAATTATGAGTTGCGCTCACAGATATGAAGCAGTCAACAATTTTGCAGCTATTTATTTAACCTAATAAAATGTTGCCTACCATGTACCACTTTAAATTGTGGAACCGCTCTAAAGATTTCGGCTAAAAATAACTGGGTACTTCACTAGCCGTAGGCGTTTAAGAGCGAGGGTTGTTCGGAATTTTATAAGCCCGTTAGTAATTTGCAATGGTTTTGCACGCATTTTTACTCCGTTATAGTACAATTTCACTTTGCAATGGCCCATTCTGCTCCGTAACACTAACATTGAAATAATCAGCAGTGCTTCCGTCTCCGTATCACTGTCATTTAGAAAACAGCATCAGTTTGAGTCTATCGCGATCACTTATCGAAACTATTCCGTCCTACATTACTATTGTTGCTTCTCGAAACTATCTAAGAATGTGTGAATGAATGAATATAATAGTTTGAAACGAGATTCATTTAGCCGAATGTTCTTGTCCCTCAAATGTAAAAACCCGATTCTCAGTCCGTAACCTTCTGTATACAAGTTGTTGCTATGCATTTGCAAAATATTTTCAGGGGTGAATTTAGTACTATTACAGAATACAGACATTAAAAAAATAAATTACTAAATTAATTTTTTTCGCAATCATGCATTTTAAAAATAACCTCAGTGTATTGACTACGTTGGGTGACGGCGGAGGCCGCCGCTTCTAGTGGTACCGCGTGCGCGCACAAATCTGCTACAGAGGGCGCCACTCACACGCGCGTTGCGCACGCTCAATGCTGTGGCTGTTGTCGTTGACATATTCACGAGCTCACTGAATGAATTCACTAAGGTCACCTACCGTGTACTTGGTAATAATAGTTGATAGTTATTTTCTAAACTAATTGTCTACATTTACCGCATTGGAATACTCTGTAATGGTAGATGTAAGTATTTTACTAAATAATAAATAAAAAAAGATTTTTATTGGAAGAAATTTAATCCGCGCGGCGTAATTTTTGGTTTGTATGTCAATGTCAAGTGGTGGTAGATTTTATTGATAAGTAGAATAAGGAATATTAGTAGTCTTAGGTATTTGTAACTAATAATTATCTACTGTCAAATGAAAGTACTGCTACCGAGCAGTACTTTCATTTGACAGATGAAATCTCTAGTCTCGCCCACCGGGGCGAGACTAGAGATTTCATCTTATTCAATGTAGGTAATGACTGCCTTGGTTCCTTCTGTGTGGTAATAAGTTCTGAGATAGATGTGACTAGCCTACTGCCACTGCAGCTTGCTAATTCCATGAGTTATGTCGATTACCTTAGTTTGCTGTCAGATCACTTCATTACAAATTCGTTCCTACAGAGAAAACTCCGTGCATAGCCCTCTCCATAGCTCGCTGAGCGACCTTAGATTGGTGGACCAGTCGCACCGCCCGCGCCCGTGTCCAGGTCTCGGCCAATACATATTAAAGAAACCTTAATTTGCCATTTATTAACTGTCAGTCTTAGTCACTGTTTTAAACTGCTGGTCAGGTTATCATTTATATACCTACCAGCTAGCATGCCACTCATTTATACACATCAGATATAAACAAAGTCAAATTCCTCCTCACGTCGTAAAAATTCAGCCAGCAGACCCCTAATACAATAAACTCGGCTTTAAAAAGGTCTCAAAACCTAAATCACAATGCGAATAATAACTGGCGGGTAAAACAGTATTTGCACCCAAAACTCTACTGGTCCCTTGTCAAAACCACTAACATTCTGTGATATATCGTGAGGCTGACCAACCGGTGTTAGTTGACCCCTCGCAAATCCCCACAAGTGGGGAAATTAGGGTGTCACGGAGATCACGATTAATTGTCTATAGGGGCAACTGTCCTCACGAGTTGAGTATGTGAACGGTGACAAAGAATATTAATACACTGAATGTAGCTTGTACTTAATCTAATCTGCTCGTTAAATGTTATTTGTTGAGGGTTATGGATTGCGTACTGTGGATTTCTCCTTATTATATTTAGTGTTGCCCAAATTCAGTCTTGGTCTTGCAGTCTTGGTCTTGTTCTTGCGTTTTTGCAAGACCAAGACCAAGAACAAGACCGCGTATTTTTAGCAAGACCAAGACCAAGACTGATCGTGCAAGACTTGAGCAAGAACAAGACTAAGCCTGCAAGACTCTTGCGTCTTGCAGCTAGGACTTAGCGCTATTTCACGGAGTAGTTAGGTGTAACAGTTCGGTGTATAGGTACGCTTAGGAATTCTATGAGACGCAAAAAACTGTATCAAAGAATATGAAAAACTGGACCTATGCGCATTACGACTAATAGGTACCATAAACATACCTACATAGCGAATAAAAAAATATCCATTAAAATCAAACTGAGTGCATGCATAGTTATGTTTTAACCATCGGCACTTTGATAATGCGGCATCAAAGGTTTTGTACTTACTTCTCAAAGAAATTTGCCGCTTTTCGGAAGTACATGGTTATGATACACGCGCCGGCGGCTTCTTTTGAAATCATATACAACAATCGTTGCCGCCGCGCCGAAATCACAACATTTGACACTATTTGATTGCCGCCACAGGGCGTAGGTAGACTCATGCAAAATAATTTCGAATTTTAAGAGTACCTACAGGTGTTCCAAAGAATAAATAAGTTTCAGAGTGCTTAGAATGAAAATGAATACATTATACTGATCACGCAAGCAGTATTATGATTAGGATAAAATGGTAAGGATAGGTAGTAGATGTCATAATAATTTATTCTAGTAAGTATACAGGGTGTCCGAGTTAGGCCCAACAATATTTAAAGGTGTTTATCTATATCAAGTTTGGAATCGTATGCGTAAATGTTAATAATGAAAGCGAAACTTTTTTTTCCATACAAAACTAAAAAAAATATTTTTTTGTGATTTTTTCGACAACCCTAACAACTCTATAGTCGTGGTTGTGGCACGCACACACGTATACTATCACCCGTCATCCCCGCTCCTCCACGCCACCCGCGCCACGTTCAGCGCACGTGCACCTACTTAAAAAAAACTTTCTGTAAGTTATGCAATTAATCGCATGATGTAATAACTTGCATAGGTACACATTTTAACTAGTTTAATTATTATCATCATCCTAACCTTATCTGTGGTCTAATTAGTATCTAACTAAACCTAACTGGATAAGCTACCTGCTTATGATTAGGTACAATTATTGATGAATAGGAAAATAAATTGCGATTATTTTAAATCGAAATGTAACAGGTGCCTAGATAGAACCTGACACATTACAAGTAATTCGCTTATCTTAATTCTAATCTAAAAATTTAATTATCTGAATTAAAATACAATACTAAATTTATTTACCTATCATATCACCAAATAATGTCAAGGTGCATTGCTTACCTTAGGGTACCTAAACCGAGGGAGTGAGAGTGATTAAAAATACCATTACTAATTTAAATAGTAATAGACTGATAGGTAATTGCAAGACTTGCAAGACTCTTGCTGCAAGACCAAGACCAAGACCAAGACTGGGAGCGCAATACCAAGACCAAGACCAAGACCAGGTGTATTGGCGCAAGACCAAGACCAAGACTGGCTAAGTCTCGTCTTGTTCTTGCATTTGGGCAACACTAATTATATTATTTTAAGTATTTATTTCATATTTAGACTGTCTTACCAGTATCGGACTCAATATCAATGGGGTAGTAGAAGAAACTTAGCATTCGGGTATTATATCCTGTTAGATGGATGCTTAAGAGGCTACCTCGAAGGTCAAAAAATCGTGCAGAGGTCATCGCTAAGTGTTAGCTATAAAGTTGAATCTCGCACGGTTTTTGACATGGCATGCCTTCACGAAACTGTCTGAAATCTTATTTAATTCATAACTCAAGTAATAATCGTTTTAGAAAAAAATCGTTTGACCAGTCCCTAATAAACTAGCTCTTCTTTGGGTGAGTAGCAATTTCAAAGCGAAAAAATTAGTATTTTTTTAAATATCCGTAAAAATATTTAGAGAAAGCATGTTTTTCAAATTAAAATTCTATCGAGCGAAACTCTTCCAATCGTGTATCTGTCTGAGCAGTCCCTAGATAAAGACTGATAAATAATATATAAAATTTTCACTTTGCTGGTTAAGACACAATTAAGTTGCTTTTTATTAGTAAATAGCACATATAAAAATAGGTATTATTTAATTAATCTTTATTATTTTTAACTTTTTCGTTTTTGAATTCGGTTGTTGTTAACGTAGTTATCTTATTTAAACACAAAAAGTCAAAAGAATATGAAATTCTTGCGTTAGTGTCTGACGTCATATAATTATGTTCTTTAAGGAGTGTAGGGGACACCACTAGGAGAGGATTTTTGGATATTCTTACCGTAACGTGATGAAATAGGCCCACCCGGGCGGAGCCCTGAGAAAATTCTAGTATGTTTTATTTTCGTTTATTGTACTAATTTTCTACAAGTCAAAACATTATACTTTTATTAAAATTAAGAATTTAATTAGCTTCTTCTTCTTTGAGTACTGACATCACCAAGGTGAAGAATGACATCCCAGTTTTTATAAACTGAAAGAAAACAAATATATTTTTTGTTTAATTGGCTACAAACTGAATTATAATATTGTTTGGCTAAGATATCCTAAATAAACAGTTTTTCAATAATATAATGTAAGACGCAACACGCGTAGTCCTCAGATCAGATCTGGTTAAGATTGTGGACAGCAGACAGTCGTTTTCTGACAGTTCAATATCGGTCTGCGTGACGAACCTTAGGGGAGGCCTATGTCCTGCAGTGGACGTCTCTAGGCTGACATGATGATCTCATTGTCGTGTTCTCGAGAGAGATGCGAAGTCTGCCAACCCGCTCTTGGTCAGCGCAGTGGACTTTGGCCTTACCCTTCTCATAGTGAGAAGAGGCCCGTGCCCAGCAGTAGACAGTTTATATACCGAGCTGATGATTAATAAATAAAAACTGATATATTTTCTCACTCACCCATGTAAAAGTCGGTAGAGACAATGTGATTGTACCGAATATGTATATCGGCATTCTCTGACTCAGCGCCATGTGGAATATCCGTACATTCGTCTTGTGGTTCTTGTTGAAAATGTACCACTTCTCTGTCACTACACGTTCCAGAATCTCACACTGTAAAAAATATCTAACATTATTGGTTTACCTCCACGGGTAACATTTATTATTATTTTACTAATTTTATTCTAAGAAGGATTGCAGACATTTGCCGAGTTTATGGTGCACCTGTATGCAAGTAACATACAGCAATCGTATCCATAATTATGTAATTAGCTTTTCTTAGCAAGATCACAAAACATTTAATATCAATTTAACATATGGAAACAGAAACATTCTTTTGACATAATATAAACCTGATGGTCAAAAAAAAAATCAGTTCTTACGTCAGTGTTCAAGAGCAAAAGGAAGCTTGTGCGCATAGTTCCTGTTAAGTTAAAAGAATGAAGGCAGGATATTTATAGACACCGCCTGTGGGATCTCCACCTTGTCGTGGTGGAGGGGCTCAGTAACCGTGGGTTTGAGGCACAGTTCTGTCTGTCTCTCGCAGTCGGGTGCGGTCGCGGGAGGAGAGGCGTGTCGGTGTTGCGTTGCCACGTGCCCTATCTCCCGCGACCAAATGGGGGCGCACCATTGTTGCGTCGCGGTGGGGCCGCAGAAGAAGAGGAGATGTGGTGTTGCGTTGCCGTCCTCCCTATCCTCTGCGGCCGCTGGGTGTTTTGGCGGCGGAGCCCAACACCTTCATACGCCGCCAAGGGGGTTCTGTTTGGGGCCCGCCTGCCATCTGGCGGGCGAATACCCGTCGGGGGGTTGCGACGAATGCTTCGGCGATACCCGACCCTCCGACACACAGGTACATGAGAGAGTCGAGGTAGTTTTTAGTGGTAACACCACATACTCTGGCTCTCATTAAAAAAAAAGGTATATTTCAAGACAGTTTATGCTCAGATTAAAATAAAATACTTCTGTTTCGATATGGTTTACCTCGTTTTCAACTTGCTGCCCCAGCAAACAGAAGCTCAACACAACGAGTATGAAGCATAACTCGTGAAAGTAATACTTCATCGTGTCTAACGACAACTTGTTCTGGAATAATAAAGGAATTTTTTGTTAAACAAATCCCGACCTTAAGCCAATACCATTTTCAAGCAAAGTAAGCCAAAACATATAGTATGACTACATTAAAATGTTTTAGTCAATAAACAATTCAAAAATCATTTTACGATTGCATTTCTTGTGAGTACAATAATAGGCATCGGTTCTCTTTTATCTACGTCAAGAAATATTGCTTGGTTAGGCATTATATATGAGTATTTCTTCAAATTGTTGGCTAATAGTGGCAAACGCTGAATTACAGTAACTTTTGTATTGCAGTGAATATTTCCTGTAGCTGAGTATCATCTTGCATGTATTCATTGTATGTATTCTGTCCTACTGCTGGCCACAGGGTTGTTCATATTATGAGAAGGGTCAGAGTATAGTCCATCACGCTGGCCAAGTAGGGGCTGGAGTGTACTTTGAAACCCTTGCAATTGGTTAGACAAAATACGAATTACACAACAGAACTTATACTTTCTTATCGAAACAACCCTCGCGGTTTGTATTCAAGGTACTATATAAAGAAAATAAAGCCCAATACATTGCGTCATTATCTTCTATTTCTAAGAAATTATATTTAATAATAGGCGATAGTTGAAACTTCTCAGACGCATAAAGATTAAATTCAATTCCACTTTGTTTCATATCTCTTGATCTTTAGCTATTCATATGAAGGGACCGAACAATAAAATGTAATTATCTGTATTGCTAAACTTTATAATAACATTGGCTCACACATCACACTCCGAAATGTTAGGAAAACTAGATTTTGAATTTTTATGAAGATAACGATTAGGCATAGGAAGTAATGTTAGAATGTGCGGCAATCTGCATAGTATTATATAATGTTCCCGAATCACGTGTCAAGTCTGCCAACCTGCACTAGGTCTGCGTGGTAGACTATGGCGTTACCCTTCTACGTGTAATAGTAAAACAAGGCCTATGCACAGCAGTAGGACAATATGTATACAGCTGCAGCGGGCTGATGATAAGTCTACAGACAGTCAATAGCTCTAAGTGTGCCAACAATATTTACAGTTTATCGAAACGTTTTATATATTTTCTATCGTAAAAGTTAGCAACAATGATTATTGTTGCATGAAAGTAAATGTGAGCCAGTCTTTACTTACCGATATAGCTATTTTCACGGAGCACACACACACCAACATTATAGCCACTAATATGAGAGTCAAGTAAAACGGCCTGCAGATAACGTTCAATCTATTGCTGAAGCTGTGAAAATCGCAGGAGAAATCGTATGAGTATTGAAATTCTTAGTAGTCTATTAATTAAGCTTATAAGGTTACACTTATTAGTGTCAAAAAAATTTACACGAGATTACACAAACATTGGAAAATGTTGAAATTTCGCGGATAATTTTGGTCAGACTAAAAGGCAGGTGAGGATATTGTCAGTAAAAGTTTGATATTAATTTAAAAATGTAGATACAGTACACGGTATACAGCGTATGAAAGTACCATAAAAGCAAACAAGCCCACTTTAGACTTTCGCTCAGTTTCAATATCCTCTATATATAATTTTTATTTTGTAGTGACAATGTGATAAAATCTGTTCATTTTTTACCTTTTCATCTTCGCGTAATGATCCACACACTGAGAAAATACTAAAGTACAGCAAGTCTGCCATCTTTCATCTTGGACATGCGTGATCTCCATAATCAACTCATTCAAGTTTTCTAGTATGTATGACAGTATCCTTAACTGGCGAATAAGCTGACCAAGCAACAAAATTATCGTTGACTGCAGTCCTGGGTACGCTAAAATTAAAAATTTTGATGAAATAATCTATACAGGATATCTATTTGGTTATTTTCTGCATAATTTAGTTTAAAAAAATGATGTTAAAGTTTATATAATTGTGCCCTGTGTAACCTATGTGCACCTATTTCCTTAGATCAGTGGGATCACCTTGTAGACCAGCCCAATTTTCATAGTAAGATGTTATGATCCCTCAAGGGAGCACTAAGATAAGTGTAGCATTATGATTTTTCTATGTCTTGCGTAATATGCTCATTACATTACCTGGATCTTTCTGGTTATGAGCTCGTTAATTAAATTATTGAGAGGCTGATTGTGATCAAAAGCCTTTAAAAGATAAAGATAACTAAAAATGACTGAATCTATACGCTATTTTGTTAACATTTTTAAGTAACCTTCTTTCATCAGATGGCCATATCCACGTATCTGTAATCGTAACTTACCAATGCAGCATAAATAAGCACTGTAAACGTTAAACACCATTGATACCACATACACGTTCATATTCTTTAGATTCCATGGTAACCACATGTCGAAGGCTGAAACAAGATGATATTTCTTTACTTCCTCAATAAATACTTAGTTAAGAAAATTGGTTACATTAGTTTATTGATTTTTTTTCATATTTGGACAAATAAACTGACAAGGAAAACTCGACAACTTGCGGAAAATACAAATTGTGCCTCTATAGTTAATAAAATACATTATATAATGATTTTGTTGATAGCATCCGAAGACGAGAAGGCCGTCAGGAAGTTCTTACGCATAGTTACCGATCATTGTGATAAAAAATATAAGGTCGCCGTCTTCGACGCCATAGTGATACTTTCTACAACAGAATAGCTTGATCGATTTCTCACAGAAAATAAATGATGTTACGTAATTAAAGTTTCTTTTACGAATGTTATCTACCTACTGGGTATTATTATAATGGAAACTGATTTAGTTGAGGTTGCAGTGATGTCTTGGTTTGTTTAACATGGTTACATACATAAAGTAAGTGAAGGCTCGTCCTCTATTGCCTACCATCTGCTAGCCAACATCAGCTGAATATTAATATTTTATAATTTATTCAAGGTTTCCTCATCAAAAAGATATTGCAAATGAATTTAGGTAATTTCAATATATATTACTAATCTTCCAACCACAATCGTGTTTGGAACTTTGACATGATGATGATGGAAATAATGAAGCCAATCTCCACATAGATTATTAGCTCCTTATAACTAAAAACAAAAACACTTACCTAAAAGTCGTAACGATCGATCTTCTCTTGTTATCATCTGGTATATTGGTCCACAAAGGTAAAGCGTAGCACTTATGAAGACACAAGCCACATAAGTCTTCAGCAAAACTCTGGTATATTTAAGCAGCTTTGCCTGAGAATCAACAACCAAAGTCTTCAGCTCCGTCAGCTTAGGTGTGGACACAGAAACGAGTAACAGGTATTCTATAAATGGCATCTCTAACATTCTGTCGATAAACACCATTTCGACAAGAAAACTTCGGAATTTATTTCGGAAAATGAGACAAACTCCAAGAGTGATGGACATGATGACTCCAGTAGTCCAGATACAAGCTCCTTCGATCCAAAGAAGAAAGTCATCATACTTGGTCACCACGAAACCAGTAGTGAATATGAAACAGAAGAAGCCAATGATGAAATTGAACACTTGAAGGCATAGCCACAGCTTGGAGTCCCAGTTATCTTTGGCAAATATAGATATACCCGCAAAGGATAAGACGCGGTGGAAAGTCTTAAATGTTTCGTCCATCGTGAATGAAGTGTTTTAAAATTTAATGCAAAAGGCTCAAAAGAACGATGAAGGTCTGAAATTGTTACACTCGCGCACACAATATTCAACAAGTAAATGTATTTACCAATATATACTTCTACATAGGTACTACGATAATCACAGTCTATATTAAAATAGTTTATACGGCCCGCCTATACGCCCTATTTTCATGTTTTTTTTATTACCAACCAAGGTAGTGTACACATCCTAATAGTAAAAGAAAATATATAATGTTACCACTAGTCAAGGTTTTATGTTTAGATTTTTGTAACACAGTAACGTAAAATCGGCTAAATGGATTTGAATTTAATCAATTTATTATATTAATAGTTTATTAATCGGGCACAGGACAAACTTAGAAAACTATGCTTGTTATACTGATTAGCTAAAATTGACAGCTATTCTTTAATGACAATAAGGGCTAATTTGCTTCGGGTTTATTGGACTTCAATCACCCTTCAAAAATATTCAAAACCGTAAAAATATTCAAAGTTACTTTTGTAATAACAACACAACACAAATAAAAAGATCACTTGAAACTTCTTCATAATACTTTAACACTTTTCACTCACCTGTACCTGTCACACCAATCAACTTTAAGGGTTGTACTTAAAAAAATGACAAAATGATATACGGCAAATGTGTCACATGTCTTTATAAATACTTGAGTGACACCTCTTTGATACTTTAATTTGTAAATCTGAGACAAATTCTCTTTGATTCGTATATAAGTACCGTATATTTCTTATTACAATGATTTTCCAAGTAATTTCTACTTTGACACGACTCAGGTGTTCGAATTCTCTTCCATTTACGAGTAATGTTAATGTGTGTTTATTTATTGTTCTGTTATGGTATAGGGCTTATTCTTCTGGGAATGTTTTTGATCGTTTCAATTAGTACATTAGCTTCAGTTCAATTTCGTACGAAATCTATAAAATAACGATGATCTACAAAGCGTAGACAAATTCAATTGAATGTAGCACATCAAAACATACAAGGTCTATCTGGCAAGGATTTAGAATTAAGTTTATAATTAAAAATCACAGTATTCAAGTTATGTGTATTGCAGAACACTAGCTAAAGGAGTACCAAATTAAATTCTTACATAACTCGCAACACACGGTACACAGAGCCTTCTCTAGGAAACACGCTATTCATGGTGGATCTTTGATTATTGTTTCAAATAAGTTAACATATAAAGAACGGAAAGACGTAGCAAGTTTGTCTATAGAACGCACCGTGGAACTGTCATGTATAGAACTTGGGCAGCTTTTTATTATATTTGATATCGTCCACCGTTAAGTAACTTTAGCTTGTTTGAATCGGTTATCGAAGATGCAATTACTAAAATTAGCAAAAAGAAAGGTATCATAGTTTGTTATGATTTAAATGTAAATATTTTTGATCATTCAGAAATAACTAGTAGATTTTTAAATCTATTTAAATCATTTAATTTAAAAAAAATGTTCCTTGAACCAACTAGAATTACAGCAACATCATCGACCAGTCTTAACAATATGTTTAGTAATTGTACAGTTTCGAATAAATTTGTTACTTCTGAATTAACGTCGGATCGCTAATCACTAATTAACCACTAATTAGCAAGGTTTCCATATTATAGTGATAACATTGTACAGAAAGTGTTAGTTAGGCCATTACCTAGGCATTAGTTTAATGAATTACGGAACAAAATTTTGATTGGAATGAATGCTATGAATCCTGAACTAATGGAAATTGATTCACCAAATAAACATTTCAATAATTTATTTAATGTAGTTAACAACGAATTTCAGAATACTTTTTGGACTAAGGAGAAAGTAGTTAAGGAATCTCGAGCTTTTAGTGAGTGGGCTACTGTAGGTATTTACAAAAACAGAGCTAAAATGTACGAGTTGTACGGTATGAAGAGATACAATTCTGATTCGAACTTCACAGAGTATGTTAGGAATTATTCCAAGATATTTAAATAAAAAAGAATGTGCAATACAGCTAAGGCATTATTGGTTAGGAGCAAAATTAAACAATCCTCGAATACAATTAAGGCAACCTGGCGAGCTATTAATAAAGGAACAGGTAAGACAACACTAAAAGGTAATAGTTTTAGTTTTTTTGATAGTGACAAATTAATTCATAATGACAAAGAAGTCGTACACACATTTAATAAATTCTTTGCTAGCATACTGAGTACGCTAGCTAGTAGCTATAGTCGCAAAAAACCTATTAGATTCTAGTGCAGGAAAATGTGATGTATTATTTAAGTTCCATTGTATTAATTCTACCGACATTATAAGTACTTTTCAATCTTTAGAGTCTAAGAATACAGGTGATCTCTGGGGCATTTCTGTTAAGGTTTTGAAAAGTATATTTGATGTAGTAGCTCCTTATTTAAGCAACTTATTTAATAAGTGTACTGAATCAGGTGTTTTACCCGATCTTATGAAACACAGTAGGATAATACCTCTTTTCAAATCCGGCAGTAAGACTGATCCTAGTAATTATAGGCCAATATCGATATTACCTGCCTTTAGTAAGCAGCCTCCTTCATAGTGAGCAATATAGTTTTAGCAAAGGTCACTCGACAACAGATGCAGAAGTAGCGTTACTTAAATACATATTCAGTGCATGGGAGAATGCCCAAAATGCTATTGGTGTGTTTTGCGACCTTTCGAAAGCATTCGATTGTGTCTGCCATGAAACGCTCTCATGCAAACTTAGACATTACGGCGTCCAGACTAAAGCATTGGAAGTCATTAAGTCGTACTTAAGTGAAAGAATCCAATGTGTTGACATAAACGGCTTAAAATCCAGTGGCTTACCTGTTGATTCAGGAGTGCCGCAAGGCAGCATTCTAGGGCCTTTCTTGTTTCTTGTTTACATAAACAATTTACCTTTTTACTTGAAAAAAAGTTTGTTGACGATACTTCTTTGATATTCAAAGTAGGTACATAGAAATAAGGAACATTTTAACGAAATAAACAGTGCGCTCATTCAAGTAACTAAATGGTTTAATGTAAACAGTTCTAGTACTGAACCCCAAAAAAAACAAAATGTATTAAGTTTGCTCTGCCTAATGTCAGAAACCTTGGTCCTAGTATAGCTCTAAATGATGATGTACTCGAAACATCTGAATCTACATTATTTCTAGGAATAACACTTGATTTAAAATTACAGTGGGGTGCGCACGTTACATATCTCTCAGGGAAACTTAGCTCAGCTGCTTATGCCATTAAGAAGGTTCGTAGATTGACTGATGTCGATACGGCTAGATTGATTTATTTTAGCTATTTTCATAGTGTTATGTCATATGGCATACTATTATGGGGTAGGGCTGCTGACATTGAAAATATTTTTATATTGCAAAAACGGGCAGTTAGGGCCATTTACCCGTTAAAGACAAGAGTCTCACTCAAAGAAAATCTTAAAAATATTATTATTCTTACTGTAGCATGACAATATATATTTATGCTAGTGTTATGCATGTACGACTACATATAAATTCTTACAAAATGAATAGTGACATACACAGTATTAATACTAGGAACAGGCACAAATTATGTGTACCGTATTTCCGTTTACACAAAACACATAGATCTTTTATTGGGCTTAGTATTAGAATGTATAATAAAATACCATCTAATATTTTAGACTTGCCGTTAAGGAAGGTTAAAAATAATCTTATAGTAAAGGCATATTATAGTGTAAATGAGTATATTGACGACAAGTTCGCTTGGAAATAAATATTCTTATTGTTTTAGGTCAATTTTTTGTTTATTAGGTTATAATCATTTTTATAGTTTAGTTAACTACCGTATTTTCTTTTTTTACTACATTTGCATTCTTGTTCTACTCTTTTTATTATAATTTATCGGATTTGTAAGGTGAGAGTAACTCGTGGTCATGAACTGCAAACGAATAGATTGTAAATTGCTGCAGGTTTATGTACCGTTACTTTTCGCGACATACTGTTCCACCATAGCTCTGAACAGCCATGTTCGCGAGTTGCCTACATCAAAAAACGTAACTGGATGCTCCTGTCTCACCAGATTTACTCTGGGAGGCGTACCAAATGAACGTAATTTATTGCTTGAGTATGATATCAATAACTATTAAATTTTGCATTAGTAGATACTCACAATGTGAAACAGTTGCAGCTCCTTACAAAGATAACATGTAAAACCATTATACTGGCAGTTAAAAAGAGTGGCCACGACTTTTATTGCCCGGTTCTTTCTCGTGGTTCTACCTATTGCATTGCGAACGTGGCAGTAAATGTAAATGTAGAATCAAAAAACGTCAAAAATTAAATTTTTGTTCGTTATAAGCGTCACTTTGTGGCCTAAATGAATAAATGATTTTGACTTTGACTTTAACGTATAAAATCGCGTTAGAAAAGTCTTTGCTGCTGCTAACTGTAAAATGATTTTAGAAACATTTTCAAGATAAAGTAAAAACAGAAGGAAAATATTTTTTTATTCAATTTAGACTTTTACAATACTTGGCTATTGTACACAAAACAACAATGCTTTTATTTTATTCAATGTAGAAAGCTCCAGAACCAAACTTTACAGCTTTCTACATTATTTTAATTCGTTCGAATAATAATTTCAAAGAAAAATAATTATAAGTATTATAACCCAAGGCAAGATTCATGGCGCTTAGTTGTGAAAATCTATATTGTATCTTTTTCTTTTGTTCCTTTATTAAAATTCTTTATTAAGTTGTAATTGGAGCGTTCATACACGAGATTTTATCTGGAATGGAAATTTAATGGCAATTTTCATATGTCAACAAGAAGCGATTCACTAGATTATAATTATTATTTTACTATGCTACGATTCGATTATTTAACTTCCACGTTTAATAACCGATATTAGTTTACAGAATATTTCGAATATTGATTTAAGGTAGAAACCCTACAATTGCGTGATAAGTAAGCAGAATGTTCATAATTTTATTCGGTATGCTAATTTTATGCACAAATTTTGGTTCGACTGTCGACGATAGACGTCACAATCGTGGACCACTTTTGTCTTTTGAGTGGTATTTCCCTAGGATATTTCTAATAGTCGAACTATGTTTCAATAATCTCAAACATTGTTAATGATCAGGATTCGGCAAGATATTTTCCTATTTTCCTGGGCTTATCCACGCCAACTAGCAATGGTATATACTTTTTAAAGAAGACTTATTACTCTTCATTTTGCATTACAGAACGCCAATATCAGTCATTCATCGATCTGAATTGTTTGAAAATACAACTTTATGACAACTATTGCTAAATTCATAAAACCCGCTCTGCCCTCTCGTTACCTCTTATAGAAATATGCTAAGGATAACTTGGATCTCTGTAAATTGAACCATTCTACAATAGATATTTTATATATCAAAACATACACTTAAGCTGAATATTTGGATTCAAGTTTATATTGTTGAAAGAGTTGTCACAGGTGTAAGTATACGAGTCCTGGCAATTATAAGTAATTGCTAAAAAATCTTCAGATACAATTTTTACTTTACTACTTTTGTGGGCACTTTCTATAGGTTGCCAAAGTACTATAGAATGCTCGAGATCACTACAAAAATCTAGCATTTTCATTATTATAATCAACTACATACTGTCCGCGTTTCCGTTCGCACCGACATCTTCTTTCGCGACCAAAAATGGTATATGTATTATGCTTACCTATATTTCTGCAAAGTTTCATCAAAATAAGTTCGTATTTATAATGTTAGCGTGGACATAGATAAATATAATACTTTACAGTACAGATGCCGCAAGTCGTCCATAAAAATTGGCCACGTTAGATCCTTAATATTAGACCTTTATTTTTATAAGTACTTCTTAATACCGTAAATAATACAACAGATGGCGCTAGCGACGAAAAAATGGGAGTCGATGGTAGCGACATCTTACGTCTCATTTTGTAAGCAATGTTATTTTAAATTAAAAAGAAGAGATGGCGCTATAATAAAAAAGCATTCTGTCTAAAATGTAGAAATATTATGATTATTCACCTTGTCACCCAAGTGTGCCTCATTTCAAGGTTATAACACGATCAACCGATCTAGTAGGTACCTATTTTACGTATGTACCGGTGGCGTTAAAACATCTAGCGATATTTTTATGACTTCGTGTCTTTCCGTTCAAAATTTGGAATGCACTTTGTACACTGTTCCATAAAGCTGATATTTGACATACTTAGGTAAGTTTGGTGGCTATGTTACGGTAACATTGAAATGGTGCAGTGATGAATGACCTTGTGAATGCACCTTGGTCGTATGATGAAGCCGGGAAGATGGTTACAGGAACTTCTAAACTACATATGATAAACTACTCGTGTTTGGGCTCGTTTGAATTGACTTGACAAAACCTATGACCCTGTGAGGTTGCCTTGGTCTGATGATGAAGCCGGAAGATGGTCACAGGAACTCCTAAACTACACATGATAAACTAGTCGTGTTTGGGCTCGTTTGACAAGACTTGACAAAACCTATGACCTTGTGAGGTTGCTTTGGTCTGATGATGAAGCCGGAAGGTGGTCACAGGAACTCCTAAACTACACATGATAAACTAGTCGTGTTTGGGCTCGTTTGACAAGACTTGACAAAACCTATGACCTTGTGTGGTTGCCTTGGTCTGATGATGAAGCCGGAAGGTGGTCACAGGAACTCCTAAACTACACATGATAAACTAGTAGTGTTCGGGCTCGTTTGAATAGATTTGACAAAACCTATGACCTTGTGTGGTTGCCTTGGTCTAATGATGAAGCCGGAAGGTGGTTACAGGAACTCCTAAACTACACATGATAAACTAGTCGTGTTTGGGCTCGTTTGAATAGACTTGACAAAACCTATGACCTTGTGAGGTTGCCTTGGTCTGATGATGAAGCCGGAAGGTGGTCACAGGAACTCCTAAACTACACATGATAAACTAGTCGTGTTTGGGCTCGTTTGACAAGACTTGACAAAACCTATGACCTTGTGAGGTTGCCTTGGTCTGATGATGAAGCCGGAAGGTGGTCACAGGAACTCCTAAACTACACATGATAAACTAGTCGTGTTTGGGCTCGTTTGACAAGACTTGACAAAACCTATGACCTTGTGTGGTTGCCTTGGTCTGATGATGAAACCGGAAGGTGGTCACAGGAACTCCTAAACTACACATGATAAACTAGTCGTGTTTGGGCTCGTTTGACAAGACTTGATAAAACCTTTGACCTTGTGAGGTTGCCTTGGTCTGATGATGAAGCCGGAAGGTGGTCACAGGAACTCCTAAACTACACATGATAAACTAGTCGTGTTTGGGCTCGTTTGACAAGACTTGACAAAACCTATGACCTTGTGTGGTTGCCTTGGTCTGATGATGAAGCCGGAAGGTGGTCACAGGAACTCCTAAACTACACATGATAAACTAGTCGTGTTTGGGCTCGTTTGACAAGACTTGATAAAACCTTTGACCTTGTGAGGTTGCCTTGGTCTGACGATGAAGCCGGAAGGTGGTCACAGGAACTCCTAAACTACACATGATAAACTAGTCGTATTTGGGCTCGTTTGACAAGACTTGACAAAACCTATGACCTTGTGTGGTTGCCTTGGTCTGATGATGAAGCCGGAAGGTGGTCACAGGAACTCCTAAACTACACATGATAAACTAGTAGTGTTTGGGCTCGTTTGAATAGATTTGACAAAACCTATGACCTTGTGAGGTTGCCTTGGTCTTATGATGAAGCCGGCAGGTGGTCACTGAAACTCCTAAACTACACATGATAAACTAGTCGTGTTTGGGCTCGTTTGACAAGACTTGATAAAACCGACAAAACCTATGACCTTGTGAGGTTGCCTTGGTCTGATGATGAAGCCGGAAGGTGGTCACAGGAACTCCTAAACTACACATGAGAAACTAGTAGTGTTTGGGCTAGTTTGAATAGACTTGACAAAACCTATGACCTTGTGAGGTTGCCTTGGTCTGATGGTCGGTGGTCCCAGGGTCTGTGGTGCATGCTACAGATAATAATAATAGGTACATTACTATACTAGGTGGAGCTTTCCTTTGAGTTCTGCTTCGTGAAAATTGTTATTCTTTATTTGTATTATTATATTCTTAATTAAATTGGTATTCAGGCGAAATTAATGTAACCTAAATGGCGAACCCCTGGCGAAGCGAACGTCGAGATTGCAAAAGGGGAATAGGTAGGTAACTATTAAAATGTAGAAATGAAACAACAGTTCATTTTATTTTTTTATTTATGAAACCATGATACCTCGTCAACTAACAAAAAATCTTGCAAAAACGTTGGAATTTTTTCTCTTCAACTTTCACGGGAACGAAGTCGCGCGCAAAAGCTAGTCATTACAATTGGTTTATTAATTCGGCCTTACAAGCAAGTTATGCAAACGTGCAAGTTAGTTTTTTATATAATTAACTCAAATCCATATGTTGGCAAATTAATATTTTTAAATTGATAAATTAGGTCGTTTTTTATTCCTCCATTAAAGTAGATAAATAGAATTAGATAAAAAACTAAATTTAACTATTATAAAATCCTTTATTTTGTAGGATTCGTAATTTTGAAGCTGATTGTAACGATTATTTTTTAAATACTTGCAACACTTTCAAAGTTTTTCTAATTTGAATTAAACGTACGCGATCGCGTCTCGCGTTTTGCCGATCGTAACGGAGTACTTTTACTTTCATGGGATATTATTCCTTACCGCCATACATTTACGGAACTTTGTCGCGCAAAACACTAAAATATTTGCAACACTTTCAAAGTATTTTTTACTTGAACGTACGCGGACATGTTTCGCGTATTACCGACTCCCGACCGTAACGTAGTAGGGTAAATACGCTAAATGTCGGCATCCTTACGGTTTTTCTGTTTTGGAATCGGTCTGGCACCATCAATTTGCAACGAAAGGATAGCTTCCGATGCGGTTTTGGATAGTTTGATAAATCTATTTCATTTTTATGGGCATAAGGTTGACATTTCTACTACAAGGAAAAAGTACTAAGGTTTATATGCGTCGAGAACGAAAAATCCCTAAAGTCGGCCATTCACGGGCCATGGTCGGTCGCGTTTTTCCCAAATATCGGCCAGGTATAGGATGTTTTAAATTAAGACGGATAAATATTATTAATATGATTTATTTTGGCAGGAGTCTCACTAAGTATACGTTATTAATCGTATTTGTTTAATAGTAGGTAAAATATTTTTTTATTTGCACTTAAATAACGTTAGGTAAGTATTACAATTTATAACAAAGTAAACATCAAAATAATTATAATTAGTTCTGGATATCTTTACAAAAATAATTCATACCATTTTTGGCCCAGAGTATCATTATTGAATATACAGGGTGTAAAAAGACCCTTAACGAAAACTGAAACCCCATATAGTACCAATTATTACGATCATTTTTTACTTCGGCACCATACCTGGGAAATTACTGGTTCAGGAGATATTGAGGCTCAAAGACACGATTTTTTTTTTCGAATAATTCCAAAATCTTGTTTAGAATGATAAATGTACACTTTCTGCCAAATAATCATAAACAAAATGTTCAATATTTCCCTAAAGTAAACGGCTTTAAAGTTCCCGACGCGTAGTGTATGCGTACCATCAATCAGCTGCGAGGTCATTCCCCTCGGCCGCGCGACCACGTGATCATAAACTGCCGCCACCGCGGCGCACGGTGTAGGTAGATACGGCCGGCGTAGGTACGATGACTGCAAACGCGCGCTATACATTGCCATTTTTAAGCTTAAAATTTTTTTTTGTTTCCCCGGTATTATTTTCACGTAGTATGACTTGGCATGATGTGCAAAACGAGTAGACTTCGGCTTGGTGATGGGTCTTGTGACACCCTGTATTTATATTTTTAAGCTACGTAATTAACATGGGTAGCAAGTTCCAAAGAGCAATTTATATCTTATATTTCCATACCATAATAAGCTAATATAAATGTTTTCAATAATATCAACTCCTACATTTAAACTTAACTCTTTATATTATAAATCAATAAACGTATAATAAATATTTAATTTTGAGAAAATAAGAAAAGTAATCAGCCTGTATAGTTGGGCTCGAATTCGAGGCTGGTCGACATTACGATCTTTAATGTTTTTAAAGCCAGCCTCTATTTTGTGTACATTATTTCTCGAGATTCAACTAATATCACCCCGGCCGGTATTTGGCGATTAAACGTAAAATAGATTTATTTGCCTATATGCGTTGCAAATTCTCTTATTAAGGCAATGGAATTAGTACAATTGGAAATTATAAAACAGACTGCATTTACTTTTAGTCGGCCACGGCCGAGAATCCGGTTTTAATTCAAAATTGGTATTCTATTGGCGGCCTCCTATTTTCCCTTAAAACAATACGTTAAACATTGAAAAATCTATCTCAAAATATAGTAAAAATCACTAATTACTAATAATACTGCTTAAAACAATAAAAAAGGAATATCTGACCGTTCTAATATCAATCCCCGAAGTGTGGATATTCACAGCAAGTAAGGTACTTTAAATATGAAATTGACGCTTCGACGGCGCAATCGCTACTGACGCTCAGTGTGCGAAGAGTGTGTAACGTAATCGGAAAGTAACGGTTGTACATATAGATTATGAACTAAGATTGTAATTCGAGTGGCAAATTTGTAACTTCAATACGTTTTAAATGAACGCAAGCCGAAAATGTGCAGACGGTCGAAGTTTGGGGAGGGGCCGACGTATGGCGTATTTACCCTACAGATACTTTTATGAAATAATATTCCTTACTGCCATACATTTACGGAACTTTATCGCACAAAAGACTAAAATACTTGAAAGTATTTTGAGTACTCCAGGAAATAAAAATTGCAAGGTTTTGCGCGACAAAGTTCCTTAAATATATGGTAGTAAGGAATAAATTTCCATGAAAGTATTTAGAAAAGTCCATTACCAAATTTTGCGATAAACATCCTTACTCATATTAAGATAAGGTTTATTTTTCAATACAAACTTGCATTACCAGGGCGTCACACGAAGTTTTCTATACTCGAGTGCCCAAAAACTTGCAAGTATATTGATACCTGGTTTTCGACCCTGGTATTTTTATAGAGACGCACTTGGTGTACTTGGTACGCGATTTTGCAATTGTGCGACTCATGAAGTCATGACTATCGGCATAGATAAATTTAATACTATACCTATCGGGAACCAAGCGAACGAGTTCTAGACTTCTAGAGAAGTCAACAACATACTCAACATCAACTGTTTATTAGTTGCTATTGTCTGTTCAAGATACCAACGAAAAAAATAAAAGGTAAAAAATATACAGTATCATTTATGAATTGAAGGGACAGGCGTATTTTTGTAAAACTAACTGCATCTTTCGCTTGGAGTATTTAACTTAAATCTACTTTTGTTGCGAAGGCAACATTAAAAGAACCATTTTATGGTTTGTTTACATTTTATTTTTTCGTATCTTGAACAGACTATAGGTAGGTACCTATAAATGTAAGACGCATATTGATTAACATAATTTATGAAAATTTATTATATAATACTACTACAAACACAGTAAGTTTTTATTATGTATAAAATTTTAATTACACTACTTTTACGTACTTAAATGTAAAAACAAAACGCAATCGCTCGACTAGGTACCTATACAGGTACTTTTTAAAATAAATACTCATGGCCGTTCATTGGTTAACATAATATCTTACTTTTTCAAATATTTGATGTTTATTTAATAAATATTTATTTATTTTACCATCTACAGATTAATACCAAATTAAATAAAAATAAATATATACATACGTAAAAGCGCCATCTATGAATGCCGAGTGAAAGTTAACTCATTGTAACGTTTTACTACAAGCTAGTACGTATTTTGGCCACCAGAGCAACGAAGTGCACATCATATTTTTAAAAAATATTCATATTCAATTAAATGTTTCATTTTTTTTATTTAATCGTAATAAAGGGATTTTTTAATTAATAAATATCATATTTTAGAACTTTATTTTCTTATTTATCATTTATGCATGAAAGTAATCAATAACAATCGATACTAGTAAAGCCATCTGTTGAGAGAGTTAAGAATGACGGAAAACGTTCTAAGGAATGAGACCCCATGGCGTGGATGCTAAAGATCTCGTTAGATTATAGCTTTCTACTGATACCACAGTTAGTCTGAATCAAGAATTTCTGCAGAAACATTAAGCGCTTCGTAAACCAAATAGCTACACAGTCATATTTTCCCTGCCTCTCATCCCACGTTAAGTACCTCGCTCTTTATTATTAAGCAAATATGGCAAATATATAGTTATTTTTTCTAAATCAAGCTTTAGTTGTAGATGTAGTAATATTTTAACGCACACACTATACCAATAATCACTATAATCAATAGATAGACCGTATGTGATATCTATGTATTTTTCTATTGTTCCAAGGATAGGTATTTAAGGTACTTAACTACGACTTAAGAAACAAGACTAAAGCATTTTGTTATTTTAAGCACAGTTATGAAGATAGACGTCCGAATATATTGGGCTCTGCCGTTGTTAGTACTAGGTTTTTAATAGATTAGCAACTTTAAAAAAAAATGACAATCACAGTAACATTTTGACAGATCGATTTATAAGGTTATCTTCGAATGTGACATTTAACATGCTTCATAAACACACAATTTTGATCACATAAATTATAAAATATCTGGTATTCCAATCTTATCAGAATCATAATTTAAAAAAGAGCAAAAATAACAGAATTTATTGTCACTATGCTATTGAGACTTGCGACGCAAATTAGGACAGGTTTATGTCAAGCGGTGGACTGCTAAAGGCAGTATGATGATGTAGCTGTCACAGCTATCCTATATAATATACCAACTCCTTTCATAACTTTCAAATATTTTCTTCATATTTTTACCATTGGTCGCTTCCACCTTATCCCACCCCGCAGTCGTTCGGCCATCACTCAGTAGAATCGTCTCATAACGTCGTAAGCACACGTACGCAACGATTCTTCTGCAAGTACCCGTTATGAGCGGAATTGCCTCTTCACACGGCACTTATGCAGCACCTACTCACACAACTTTAGACACGGTGACAATTCGACGGGTTTTTGTTTAGTTTCAATACGTTCGATCTGGTAAAAGTGCGATAGAAATCTATGTATATTAATAAGTAATATTATAAATGCTAAGGTGTGTTTTTGTTGTTTGCCCTTTCTTCACGTCACATAGAGCGATTTTATAGTAAGATTGAGAGTGATATAAACTACATACTTTGTACCGCGATAAATTACGTCGCAATAGCCGACTCCTATTCGAGCGCAGCCACAGGAGAATCTAGTATTATATATGAACTAGACCATTCCCCATGCTCCGCTCTCGTGGGTCTATTATTTCGCCTTAGGGTGAAAATTCCCAAAATCCTTTCATAATGGTCCCTTATACTCCCCATGGCATATAGATACATGACATAGCAGCTTCTTGTACCCAGTAGTCTTGGCTGTGCGTTTTCTGTCAGTCAGTTAGTTACACAAGAATTTCATACATACAAATTTAGATGATTCTCTGTATCGGATATCAGATAAACGAATATTGATGGGACATGTTATCGGTTGAGACAAATTATATCGGCCGCGTTGCTTATTTATTTTCGCATATATTTTGCAACGTGTTGACAGTTGAATGTTTTATCACGACAGTTTTATCAGACAGATAGCATTGTAATAGATTATGTGAAGCCATTTAATACAATTTAATATGAAAAGATAACGTTAATTGATTGTTAGCTTTTACAGGTTGTTCGAACTTTAAGCGACTATTTTCGTTTTTTTTTTTGCTCTACTTGATGCATGTAATCTTGAAGTTTTACAAAAGCTATGCCTAAGCTACATTATTTAGTAGGCGTAGAGAATACAGAAGAGAGACGAAAAATTTGCAAGATTTTGATTTTGTCGTACGAGAGTCATAATTCTGTTCCTGGTCACCACTCTGATTCTCTCATACTTAACTGCAATAAAGCACATTTCATGAATGGCAATTATACTAGAAGAGAGTAAGCGCTTGGCCAAACTGGAAGCGCGTTTGCGGGCTCGGCCCGCGCGCATCCCGCGCGCTGGCGTCGCCGCGTCGTGCGCGTCTTCGTGTCCGAAGCGCGCGACGCATCCGCGAGTGACAATTATTTTTTCATCTTCCCATCCTGAGGAGCAAGAACTTTAAAGTGGCGGCAGAAGTGCGGGAGTGACTGCTAGTTTTCTTCAATATGACTTTTACTCACGAAAGTTTTATCTTTTGTGAACAAGATGAGGCTGTTGGGCGCGGTATGCGTGCTATACGCGTGTCTGGTGGCGGCGAGCGCGCAGTGGCGCTGCCCTGGGCTGAGCGCGCGACCATACTGCGCTGTAGCGCAGTATGGTCTCCGCAACAATATGATTAATTTTATTCATACCTGTAGGTATGAATAAAGTTAATCATATTGTTGCGGACGGGGTAACGGGATTACAAGGAAACACCGAGTAGCACAGATGACTCCTTAGTTTAACTACGTACAGCGTACACTTTACACGACGCATCGTTCGATCTCAATGCGGACAGCACCAACACTAATGACTTTTGCACTGTACTGTACTTCACTTCACTGTACTTTACTGGAATAGTGGACTACTACTTCTTCCTTTACTTCTTCACTGTACCGCTTCCGAACTTAAAACTGGCATTTATCGCTTCTACACCGCCTTATAAACCCCTACGAATGTTCTAGATCCACTACTATCGATAGTCATTTCGTTTGTCATTTATTTTCATTTCCCGTCTTTTTCTATCCGTTCCGTTCGTTCCTGAATTTACTAGAATTTTCTAATGTCATTTCCAAATAATTAAATATTCTTTAAACTGTTTTGCCAATAATTATTCTGTTTGACGACCAGCCAGTTTGTCGTGTACACGTCAGTATGATTTACGCGCTCCTTGACGACCGTAGTGTGGACAGTTTGACATGACACTGGCCGTCACGATATCTTCTTTATCATCATCAGCCTTTATCTGCCGAACGTAGGCCTATCCCATGGTGCGCCAAGGAGCTGAGTCTTTAGCTTTCTCCTCTAGTCCCTGTGCGTTTTAATATCTTCTTGGATATATCAATATCTGGCATTACTGACTGACTGCAGACAACGCAGAGCAAAATTTACTAGGCGCAGGCAGCTGAAATTTGGTATGTTTGTTCTTTGGGGAACGTAGGGGTGCACTACGAAAGGATTTCCCGTAACTCCCATAGGATCGGGCAGAAACAGTTAAATTAAATCAAATGTTCGAGCATGGCTGCGGGCATCCTTTGCTTATAGAGTAAGATCCCAGGGCCGCCACACCTTACTTATTATCTCAGAAACAAAATGTATAGAATAATGTAGTGTTAGCATCTATGATACTTGCTAGTTTGGATCGAGGGCCAATTTTTATGTATGAGGTGCTAAAGGTCGACGGGAACAATTTCCATAAATTTTCTAAATGCTGTCTCCTAGCGGTCTCTACCAATCGCTAGATACCAACTATTAGTTTGGAAGCTTTAAAGCGTCTGGTAAATATTACCGCCGGCGCCGTCGAAATGAGTCTGGCAGTTTTATTTATGAAAAATATTATAATCTTTTTTTAAAAATACTTAAAAATCAGCACTGAGGATTTAAGAAAAGTTTGTGCTATGTTAAAAGTTAGTAACATTTAGCACCTCGTAACTAAAAATTGGCCAACGATCCAAGCTATCAAGTATGTGTACACTCATAGCACATACTAACACTACATTATTCTATACATTTCGTTTTTGAGAAAATAAGTAACGGCGGCTCTGGAATCTTAGACTATTTATTGAAAGTAAAATGTAAGAGCCTGTAGCAACCAGCTACTTAACACGGAAGCGAAGACGACAACTGCCATCACAATACCATCTAACCAATGACGCTGGAACCTCTACGACACGAACCAACCTAACAAAGCCGAAGCGCCAAATTAAAAATCCTGAATCGCGCAAGCAACTTTTGTGCACCGAGCTGCATATATACAACTTCTTAAGTATCTACATTGGACAGCTGTCTACCAGGCACGACCACCTAGCCTGGTAAGAGGTCCTTCCTCTAGTTGGAGGAACACCGCACCTTATATCTCCACAAGCCTATGTGCACAAAGCGAAACGCGGCGGAGAGCACTTTCCACTCATACAAAAATAATTTAGCGAGTCTTAATCGCGTAAAATTAACTTATTTAAGGTAGAAACACCTGTTTATTTTCGACGTTTCGATCGTCTTGCACCGATGGCGGTCGCAGAGAGAGAGAGTATTCAGCACCTACCCTCACTTGGTTTTTTTTTATTTATGTATGCAATGTCGGTACTTCGACACACTACGCTAATGACGTCTACCCACTGTTGAGCTTTGCCACTGAGGTTGTGTTTTTATTTTGCTGATGACTGCATTCCAAGTCGTCGATAATCTATATCCATCCTCCAAGTTGAAATTGTAATGTTTCTTTATTTATACCGCTTCACGTTCTATCCTGGAGTAATAGTGACGATCGGTGGATAAGACTCGTGGTTGATGTAATTCTATCAAGTGGTTTGCTCCAGACTCCAACAACTGTTCAGCTATAGCCGACTTATTAATTTGAAGGTTTTTTTACAGCTGCTGATATGTTCCTTTACTCTTTCAGCTATTGTACGCTTGGTCTCTCCGATATATGAACTACCCCAGCTGCTTCCCTATACAAATCTCAGAAACACTTGCTGACCTGGGAATCAAACCCAGGATCGACCGATCAGCAAACGCACACGCTATCCACTGGACCTCGGAGGTGCCTTGCTTAAGAATGCTAGTTTATTATAAATCTTTGCAATGATATACATCTTGTAATATCATTGCATCTTTATATTTTCTTTTATCTTGGTAAATGAAAGATATTTAGCCAATTAACCTTATAATCGTACTTCCAAATTCCTGTACATTAATGTATATTTTCTTGGTTTATATTAATGACAAGGAATATGTAAGTGTCTACTATTTACGCAAGATAACCAAGTAGAGCCATCGAATTATCAGTCTTTATTTATCATTTCAATGTAAATAATTTCAAAACCATAATAATAACAGACAACTTAGAAAACTCTTCCAATATTATTTGTACAATTTAATCGCCAACAACTGTTACCTAGAACTCAAACAATAATAAGTAACATTAAAAAAGCAATATTTAGTAACATAAGCGCGGAAGCAAAAGTAAACGATCTAGAACAACATGTCAAACAAAACATTGGCTCAACAAAAATAACACAAGTTGCAATCAATTAATATCGTGATACAAGAAATAAACAAAATAAAATGGATAATGGAAATAAATCGGAGAAGGACATCGGTGACCAATGTTGCTTTATTTATTTTCTTTCTTTATTTATTTTGGGAATCCCTACAGTATTTTGCAGGTTTATATATGAAAATCTTTTCCCAGCAGTAATCCGATTATAGACATCCACATTATATTGTGCCGTTGGAGAGGCCTATATTCTGCAGTGGGCTAAATCGTTCTGATGATGATAATAATCATGAGACACCTACATGATTTTATCCAGGTACAGAAGTTACTACAAAAAATAGATAGTCTCTACCAATAATTATTACCTTACAAGAAATACGTATTACAATTAAATTTATATCAAAGCATTATTTCTGTTGTTTACATCAGTTGCTATGCGATTTCTGTATGTAACGTCACAATCACATTCGAACTGCTTTTATTCTGGTCAAACTACTATACGTTTGATAATGCCACCAAAAAGTGAGGCTTGCAAGAGAGGAATGTGATGCGATATCTAAACAATTTATACATCACAAAATTTTGATGTAGCACCACCGATAACTTACCAAAATTGAATGCAATGGTAAAATTGCAGGCACATTACATTGCTTATCAATAATAATACAGTATGCAAGTTTCCTTTGACACAAAGCTTCCGCAAATAGCAGCTTGTTGATAGTAAGTATGTCAGTCATGTCAATAATAATAATATGTAGTCCCGTGACGTATGCTTTCAGTATCACTAAAGTATTAATATCAAATACCTGTGACTGAAAATTCGGTTACCAATTATTCGACCAGTATTACCAATAGGGTAATAACCAGTATTACCTTTAAGGAAATTGTCAATAGTAATTGTATTCGTCCGCAGATTCATCAGTAGGTTTACCTCATATTATTTGTGACATTTTTACCAATATGCTAGTGCATGTTTAATATTTTCCGGGACAACTTATAAATCAACTTGATGCCGACCAGGTAATGATGTAACCTTTCGAGTTATATACCACGTACCTTTGATCCGAGTTACAGATTTTTCGGCACTGTTACAAGTGCCATGTTCACGAATTAAAAATAAAATTTAAATCTTTTTATTCTCAAATACAAAGACCAAAGTTATAAAAAATAAATAACAAACACGTGCAAAACAAGCAATTGTGTCCATCACAAAGGTTTGTGCTGCGTGGAAAACGTATTTACGTGCTTTAGCTTAACAGATAAGTTCATTTAACTAACATCATCTACTAAACCAACATGCTAGTCACGATATCTATACATATAAGTTTCGTTTTCCTCACACTATTATATTTGGATTTTTACTATTACACTATTACAGGATACTTAACATTCTTCAATAAACTGAATTTCAGTGAAAGTAGCGTATTAGCTAAAAACTATTTAGATTGCACTATGCATATTACGTAAAAGCGCAAATACAATATAAATTTAGCGCGTAGTGTAATTTTAGCTAGCCCTTGACGAAAAGAACATTGTATATAAGCACCACTTTCGTTAGGAGTAAGTATTGTGCTGAGTGGACTTTAACGTAAAATGATAATGCTATATTCATATAGAACATCAACTTTTTAGTAACAAAGGGCCCTGTAGACATTTGTTTGAATTTTCCAAATTCGTTTGAGACCCTAGTTCGGTGTTTAAATACTAGTTTGTCCAAAATTTCTCGGGTATATTTATCTTTGTGCTCTTTTCATAAAACGTACATATAGACTTTTATGCAAATTCGGGGATTAAACAGATGAGTATATTTGAATTGCGATATAGTCAGCCGTTTAAGCTTTTTTATTTGAGAAAAACGTCTTCTAATGTAATATGGCCTCATTTTATTAATACTGAAATATTTCGTATTGGAATAAATCTACATTTTCATCACAATAATATTTATAAGAATAAGTATTCTGGTGAAGTGAAAAGTCGAACACAAATGCGGACCTTTTTTTTATATTTCATAAATCCCTCATTTCTTCATAATCTGTCAAAGGCACTTAACACTACGGAGTAAGACGTTTATTGATGCCAAGATGTTGAAAGGTGTGATCACAGACCCTACTCAAAGTCTCGCCGACTCACGCACCTGCCAATTGATAGCTTTTGTTTACTGAACGCCTCTCTACGAGTGAATTGTGGCTCACGTTAGACCACTACCATGGGTCACTCGATATTTACTTTGAATTTACGCAGAGGCGTGGCAGATGGTATATTTGCATACAAACTGTTAAATGACAAAATTGACTGCCCGGGTCTTCTAAATCTTTTCAGCTTTCGTCTACCAGCTAGGTATCCTAGATATAGCATGACTCCATTGTGCGCGCCCCTGAGAAGGACGTACTTGGAGCAAACTCGCCTGTGGTTAGAATGTGCAGGATTGTAAATGGTTACAGTGACCATGTGAATGTTCATTTCGACAGCATAGGCAAAGTCTCTAAGAGCATAATTAAATATAGGTACACAAAGCTGTAACCAACTATAAAGGTGATAATTTAAAAAAATATTTATTTTTATGTTTTAATTCCACTGTTTTAATTTTAATGTTATAATTTGATTGTTTTATTTTAATGTTTTTTTTTAATGTTTTATTTTAATGTTTAATTTTAATATTATTTTACTTTTAATGTTCTATTTTAATTGTGATGTTTTATTTTCATTTCAATGTTTTGATTAATTCAATCACTTTAATGTTATTTATTGTAAATATATTTATTTCATAGCATTTTGGCATCATCGAAGTATCACAATTTAAGAATCTCGCTTTTATATTTTTATTTTGTTAGTAAAGAAAATTTTCCTCAGTAACTTGTGCATGTGGTGTTAACCTATAATTAATTGTTACACTAGAAAATGTTGCCTATTGTTTGTAATAAGTTAATGTATCAGTGTAATCAATTGTTGGTTAACCAAATAAATAAATAAATTTAATCACCAAAACTTGCAACTAGGTACTGATAATTCTATATACAGCCTTACGCAGTCTATTGCTCGATTTAAGCCTCTTCTAATTAGCTTCATAGTAGTGTGAGTCAATTGGAGGATTCGGTTTACTATAAATATGTATATGTTGATTTTGCTAAATTCTGACACGGTATTGAAACCATAAAAATATATCAACATTATCAAGAGACTAGTACTGGAGTAACAACTGCTTCGCAAGTTCATAATTAAAGACCTGCCCTTTACAATATTATTTTAGATCAAACGAGTCTGCAACATATATAGTGTTCAGTTGTAGTCCTATTTTCATACAAAATAATTCTACCGTTTTAGAATTTAATAGATATTTCACAGTTCACAAATCTCACTAAACACTTAAGAGATTTAATAGACAATTGTAAATTTGTTCATAGATCAAGTTATAAAACATTTACAATGTAAGATGATCTTTTGCGGAATAAACTTGCCGTAGGGAGTCGGACCTTTAATGACATGCATACAGATCATATTCGACGACTTTTTGCTGTGATTTCAACGAATGGTGTTAAAAGACACGATTTAACGTTGGACGATATATGAATTAACAAAATTTGAGAAAAGTACTATTCTTTTGTACCAAATAGTGATGTGTTTGCAAATTTCACATCGCTTTGGACGCTTGTTTCACTGCACATACTCAGTACCGACACAAAAACACATTTATAAAACGACAGTAAAAGTGTTCGTATGCGAGAAAACTGAAACTGGTTCAGTTTTACGAAATCAGGATTAGACTATTGTGGAATATCGATAATTTACGCACAACAAGATTTATAAAGTGCCTATTCTTAACAATAGCATTTTTTATTACTCCGATGATGAATACGGTGGATTAGATGAAGTAGCAGATCCCTGCGTCTCAGTGGCATTGTGAACATTTGGCGTACTATACCATGCTGGCCAGACGGGTTGGTAAAGGGTTCAATGGCGAGTTTTTCCGTCCTTTTGTAAAGATACTAGTACCTTTCTTAGTTGCTTCTTAAGATACCTACGGAATAAAATGAGGTAGTGATTTTTTATATTCTTGATTTGTTACTACATGGAGAATATTTATTTTAGAATATTTTTTATTTATAATATTGAATTATTAGTATGTCTCATAGTAGGGGCAACTGAAAGGTATTGTTTCGGAATCAACGTCCATCGCTGCAGCTTTTGACCCATTGGATATTTAGACATATTGTTGTGTCCTACTATTGTGGAGAACTCTTACTTTCGCTTACTGTTTGTGGGCTCTTCCATGATTATTGGAATGAGATAGTAAATAATATGTTACGATAATATATATATTTATTTGTTATGTATTTCCGGATTTCTTTTTGGTTACATACATGAAAGCGATCAGTATAGTTAAAAATAATTTTCTCTCACACGTTGCGATTATAGAATTGTAAAATGAATAGAGGGATGATATTAATATTCCGCAACGCGAGTGCTGCAAATAAGAATTTGTGTACCGCCTGTATTCCGTGGTTTATATTTTGTTTATTGAAATTTCAGTTTGGTTTGATTTCGGCTTTTCGTTGTATTGTGAGATGCTTCAATACATATCGTGTTATTTATTTATACTTAAAAGAGAATGGCCGCAGCTACACCCGCACATTTTTTTGATTTTTTACTGGTTCTGCCTGAATCCGTGGGAATTTCAAGGAATCCCTTCTTACACCTTGAATTGTCCTTGGGGACCGTAGTCCCCAGAGACAATTCATGCCAAATCTCAGCTTCTTGGACCAGTGTTGGCTGTGCGTTGTTTGTCAATCAGTAACGCAAGAATATTATATTCAGGCTGTCACAAGACCCATCACCAAGTCGAAGTCTACTCGTTTTGAACATCATGACTAACAAAAATAATACCTGGGAAACGATTTTATTATGTAGACACATTTTTTAAGCCGCTATTAAAAGTGCGCACGTGCCATGCTCAAAATACGTACTTATCCATGGGTGCATAGGAGATCTTGGCGGGGTAAGTGCATCGATTCTTTACCTAATTAAAGAATTGTATAGTAAATTTGAGAATCAATATCTCCTGAACCAGTAATTTCCCAGGTATGGTGACGAAGTAAAAAATGTTTGCAATGATACCAATCATTATGGGATACACAATATGGGATTTCAGTTTTTATTTTACACCCCGTATACAGAAAATTTATTTAGTATTAATAGTGCTGAATTTGCACATTATTACTCCTAAAATTAAAACGTAATTTTCTACAAAGACAACCTGACAATGTCATATGAAGTTACAGAAAAGCGTAGGCTTTAGGCCCGAATATGTCTGTCCAGAAATGGTCACGGGCGTGGTTTTGTACAAAAGCTAATACATGATGTAATTACATATTTTGTTTAATAATATTTTGGGTAGTGACTGATTAAGAATACTAAGGTTCACTACTCCATTTCAGCTTATCGGTGATGTAAAAGACGACTAAGGCAAAAAGGCAGCGATAGCCTAGTGGAGATACCAACGGACGGCCATGCAGAGGGTATTGGGTTCGGATCCACGGCACGCACCAATACTTTTCGAAGTTAAGTGTGTATTAAATTGTTAATTATCGCTTGCCGCGTGCCTCAGAGAGCACGTTAAAACGTCGGTCCCGGCTGTCATGAATATTTTTGACAGTCGTTACGGGGAGTCAGTACCCTCAAATAAACTGATGCTGCGGAGGTCAAACGACAGTCGCTCTGTGGAAATGTTGGTATTCTGTCATATCTGGTAAGACCAGTAATTGGACCTCGGGCTCCAAGGCGTGCAAGTCTTGATGATGTAAAAGACGACTAAGGGAAATACACGAAGCCAATAGGATAGATAGATAGATAATTCTTTATTGTGCAAATGTTGGTACAAATTCGGTGTAAATGACTTAAGTGTACATAATCAAATGCACAAGGGCGGCCTTATCGCAAAGTGCGATCTCTTCCAGGCAACCTTAGGATGGACAGACTGAAAAGACAAAACGCTTTGATGTGTAGTGACTAAAAGTATCTGATTAGGCATATATACAATAGATAGGGTAGATGCTAAACATATAAATAAATACATAATATGATACATACATATATATAATATGATACATACATATATATACAAATATATAAATACATAAATATAATACATATACATACATATAATAATACATACATACATACATATACATATGCTCACGCCTTTTTCCCGTCGGGATAGGCAGAGACAAAAGAACGCCACTTGCTTCTATCCTTGCAAACCTCACGCGCTTCCTCTACATTCATTATTCTTTTCATACATGCTCGCCGGTTACGGGTGCTTCGGACTTTAACGTTTTTCAAGACGTCCCCAATTTGGTCGACGAACGTCTTACGAGGTCTGCCGCAACCGGCTTGCCCACACACCTCTGCCATATATATATTTGATTCGTCAATCTTTCTTCACTCATTGGCTCCACGTGTCCAAACCATTTCAGCATTCCTTTCTCAATCCTTGTCACAACATTTTCTTTCAGGCCACATCGCTCTCGTACTGCATTCAGAATTCTATCAACCAGTCTCACCCCACACATACTACGCAGTGATCGCAACTCAACTGCGTAAATTCTGCTTTCATGCTTTTTCTGCCATACCCAATACTCACTTCCATACATCAAGGTGGGCACCAGCACTCATTTATGAACCGCTAGTCGCGATTTTTTAGGCACAGTTTGGCCGCTCATAAAGGCATGCAGCGCTCCATTCACACTGTTCCCCGCAGTCACTCTCCTTTCAATATCTCCTTCACATCTTCCATCTCTTGTAAACATGCTTGCCAAATATACAAATCTTTCAACTTGTTCTACATTTTCATCTTCAATTGTAATATTACACTCAGGTAAACTTTCATCCTTCTCAAACACCATCACTTTCGTCTTTCTTGCATTAACTTTCATACCTGCCGCTTTAAAACTCTCGTTCATGCAGTCCATCATTTGTTGCAAATCATTCGCCGATGATGCAAGAATGACTTGATCATCGGCGTATAAGAGGCACTTAACACGCAATCCTGCCATATCGATCCCGCATTCAATGTCCCTCATATCTTGCATGCAGCTGTCCATGAATAAGTTGAACAACCAGGGCGAGGCTGCACACCTCTGTCTGACACCTTTAGAGATGTCAAACCAGTCCGTATAGGCACCATTAATCCGGACACAGGCCCTAGAATCCCTATAAAAAGATTTAAGAGCCCTTATTATAAAGTTGTCCACCCCATACATAGATAGCACCTTCCATAGTTCCTTTCTATTTACCCTATCATAAGCCTTATCCAAGTCTATAAACGCGCAATATAGCTTCTGGTTTATTGCCAGACATTTTTCGGTGACGCAGCGTAAGGAAAAGAATTGATCCGTACATCCCATTCCCTTCCGAAATCCCACTTGCACATCTCATATCTTGTCATTAGTGACGTTTACTACTCTATCAATCAATATTCTGGCATACATTTCTCCAACAACACTAAGAAGGCTGATTTCGCAATAATTTTGATATTCCTGCTGCGAGCCGTCGCCTTTATAAATTGGAACAAGCACTGCCTTGGTCCAGTCATCTGGAATTTGGCCCTGTTTCAAGGACAGATTAAAAAGGCAATGCAGCAGGTTTACTGTAAGTCCCTCGCCAGCCTTCAACATTTCAGACGTCACTCTATCGCACCCAGCAGACTTTCCTGACCTCATACTTTTTAGAGCTTTCTTAATTTCATCCTTTCTATTTTCGTCACTCGGGCCCACACACGCATCTTCTATTATCTCTTCTCGCTCTATTTCACTCATTTCTTTCTCAAATAAACTCTCAAAATATTTTTTCAGCAGTCCAGTATCATTCTTTCTTCATTCATTACTTCACCTTATTCATTCCTAATCACTTTCATCAATGTATTCATATTTTTCCCTCGCGCTTCTTTGACAAGTTTCCAAAACAGTTTTATATTGTCTTGGAAACTTGCACCGAATTGCTTCTCATATTTCTCCTTTTTCTCATTCTTCTTCCTCTCTATACATTCTTTAACTTTAGCTTTCACACACCTATACTTGTCCTTCATTTCTTTAACACTATTTTTATTCATACCACCACTAGCTCTGTTCGTTGCTTCTTTTGCTAGGATATCCAGCCATGCTTTTTTCTTTTCCTTAACCATACTTTGAGTTTCATCATCCCACCAGTCAGCTTTCTCACATTTCTTACTTCTTCTTTCACTCACGCTGCATACGTCTTCAGCACATTTAACTACGTTGATCTTAAATACCGACCATACATCGCTCACACTTTCCTCATTTACATCACTCCAGATTGCATCCAGCCGTTGACTCAATTGCTTTTTGTACATTTTTTTCACACGCTGCTCTTTTTAATCTTTCCACTTTTATACGTACTAACTCAGTAGTACACGCTTTAATTCTATGCCACCAGCATTTGATCAGACCACTAATTATACGTATTACTAAATAGTGATCAGTGCCAACATCAGGTCCACGATAAACTCTAGTATCCACTACTTTCATTCTCATGTTGAGTTGATGAAAAATCAACTATCACAAAGTATATCATTCTTAAAACAACATTTCCTACCTTCTTTTGCCACGTGTACAAATGTATCCTTTTGTGCTAAAACCACGTATTTGTCACTGACAGACCCATCTCCACACATACATCTAACAAGTATACGCCGTTCTCATTCACACTCTTATCTCCAAATGCCCCAAGTACATATTCATACCCATCGCGCTTTAATCCAACCCTTGCATTAAAATCTCCAAGCATGACAATACGTTCATTCGACTTACGCAATAACACAACCTCTCTCATTTGTTCCCAAAATGCCGCTCTTACCACCTTGCTATAGGAGGAGTCCGGAGCATATACACCTACCAGAAATAGAGGTGTCAGGCCTACTTTCGTCCGGATCCAGATAAGATGCGGACTTACGCACTCATACTCACGCATGCATTCTGCCATTTGTTCTGAAAGGATTATACCGACGCCTTTACTACCATGTTCTTCATCGGTAACCTCTGACCATATAGAAGAAAGAAGAAGAAGAAAGAAAATATGTTTATTTGTATACACGTCGCACAATAATAACATACCAAAACAAAAATAAATAATGAACAACAATTAAAACCTTACGATAAGGAGACACATCACACTATTACGCAATCCAAAAGACTAGGACCCAAACGAAGCAACGGGTTGACGCCGTTGACAGACAAACGTCATAAACGTCACGTCCGGTGACGTGTACTGTCAATAACCGGCTTGCAACCATGTGCTTTCATGTTCTGCCACGTATACAAATTACAAATGGTAATAGAAAAGTGAAGTGGTTCATATCACTGTGAACGGGCCGCGCGTCAGCATGTCTTTCTCCTTACGCTTTGTCTCATTCACACACAACACATCTAGTTTTTTTTCATTCATTACTTCATAAACATCATCCAGCTTCTCACACATTCCTCCCCTAACATTTAACGTCGCAAATCGGCATTCCGTTGCCCACTTTCCGACCCGACGCGAACAATTCCGCATAGAATTTGGATGGTTTTGGCGTGACGTATGGCAAATATCGTCGCCGCCCACAGCTGTCAGGTTGCTTCCCCCCGAATACGAGGAGCAGCCTCGTCCTGCAAATACAGGACGAGGAGGCGATTCTCCGGCTCCGCCGGTAGCCCCCTGGGGTACACTTACATTAATATTACCTACAGCCATGATCACGTCGGTTATTATTTGACTGTTTGTTTTCTTTGGGGTTTAACAGTCAGTCCCTAACGGCGGGGCAGACTGCCGGGTTTGTTTCAAGTTTTCCTTCTCTATGGTTAAAGACGTAATATTTATTATGTTTGATGATACTGCCTCCGTCTAAATACCTTAGGCGCCTTTTACGACATCTTGGTAGGAGAGAGGTAGGGCTATTCTACTTCCCCGGACACCACACGGCAATATAATAATATGAACACAAAATACAGTGATAAAATTTGTACAATGAAAAATAGTGCTTCTTTAGTGCATTTTTAAAAAAATTCAATGATTTAGCTTGCCTAATTTCGACCGGCAGCGCATTCCACAAACGGACAGCTTGAACACCGAAGGATTTATCGTAGAAGTTTGTGGAATGTGTTGGCATCTGCAGTCTCAGACCCACCGACAACCTCAAGGTCCTTAAATGTGTATCATGAAGGAAATTAAAACGTTCTTTGAGATACGTGGGGGTATTAAGATTAAACAACACGTTGTACAGTAACATAAGAATATGAGTATTCAGGCGAAGTCAAATTGGGAGTCACTTGAGCCAGGATCGAAATTCAGATACATGATCATATTTTCGTAAACCAAAAATGAATCTTAAACAGAAGTTTTGGAAACGCTCAAGTTTATCAAGGTCCTCATTAAGATCAAAATAGCTGACATCGGCATAATCGAGTATTGGTAGAAGCAAGGATTGTGCAAGCGCAATCTTGGTGGTGGTGGGAAGAAAGTTCCTCAGCCTACGCAATAACCTAGCTGAAGCAAACAATTCACGGTTGGTTGTTTTTGACGGATTTACCTTGAGGCCATAATTTTTGCTCCACGTACAGATATGCGCCAAATCTGAGTTAATATTAGAAAACGCCGTTGAAATTGACTCTAGTGGTGCCTATGAATATATCTGCAAATCATCTGCATAAAGGTGGTAGGATGAAAGTAACTGTTTGGAGATAGAATTTATGAAAATTGCGAAAAGTAACGGAGATAGCACGGCGGTAC
This sequence comes from Euclidia mi, assembly GCA_944739405.2. Classification (NCBI taxonomy): domain Eukaryota; kingdom Metazoa; phylum Arthropoda; class Insecta; order Lepidoptera; family Erebidae; genus Euclidia; species Euclidia mi. The sequence continues at coordinate 31,504,184 of OX123192.2, forward strand.
CCTGACAGTTGTATTACACCACGAGGAGTACGACTCATCAACACGTTGTAACGTAATACTACGTATTGCGTTATAATATCTCGCAGGCGCTTAACGCCAGCTTTGTCCAAAGAGCGCTTCGCTAGGAATTGTTATCATATATGGTCATGTACCGAGCCACAGGTAGTCTGTGACTCATTGGTGTATGACTATATAAGATGGGTGGGCGATCTAAATCGGTCACTTGCCCTACACATCGCCTTGCCGATGGTTGTAGTGACAACTAAGTATTATTCTTCTACATCTCTATCTACTATATGTTCTGTCTGTAGTATCTGTGTCTCCTAAGCATAACAGCTGATCTAGGAACAGCCTGTTCCTGACCGGTTATTGTGTATTCTCTGTGCTGTTTCCAGTTCTCCCTACGGGCCACGATTCTCCCTATGGGCTACAAGCTACGAGCTGCTGGCGCTGTGCCGCTACTAGCCGCCGCCCAAGCATCCGCTCCTGCCTACGAGCTTCCACAGCCAGGCCACTACTGGCACCTGATCGCACCGGCTTACGCCTGAGCATTACCGCTTGGCCCACATCGGCTGCACCGCCTGAGCCTCCGCTCAGCCTGCACCTCGACCACCGAGCTGCCTGCACAGCGTGCACTACGGCCAGCTCACCGGCGACATTGCGAGCGTCGGAGAGCAGCAGGAGTCTACATTCCAGCCTTCAGGCCAGTGCTTACCTAGTTCGGTCATACTGTATGGAAGCGGTAGTGAGACGTAATAAAAAACCTGTTCAGTCTAGCAGTGTTTCCTTAAAACCCCAACATCCCCACCTGAGACCACTTCTCAATGAAACTATGAAACCAGTCAATTACCGTTGGAGATATGTTATTAGAGCGGAGTATGGCAAGCAGGATGTGGAAATCCACGGTGTTAAATGCGTTGCTAAAATCAAGCAAGGACAACAGCGTGAGTTTTCCACCATTCATGTCCAGCCTTATCTCATCAGTGATATGAACCAATGCTGTGGTAGTACTACGACCAAGACGAAAACCGGATTGGAAAGGATTCAGAAGAGCATTTTTGGAAAAAAATTAGTACAGAGTTGCGTATGAACAAGACGCTCCAGGACTTTGGAAAGGAATGGAAGTATGGATATAGGACGAAAGTCATTAAGGTAACAGGGTTTGGATTTTTTTGGTATTGGAACTATTTGTGCATCTTTCCACGCTGATGGAAAGACGCCGCTGGTAACTGAGTAATTCAGGATATGACAAAGGACAGGGAAAATTTCATCTAGGATGGGCAGGATCATATTTCGACTGATGTGGTCATTACCAACAGCATTGGATGAGACTGAAATGATGCTCTTTTTAAAACCACAACAGGAAAATTGCTCGAAAACAAAAGGTGAATATCTGGGAGTGGGGATACGTTAAAGGTCTTGTAACGTGTTTGATTTTGTTTTCCCATCAAAGTTGAGTAAAGCAGTGAAATGTGCGATAAGTGAATCTATATTTATATCTTTGGAGATTGTGTCATTGCGAGACTTACCAACTCCCAGTATTCTAAGAAATTTCCAGATTTTAACTGGGTCTCCGTTTTCAACAGAATTGTGAATATGATGGCGCTATGCTTTCTACACACCTTATTACAGAGATTTCTGGCATTTGTGTATTTTTCAAAATTTACAGGGTTGGACGTCATTTATATTTTGCTATGGCAGCCGCTTTCTTTTTCATAATAATTTTTATTTCGTCAGTAAGCCAAGGTGCGGGTAAATGCTTTAATTTAATGGCTCGGATTGGTGCATGCTCGTCGTACAGGTGAGTTAACCTATCTGTGAATTTTTTTTTAATAATAATAATTATCTTTATGGTGGATCATAGGTTGGTACATAATACAGATGTTATAGTTTCAATAATTCTAGCTCAGCTATGTCCCGCCCATTGGGCATACAATGGTTGCAATCAATGGCGTAGGTACATTCATTTTAAAATACGGACACAAGTGTCACAAAATTGTATACAGGCAATAATAATTAAAATTAATAATTAAATTCATGTAAAAGTAGATAATACTGAACACCATGATGTGTTCAGTATTATCTACTTTTACTTTTACTGAGGCACAGAGTAACTGAGTAGAGATTTGTCAGATAGGTACTCTGTAACATTTGTTTATTAGCAATTCATGTAGTTTATTTTTAAATGCATTTATGTTTGTTATCATTCTAATATCTTTCGGAACATTGTTGAATATGCGTGGAGCTGTACAGAATATACTTTCGTGCATAAAATGTGTCTTAGAAGCGACTACGTATAGTTTATCCTCATGTCTTACACGTTTTCGAAAGTTGAATAGCTTCAAATTACTTTTTACAAATAGAGCAACCTCCAAAATGTATAGACTTGGCAAAGGTAAGATTTTAAGTTCTTTAAAATATGGTACACACGAGTCAGTTTGGTGCAGATTAAACATAGCCCGTATACAGCGTTTTTGTGCTATAAATGCCCGGCCTTTATCTGTACTATTGCCCCAAAATATTACGCCGAACCTTAGGGTTGAACTGACGTAGCCATGGTATGCTGTCAAAAGTGTTTCTTTATTAGATATTTTTCTTAACCGATTCAGGGCATATGAAAACTGGCTTAATCTTTTACATACAAAGTCAACATGTGATTTCCAATTGATTTTGTTATGTCACTATCAATATATCGGATTTTTAAAGGAGGCGTGCGATTTGAACGTATTTTAAAAGTCATTATTTTTGTTTTGTCGATGTTGATCATTAAATTATTCATATTAAGCCAGTCTATAATTGTTAATAAGGATTGATTGATGTCAAGTTCTAAATTAATTGTATTGTCATTGTTAAATAGTACCGTGCTATCATCAGCAAATAGTGTGATGTCATGTTTTATTATTGAAGGCACGTCATTTATATATACTAGAAAGAACAAGGGGCCCAAAATACTCCTTTGTGGGACACCAAATTGAGTTGCTCCAGGTTCAGATGTATAAATTTCTTCAGTCATTGATTGTGGGTTTAACTGACGAATCTCTGTGTATTGTTGTCTATTTGAGAGATATGATTTTACGAGATCATACACGTTACCTCTGATACCATATGCGTACATTTTTCTTAAGAGGGTACTATGATCGACGCGGTCAAATGCTTTTGACATGTACATATATAAAGCTACAGCCGGGAATCCTTTGTCGAAATTATTTAATACTTTTTGTAAAAAGTTGTATATTTATAGATTTCTTTTTTCTAAAACTATACTGGCTAGGCGTAAGAATATTATGATTTTCAAGAAACTCGTACATGCACTTAAACAACACTTTTTCGAAAATCTTCGCAAAGACAGATATTAGAGCTATTGGCCTATAATTATTGACATTTGTTTTATCACCTTTTAATACACTGGTTTTTTAACCGATATTTTTAGTTTATCCGGATAGATACCGTGTTCTATGCATAGATTAAAGATGTAGCTCAATGGTTCAGATATGATAGCGGCAACATCCTTCACAATATTTGTCATAATACCGTCATAGCCAACGCTAGTTTTATTTTTCAGTGATAATATAATTTTATGTCATTTGGGATAGTTGGTGGCACAAAGATCGAATTAGAATGAAATGTCAATTTATTAGATGAATTATATGTCAATTTATTAGATGAATTATATGTCAATTTATTAGATGAATTACATGTCAATTTATTAGGAGAATAATATGTCAAATTATTAAATGAATTATTGAATGTATTAGTTATGGTTATTAAATGTTTGGGCAATGGATAAAGGGCCTTATTTGATCATTTTTAATTAATCTGTTTACGCTTTCAGCTGGGTATTTATATTTGATCTCTAGGTAGTAGAGCCTTGCTGATTTCAGCATGAATGGGCCGGCTCGACCAGGGTAGTACTACCCTCTCACAGAAAATCGACGTAAACTGTTGCGTTTCGTTCGGTGAGTGAGAGTTCCGGAGGCCCTATCCCCTATTCCTTCTCCCTCATCCCACTCCTCATCCTATCCCTTTTCCCAACCCCAAGGGGCGGCAACGCACTGGTGACTCCTATGGTGTTGCTTGTATCCATGGGCGGCGGTAATTGCTTACCATCAAACGATCCGTCTGCTCGTTTGCCGCCTATTACCAAAAAAAAAAATTCATTAATCACTTTCCAAGTTGCTTTACACTTATTGGTTGCGGTATGAATATAGTAGTCATTTTGTGCTTTTTTTGTCAGGTTAATTACAGTTTTGTACCTCTCGCGTATGTTTTGAATATGGTCTTATTTGTTGTACTTGGTTTAGTTCTGTATTGCCACAAGAATTGACATTTACGCTTACTACATATTTTTAGGCCACGTGATATTTATTTTGGTCTAGGTTGATTAATAATCTTAATTTTAACAAATGGAACGCAGAGTTCATACAGCATAGCAAAGTTTTCATGAAAGTTATTATATGCACTATTTGGATCCGTACAACTATAAACGTCATTGTTGGTCAACTGATTTCAATATTTTTTAAATATTCCCCGATTTTCATTGGAGTAATCTCGTATCATAATATACCAATATTTTAAGGTGCATGTTTTCTTAACCGGTAGACGGTCTGATAGACCTAAATCATTGATAGCGCCCACACATCTTTTTATATTATGGGCTATATTATCAATATATGTTTTGCTACTGAATCTAGTAATTTGTTTAAATTGTAGTTTTAAGTTGTAAGTAATTAAAAGTTCCTTAAATTCGGTGGATAGCTTAGTCTGTTTTAAATTTTATTGTCAATATTATAATCGCCGCACAGAACAATCTGCTTACCATTTAAGTATATTTTATTCAATATTTAATTTAAAGTCATGAAGAAACTGCTAGTAGAACCAACTGCATGATTTGGTGGTCTATAAACATATAATATGATTATTTTATGCTCAAGTAATTCAACCGCAGAGCATTCCAAAGTGTTGCTAATTGAAAAAAAGGTAATATCGTGGCGGACTTTGAACTTCAAATTATTTTTAATTAAGATACATGAACATCCATGTCTACCTGTTCTCATGTAATAAGACACAAGTTTATAGTTAGGCATTGTAAGATATGCTTCATCACCGTCCTTCATGTTGTGTTCAGTAATACACACTATGTCAACATTCACACCCTTAGTACATAACTCATTCAGGCAAATAGAGAGCATGTCAGATTTGTTAATCAATCCATTGATATTCTGATGGATAGCAGTAATAAAATTATACTCGAAATAAATTATTTGAATTTATACAGTTGTTAGAGTCAAGTATGTTGTTTCCTGGCGTCAGATCATTTATATATTGGTTATTGTTAATATTATTAATTGATACATGATAGTCGAAATCTAAATTAACTTGAACACATTTTTTGTCTACAAATGACTTATTAGTTTTCAACATTAACTCATATTGTGATGCCTTTAGATGATAATTTACACATAATATCTCTTTTAACAGAGATCTTGCAAGGTTTAGTGCAAAGTATCGCCTATTTGGTATGGTTTTTGAGTAATTCATATCCGTGTATAATGCATTCTTATATCGGTTACATATGAATCTGAATAAGTAATTAATTTTGGATTAATTTAAAAACCTGTTTTGTGGTACTTCACTTATGATTACATTAGTGTTAGCCGTAGTTGCCAACCAACGATGCAGGTTTACGTCGATATCACATGGATTTCTATCCCAGCATCCACCCAACACAATTATATAATCATTATTTGTCAAGCCATCGATTTCATTTTTCAGATAACTTTAAATGTCTCCAGTTTCGCCATTAGTTTTAGACAGGAAAATACAGCATAATCTGATCCAAGTAGGTTTTGTAAGATACTGCGTAAACCAGGACCTTGTTCATCGCCTTAAATAATTACCTGATGTTTTTTAACGAATGCGCTTTTTTTCAATTGAGGGCTTACTGATTTATTGCTTTTATTTGAGCTAATTTCTCACATACAATTAGGATGAGCTGGTACTCGTGCTGCTGTACTTTGCTTTGGAGTTGATTGCTGGTAATTTTCTGAGTTTTGTACGGTGTTGTGGGATTCAGACTCGTTATTTCTTGTAGTAACAATCTCACTTTCTTGCTTTTCGTTTGGTTGTGTATATTTGGACTTTGTGATCTACAGTTTACACAGTCTGATGAGTACAAAGGAGACCAATCAATGCTACGAGCATCCTCGCAGAGCTTCAAACGATCCATTCTACCGAAGTTGCGTTGCATGATAATTTTAGGTTTTACATACATACATACTTAGACTCACGCCTGTTTCCCAGTAGGGGTAGGCAGAGGCATATTAAACGCCCACTTTTCGCCTGTATTTTGAACCCGCGTAATAGGTGGCGAGCCTATTGCCGCTTATCGGTATATTTTGTTTGCCAGAGCCTCGTCCGTTGATTGACAGATGCACCACTTGCAGGTGAGGTTGGCTTGGGTCCCTAAGTTCTTGGTGGGAACCCTATGCACCCTTTTTAGGTTTTACCTTTGGTATTACCTTATTTTGTACGAAAGATAGATTAGATCATGGTTAGAGAAGGCATCTGCAGAACACTGACCATGTTTGGATACAAAAGTAGGGCAGAAACGAAAATGAGGTCAAGGAGAGAAGGTACAGAGTTTGGAAAATGGTGTGTAGCATTGAGAGGAAGAATAGATAGATTGTTCGAATGTAAAATACGCTCGAAGGTTGTGGCACGATTATCCTGTTTTATAATGCAGGTGTTAAAATCACCCATTATAATTGCGTGACTATAAGAAGGTACTAATATTTCTAGGAGATGTTCGAAGGAAGGGAAACATTTATACGTAACGAAGGAGAATAATAGACACCTAGTAGAACTTTAGAATGATTCAGTTCCACTTCTAAGAAGAGATGCTCGCCGGAATTCGAGGGTGGTGGTTGAGATGAGCTGATTACTATACGGAAAGGAATTTGAGCTCGGAGGTATATAGCAACACCGCCACCACCACCGACCGCGCGATCATTTCTAATTAGGCGGATCCATGGAAGAGAATATGAAGTTGATGGCAGACATGGTTTGAGCCATGACTCTGAAACGAGAATAGCATGTATGTTCTTGCTGTCAAAGGTTATCAGCATATCAGGGAAATGAGCTGGAATACTTTTACTTAATTGACTACATTAAATCTCTGCAAGTGAGGGCAAACTAGTGAAACTGTCATTGAGACTACTATCATCTTGCATAATATGTCTAATATATATATATATATATATATATATATATATATATATATATATATATTAGAGCTATGTAAAAACAAAATGTCCACCCGCCAGTTGCATGTTACAAAACCGGCAAAGTGCGTGTCGGGCCACGCGCAATGTAGGGTTCCGTAGTTGCCCATAATGGCCATTATTGATAATAACTTCTGTTTCACATGGGACTAAAAACGGGAATCTTTAAGATTAAGCCAGCGCCATGTAAACTCACAGAAATAGGTATTTATAAGTTAACCGACGATTACTCGTAAACTAGTGATGTCTACTTAGCCGTGATAGTTTTCCTTTTAAATTCGTTATAATATGTACTACATTTGTGATTTTTTTCACCTCTTCCAAATTAATAGTTTAGCCGGCAGAGGGGGGGGGACACTTGAGTCTAACAATTTTTTTCACTTCAAAGCTTGATATTTGACAAACCAATCACTTGATCGAAAAATGATTTGAGCAAACTAATAATATTTTTTTAAAACCTATCAAATGATATGCCACACAATGGGGTACTCAACCAAAAAAAAAATCAACCTCTCTGTATATGTAGGGAAGATACCCTTAAAAAAAATATATTCCAAAATTTTATCCTACAGTTTTGTTGCAATATGGTATGTCTATATTCATGTCAAATATCAGCTTTCTAGCACCAGGCGTCTTTGAGCTAGGCTGCGGACGGACAGACGGATGGACATGACGAAACTATAAGGGTTCCTTGTGGACTACGGAACCCTAAAAAGACATCACATAGCTTTACAGAAACGAAAAACAAGAGAAAAATATGATTAAGGCCAGGTGAATTTCTTATCAATATTTGACAGAGGCAGGATATTTGTCAAAAGAGGGAAAACTCGACATCAAAACCTATATCAACCCGTCTACACATCGTACTTTATTAGAATTAGTCCTCCTATTGTTTAGCAATGCTGTTGCGCCACTAATTAAAAAACTGCCCGATATTTCGAGTTTACACGTGTATTCCAGTCTTCTAAAGCTAAACTATTTAACGAATTTTAGAAAAGTATAGCTTATTTTTATCGATCGGTTCCCACACAAACGCAGCCACACTCACCGGCCGTTGAATTGGGTGCCCTACGTAATATAAACATGCTAGGTTAACGGATTCGGTGAAGCAAAACGGGGTCGACGCATTCGGTCACCAAACTTAATAGGTCATTGGAGTTATTCTTTGTATTTTCATATTACGGGTTGAGTATTACATATTTTTGATTTGATGAAATCAAATCTCTGGAAATCCAATCATTACATAACTGACGAACTTTAACAAGCAAGCGATATCTCTGCAGAGCCTCACGGTAACCGTTAGAGAATGCTATAAGCAACTAAGAAATAATGACAGTTGTTTTTAAAACTATGGCTGAATTGAGGACAGCGACAAGTATAAACAATTCTCGTAGGGTTATTAGAATAAACACTACCCAGTGTTGTTTTAAGAATTAATCTAGAAAAATTAAACACTTTTTTTGGTAGCTGCCCTATCTGTCAACGCAAATAGAAGATCATCATTCATTCCAGACTCATTTCTGATTCATTCCTTAAATTAATCGGCTTCTTTAAGCTCTCGGGCAATGCTGATTCCTGAATAGATTTATTTTATTATATTTCGGTAAAAATTGGTTTAATGGTGATCCTATGAAACTTTCAGGCCTTATGCGTGCCTATATTAAATTTTACCTGATTATATACCTATTGGTTTAATTTGCAATATTGGCTGTGGAAGAACAGTGGGGAGACCTTTGCCCTGCAGTGGGACGTTACAGGCTCATAAAAAAAATTGGCCATGAATACCCCAGCATTGTATTCGTATAATATGTCACAACAAACAGTAAGATCATAATGTCTCGAAATTAACGGGAGAGCCTTACACATCTACACTCGATACAAAAAAGAGAACCAATCAGGGCAAAAAGTGGGACATACGAATAACATGTTAAAACTAAATACTTATAACTGACACAAATTGCTTTATGTTATTAATAAAAAATTTGAACAAACTTTTATATAATTTTGTAATGAACTAAAGTATCACATTTCCAATATGTTTTATGAGATTTACTTTAGAATTCGTCAAGAGAAGACTAATGTTATTCGCACCTACGCTACCTTTTCTAATGGTTCACACTCCCGACTTACCAATATTACCTTACCTTATATCTAAATATCTTGCTCCATGGAATGAAAAATACAAACGGGTTAACATATAAACTTCAATTTACAAATGCAATGAGGCCTAAAGTTTAATTATACCGTCAATAAAACATGGGCGAAATTAGACAAATATTTTTCACGTAATTAATTGGAACATTAATTAATAATGAATTCTGTTCAACTAGTGTTTAATTAAAGCGTACTGGAGCCCGGAATATCATTACTTAGACAAGGAATTTATTTTAAATAATTCCTTGAGAGAACATTTCATGACACAAATCACTGGAATTTATAAATGTTTCACAAAATTTCTACGCAGGTCTGATTGTTTAAATGTTTCTATTTTATTGGATTTTTGTAATTTTGGTAATATTTTCAACTTTATTTTTTTAATTTACTATTTTTTTACTTGATTGTGACTGATGTTTTGTGAGGCAAATGGTTTAATTAAAGTTATTTTATTATTATTGCAGCTTTTCAATAAAAGCTTGTTACGATTTTTTTTACATAGAATAAAAGAAGAATCTGTCATGACTTACAAAAATGACTGACCGGTTAGAAAACATATTCTAACGTACTTTGATGAGCATGTAAAGCCATCGGGATCATTAATATCTTTGTTTTAACCAATAAAATATCTGACAAATATTCTAACAATTTCCTCTCTTTCCAGATAATCGGCCGTCACCTCCGCGAACAGAAGGCTAGGAACAAGAACACAGCGGTATTGCTCTTGGACTGCGCCCTTCGAGGAGTCTCCGTACTCTCATCAGCGTCAGTTGCCGAGCTGGCAGGGGTAGGACTCCACGGTCTAGTCATATCATCGGGAGCTATCAGGAGAGTACAGCAAGAAGCTTTCATAGAAATTAATTTAGCGGGTCTTAATCGCGTTAACTTAACTTATTTAAGGTATAAATACCTATTTGTTATCGACGTTTCGCTCGTCTTGCACCGAGCGTGGTCGCGGAGAGACTGATGAGAGCTCAGCGACGTCTTGTGGAAGTGCGGGTTTCAGCACCTACCCTCACTTGGTCTTTATTTAAGTTCGCAATGTCGGTACTCCGACACACTACACTAATGACGTCTGTACACACTGTTGAGATTTATCACTGCGGCGGTGTTTACACTTGCTGATGACTGGATTCCAAGTGGCCGATAATCTATATCCATCCTCCCGGTTGAAATTGTTATATTTCTTGATTTCTACCGCTTCACGTACTATCCTGGAGTAATAGTGACGATCGGTGGATAAGACTTGTGGTTGATGCAGTTCTATCCAGTGGTTTGGTCCAGACTCCAACAAATGCTCAGCTATCGCCGACTTGTTAATATGTCGGTTTTTTACAGCTGCGATATGGATTGGATAGGAAACCGACACACACCGACAGGTATCTCAACGCGAACTCGCACTACCATCCGCGGCACTTGGATTCCGTTGTGTCCTCGTTAGTGATAATTATCGTTATATCGTTAGTTATAATTACCCTATTTATTTTCATATTATACGTGTATATTTTGTAAAATTAAATTAAATCTGCCAAACGTCTATGATTTTGACGCTCGGTAGATCCCATCAATATCAAACGCTTCAGCAATTTAAATCTTATTAGCATAAGCGGTGTACTGAGTGTCAGTTGCTAGTTTACGCCCCGCCCAGACCTCATCATTCGGCTATGAGCCCTGTGAGAGATAGGTCATGTCGCTTGCGTCTCTGCTGCACGAAATTTTACGTAAACCTGTTTGTTATTATAGTACGCCGATTTGAGTTCGTAATTTCATGTTTTATGTTATAGACTGAATACTTTGAATCAAATAGGCTTTTCATGTAACTATGGGCACATATAATTAGGACCTAAGTTTATACTCTTGTTGCGTTTAATGATTTTAATTTCTGTGCTTATAAATATATAATTAGAAGAATAAAATATGGACAATTAGAGAAATGAAGTTCTACGAAAGATTTGTACAAGAAAGCGTCGTAATAAAATAGAAATTCATCCATGGCCAAATGATTATGAAATATGTAACATTTTTACACAAATTATTTTCATAAGAGTCTTTTATGACTAACTATGTTACTTATATATTATCGATTATGCATAATATAATTATATAAATTAATAAACTATTTTGAAAAATAATAATGGGTTGGGTTTCGAAACGAGTCGCCTGAATTTGAGGGTATTGGTAGTGTAGGGGGCTTAAGGTAGTTCGTTTTAATCCCCTAAAAGTAATTTTGTCTGCCGGAGTTGCGTCTAAATATTTTTAAACAATTTCCAAAATTTCATAAATACTTCGGCAATTATGCAAAACGGAACATAGTTTTTATACTTAAGTACAGTTTTACAAATGTAATTTTTAGGTTTTATGTGAAAAACATGAAACGAAACGCAAAACTGCCATCTTGGAATGATCATATTGACTGTCAAATTTGTGCGTCATTGCTTTCGAGTGCCTTGGGTTAGATGCGCCTGTAATAAGTAAATAAATAGGTTATGTTAGGTTCTTTTTTGACCCTTAATCCAAAAATAGGAGCCTTTCGCAGGGCTCCGACAACCTTAGTTTATTAAACTAGTGTGATGAATGTGGAAGTTGGCAGTGCCATACACACCGATGTTTGGAGTTTTTTTTTTCAGAGGAAACCAATTATTTCCGGCAAGTGAAAATGGTGAGGGGGGTTTCAAGACCTCCCGTGCTCCCTCTCCAATCACTCACAACCCCTAAAAACGGTGACGTATTTCGAAACCTTAACCATAATAATTATACCTATAATAACAATAAACATCCATAAATAAATAAAAGAAATCAACTTTTACTAAACTTCAATTATCTCGTAACTCGCTTTAGTTGAGATACGGCTTTTGTGCTTAGTAGAGCAGTATTGTATTTTTTAGGGTACCGTAGCCAAAAATTGTAAAAACGGAACCCTTATAGATTCGCAATGTCTGTCTGTCTGTCCGCCCGTATGTCACAGCCAATTTATTGCAAAACAGATTTGAAAACTGGCAGGAATGGAATTAGATGTAGGTATTCTATGAACTGCTTCACTATTTTTATACAAAAATAAAACAAACATAATAATGGCCTCTCCATACTTGGAACTGACTTAATTATTTTTATCATCTTACGGCACGTAGGTATTTACCTACTTTCGTCAACATTTAATACCTATAACCAGTTTTGCTCATGGCTGCACTGAGAACAAAAATTGCGCTATGCCTATATTGTACAAACAGATTGATGTATGTAATATAAATTTTAATATCAGTATCTCAATTCAATATGCTAAAACGTTTTGCTTGCGATTTTGAAATATTGGAATACGGATGTCGCCAGAATACGGCCGCACGCGACGAGAATGAAGGGGGGCGCCCCGCAGTAGACGGAGCTAAGCTCCCTTCACCTCCCCTGCTTCACCCCCTCATTTACCAAAACAGTCCCTTAGGACAGCGCCTTAAATAAAGACCTAGTGAGGGTAGGTGCTGAAACCCGCACTTCCACAAGACGTCGCTGAGCTCTCATCAGTCTCTCCGCGACCACGCTCGGTGCAAGATGAGCGAAACGTCGGTAACAAATAGGTATTTACACCTTAAATAAATTAAATTAACGCGATTAAGACCCGCTAAATTAATTTCTATGATGTATACAAATCGCGAAAGTTTAAAATCGATTAAGAAGCTTTCAATAGCGTGGCGTCTTCTTTATTTGCTTTGGGTGAGTAGCAATGTTTGATATTTTTATTTATTTTACTGAAAAAGTACAGCCGTGTAAGCAGAAGAGAGTTGCCATTGTAACATAAACAGGCCCGATTTGTCTAAAAATACTAGCGTCTTTGGGAATATTGAAATCGCTTCATACTTTCGTTTTATTCAGTTCTTTTCCGAAAAGCTTTTCACCTGTGTGTTTTAAGTTCCTGCGTGATAACAATGTATAGTTTTAGAGCATTATATAATGTTTTATCAATAAAATATTCGCGTAATGTTAAGGAGTTAGTAGTCATCTGCAGACAGCGACATGTCGCTGTCAAAGTCGCTGAAAAGACGACAGAACCAGATGGTGGGGCCGTTTCCCCGTTGGTTCTGAGTACGAGACAAAATATCATTGTCAATTGTTATCATGCAATTGAGCAATAGTAGTACGTTTTTTAGAGTTGTTTGATGAAAGGTATTTCATAGAAATACATAGAAACCACGGCGACACGTCGCGTGCTGCTGTTGTCTGCGAAAGGCTTATCGTCAAAATATAGCAACACTCAAACCTGGCTTGTCAAAACCAATTCTGACTTAAGTGAATCCACAAAACCACATATCACCCAGTAATTATTATACATGTCATGAGTTATTTATTAACTCTTAAACAAGGTGCAAAGTTCGGTCAAGTACGTGGTTTAATTTATCACCCAGTTCAGAATATTCCACGTTCGTCGCTAATATTAATTTACTGCACAATTAATTTGAGATTATCCCACAAGGCGTGTGAGATATCGAATTGGGAATTTGATTCAAACTATCCTATTAATAAGTATCGATTCTTAATATATATGAATATGTTTTATTAGAAAATGGGTTACCAATATTTTGTTGGACAATTTACAGAAAGATGGTATTTAGAAAAAGCATCTGATGTTAATGATATTCATTATATTAAGAATAAAGGTCTGAAGAAAACAAGTGATGCGTGTATCCAAACAAATATATTATTATTTGCTTTGTTTTTTCGTAAATTTGTCTTTCTTACGTGCTAAAACTAATAAAAGGGCTTTGATCAACCTATGCAGTAACATAGCGTCAAATTAAGGCATATGGTAACTTCTGTGACGATAGTCGATATCCACGCGGACAGAGCCATGGGTAGCATTTAGTTTCTTTTATGCTGATTTCGTCTGCTAAATAGGCCACTGGTTTTACCTTACAAGATTTCAAGACCAGACTGAGATCTTCATCGTGCGTACCTATATTTCAGATATATACTCTCATACACCTATGAGCGTTCGTAATAAAGTTTTCACCGCCTTTTGCTTTCTCGGGGTACTCTTCATTTATCTATTAGTTGTACTAAAAGCGGTACAAATAGTCAACTAATCCTTGAGGGATATATCTTCTGGTAATTACGCAATTTTGCGGCATTAACTAATTTCTCTAGGGCATTTGCGAGTTTAATAATAAACTTATATTTGACATAATTTTCAATGTTTCGCTAATTTTAACATTATGAGAATTATTAATATGTAAATTAGTATAGTTTTAGGATATTCGATAGAAAATGGATTTCAAATTTAATGGTCTTTATTACCTTGTCTGTGCTAAGCTGTAAGCATTTTAGGCTGTATTATAATGTCCATTATGTGTCTAAATTTATAAAATAAAGGTCTGATCAATAATTATTATTTGGCCAAAATATAATGTGCCTGAGATTTTTATATCTTACTAGAGGATGCCCGCAGCTACGGATGATTTTTTTTTATTTAGCCGTTTCAGCCGAAACCTGTAGGAATTTTGGGAAATCCCTTCTTAGTGAACCCCGATCTTCAGGGAACATACATGCCAAATTCCAGCTTCTTGTGTCGAATAGTGTTGGCTGTACGTTGTCTGTCGGTCAATCAGTAACGCAAGAATTTTATTAATACAGATTAATCTGCAAAACCAATAATGTTATTAAACTAGACCGTATATTTTCAGGTCTTCCAAACGACCAGCTACCAGAAATACCGACGGAGGCTTTAACAATATTATGGAACCTAGACCGTTTAGATCTGTCCAACAATCGGATTAGGATTTTAGATTCTAATTCGTTTAAGGTAAAGTTATTATACCAAATAAGTTATATCTCGTTGAAGCATTTGCGTTTGATATTGGGAATGATATGAATCAAAGATGCCTCTTTAACACATATCATTCCTTTTTATTTCAGCAGTTCCTGTATCTTTTTTCTATATATTTAATTTTGATAAACAAGTCTTTGTTGTGAACTGATTGTCATTTGTTTATCTGCTAGTCTATAAAGCGTTATTTCATGGACAGAAAATTGAAATGTTCTGGAAGAACGTGCATGCAAATTTTTACAAGAATTAAATAACACGTGTAAGAATACAAACGAATTATTCAATTCCAGCTCCAGAACTTTGTTTGCGATCTTTCAATAAAAATAAAGTACGAATTGCGGCCTTATCGCTAAGAGCTATTTCTATCGGCCAACTTTTGGATGCAAAAATTTATATAGAAATGAATTGGTAGTTGTAGGTTAGGGACCTGTTATCTTAATATTTAAAATCCTTGCGTTACTGACTGACTGACAGACACGCTACAGCCGAAACTATTTCGCGCAGGAAGCTGAAATTTGCCATGTATGTTCCTTGGGGACCGTAGGGGTGCACTAAGAAGGGATTTCCCGAAATTCCCACAGGATCGGCCAAAACGGGTAAATTAAAAAAAAATGCAGGCGTAGCTGCTGGCGCCCTCTAGTCATTCATAAATATACATTGTTTTAATTTGTAGAAAGGAAAATAATTTTCAATTTTTTTGTGGAAGAGGGCATCAACAATCTGACATACTTGGACATAAGTGACAACCGATTGACGGACATATCGACAGACACGTTTAAGACTTTGGCCAAGCTTACCGTTTTGAGGCTTACAGGAAACTTACTGAAAGTAGCAGAATTGGCCAGTTTATAGGTAAAATCAATTCAAATATATATCGAAGGTAGATGGAAAGATTAATTGATAGTTTTCGTGTCGACAGCTCATTGAATATTCCAACTGCAATCTCGATTTGTGATTTCTAGAACTAGCATTTGATATTGTATGCGACTAACTCATAATTTAATTCAGTTTTAACTATAGACTAAAAATACGGACTTAGAAAATCTTTTAAGTATTTGACAATTTTGTAGCAAGACAAAAAGCAGATATAAAAAGCAAGGCCCCTTCTCTTAAAGTTTAATACTTCATTTTTCAAAAATCGAGAAAGAGAAAATAACACCAATTTACTATCGCACATTTTTTGTCATCATTATTTTGCACGAATAGGCACTTCATATTTTCTTATTGTAACCTATTGCTGATTTATTTTATATAAGTTATCCGATATTATAGTTTCAAAAAATCCTAAGGGCCTGTTTCACTTCCTCTAAGTAAGCGTTATCTTCCAAGTAAATTCAAAATATGAACGAAATTTGATGAATTTATTTGCCAAGTTGTTTAACCAGAACTCACTGGACAGTGGTGAAACAGGCCGTAAGACTAAAAGTTTAGCGCGAAAAACTTTATTCAATATATTTCTAAGACTTAACAGATTAAGTGAAAGGTATAAAGCAAGTCTTCGTTTCTTATTCTTATATGAACTTATTCATTAGGTTAATATTTTATCTAAAAATATTGGCGCCCAACAAGGGGCCACCCTCGATGTGTCAAAGCGAAATGAATTATAGTTGTAATATCAATATTATGTTACTTTCAATAGTTCCTTATTATTTTCTTTTACTTGAGAATGATAAATTTTACAATATTGTATTGATTATGATATTAAATTATGAGTAATTATATGCTAGGTAGAACCCATTTATTTATTAAGCCCCCCCCCCCCACAGTTTAAAACCAAGTGAATACAACATAACGTACAAGACAAGTAGAGGTTCTTTTCGATAACTTTGAATGGGCTTTGACTTAAAATAATAATGTGACATGGTCAAATTTATTGCAAGATCCGTACCCGTGGTTCATTTCAACAGAAGATTATCTTTATGACTACTGTATTACTTTAGAACAACAGCAACGTATACACATGTACATACAGTGTGGTTTATGCAAGTGACATAGGTTTATGAGAGAAAATACTGTAATACTTGTATTTTTTAAGGATAAAAAGACGCAAAGCTGTGAATAGTATAATATTACATGAGCGTTTATATTGTAGGAGGCTCACACGCTGCGGGATCTAGACTTACCAAGCAACGCACTGGAAGGGCCACTCGCACCGAGTACCGTGCCGCCACTGAGCTCTCTCACCCCACTTCATCTGTCTGACGACACGTTTGCGAGCATCTGACGAGGGGCTTTGGCGGGTAAAGGATTGTGCCATATAAAAGTTTTTAGTTTTACAGAATGTTCCAGAATGAGCATTTATCGGGTTAGGGATTGTTCAACATTTGATTCTAAAATTTTATAGAATGTTGCAAATGAATGTGCATTTATCGGGTTAGGGATAGTTCTATGTTTAAGTTTATAGTTTTGTATAATGTTCTTGTTTAAAAAAATGTGCATTTATTGGGTAATGCATTGTTACATATTCAAGTTTATAACTTTATAGAATGTTCTACTTTAAGATAAAGATACATAAATAAATAGAAAATTTAAATAGCTTGATACATCACCATCATTATCTCCGCGTCATCCTTTTTGCATTCGAGACTTTTCGCCTTGGAGCAATGGGAATATTAAGCTCCGTACTCACATACAGTTTTACTCGATCGAGCTAGACTCGAAGGCTCGCTTAGAGAAAATTACAGTGTATTTGATGTCATCGAGCTGTGAGTTTTGCAGTCTGCACGTTGATTTTTACTCGATTTCGACTAAAACTATCGAGTAAAACCGTGTGTCAGTACTGAGCATTAGTCTAACCAGTTTTACAGAACTATAGCGTTATAAATTACATCTTTCAAATATTAGCCCAATGAATAACATTATACGGTTAGGGCAGCTGACTATATTATTTTCCGGCGAATGTCTTACACGCAACTGGACGCAGTTAGAGGTGATCTACTTAGCTATTCATCCGCTATTCTTTAACATTGCAAATCTCAACCCAATAACCCTTAAAAATATAAACAGAAGAAACTTTAAAACACGTTGCAAAATCCTTTTTTAACTAAATTAAGGTCGAAAAAAAAGTCTTTGTTCACAGGTCTCCCGAACTTAACTCATTTGAACTTGCACAACAACCAGATAGATGTGTTGGAGGACTACGCTTTCAAGCACCTAGCTAACTTAACGCACCTGGATCCGTCTCATAATGAGATTGTCGCTGTATAAGGTAATGAGTTGTTTTATTTTGTACACTGTTTTGATCTCGCTAATTAATACATTAAGGAATTGTCCAAGGTTGGATGTTTAAATGTTTGTGATTCAATCACATTAAAACTGCTGAATGAATTTGAATGCCTGACAGGCCAATAGCTTAATATTTTGATTACATTTTAGTGTGTAGAACTATTGTAAAATATCAGTAGTACCTGTTTTTGTTCGGTTATACATATTGATGAAGACTTCTAGTATTAGGTAAGGTGTGCATAATAAGAAGAATTATTTTCTACTTGTGTGTCGGTGTCATAACACCGCAAAAGTAGTTATTGCAACCAATGGCACAGGTGTCTTAAACTTATTTGCTATTTTGATGTTTAATTTTGCAGAGTTTCATCAAAATCCGTTTAACTGTTTTTGCGCTCTTCTACGCACTACAAACATTCATCCATCGAAACACCAATTCCCAAAAAAATGCGTTTATTATTATACATAGTAGTGTGTGTTTTTGTTAGTATATGTATGTGAATTAATGTGTTTTGTAGATTGTACTACTACTTTTTTTACTTTTCACATTAAGTTTGTGGTAAATACAAATCCTTCTAGATTTTCTCTATTGGTCACTCTTGAAATTAAAGATGCTACTAAAATTTTTGTCCAATTCACCTACAAGACCCTTTCCCGTCTTTGAAGTAGATAGGTACCTACTTATTTAAAAAGTAACGCTATTTCTTAAAGTCAAGTTGAAATTTTGAAGTATTTTAAGAAGTCCACCGATTAGTTTAGTATAAGGGGTAATGTCCATAATAAGCTTTTAGTCAATTCAGTGACGTTCCAATTTCCGGATAAAAACTCTGCCGCTGGAGACCAGCGGAAATAATAAGGAAAGTATTTTTTTAGCATTTACATAAGATTTGAGGCAACGATTGAACGAAAAAAATAATATAAATATTTTTCTGCGAATGTTTAAGTAATGAATTTACATATTGTAACGTCGATTATAATATTTTTCTGCAAAATTATATTTTATAATTTGTCTGGTATTAACACTAAACAAAACCTTGAAGTATCAATTCGGTTAGGTGAGAGAAAATTCGTGTGAACATCATTCTCTTTGACAGTATTCATATTAGTAATCCGCACCCAGTTTGGCCTTTGCACCAAATTCGTTTTTAGTGGACATTTCCTAATTATGAACATCCTATCTGCAAGAGACCAGAAAATGATAGGCTCTAGTCTATGCAGACTTCGTTTATATATATGTGTAGGTAATAAAGAAGAAAACAAATTATACTCATTTAAGTATGGCTTCATATCTGCTTATAGGTTTTGTAAGGTCATTATAGACAACCTCCGTTTAGATATTGTAGATTTTAGACATCGTCAAATATGATCGTAACTCGTCAACCTAAAAGAATACAGCCAGAGTTTAGTAGCATCCATCTATCTGCACGTGACGCCTGTCTCCTATTGAGGTAGGCAGAGACTATGGAAAGTCAAATGCTCTGGCTCAAATACGTCTTTCGCTTTACTAGCATTAAGTAGAAAAATATTTTTATGAGAAAATTCAGTTATGACTTTGATGAATATTCTCTATCCACAGGTGCATCTCTCGCCCAGCAAACAAACTTAGTTCATCTGGATCTGTCGCACAATTTCCTCCACTCGCTATCAGCTGAGCCGCTCAAATCTCTCCGGCGACTGACCGAGCTCCTTCTGCACGATAACGACATTTCGATGATAGATGACGGAGCCTTGGCGCTGCACAAGGACCTCGGCCGATTCACTATTGAAGGTAATGGCGGCGCGATGATAAGCACTTTGGGCGGACACACTGGTACTAAAATTACCGAGCTGAATCCATGTTGGAAATTATGTGTTTTGCTACTGAAATAATAAAATCTTGTAGCATGGATCGTTGCATCGTTGCATCATTAACATCGGTTCAGGCGATGACAGGCTACGCTTGCAAATACACTGCTTAGATATTTCAATAAAGACATAAAGACATATTTATTTCTGCATGTTGGTTGTTTACAACACTTATACATGTCAAAAACCTATTCTAGATGGTGCCGGCTTTTCCTAGCTAAATGATTTCTTGAGAAGAAAGGCCGAAACAAACTCAGAGTCTTTATTTTTTTTGTCACTTCAATTAATTTACTTGATCTTTTAAAGTCCAGACAAAAAAAGGGTTTAGTATGCAAGTACAACGCAGGAAATTATCTGACGCTTTTGACTGACTCGGCCCACTGATGGCCCGCATTCAACAGCAATCGTACGGCTCAACCTTGATTGAAATTGATTGATTCAATAAAAATTAATCAGCCTATTGCAGACCATAGTGCGACATAGGCCTAAGATACTAATACATAATTATCAGTGTCATACAGGATTTAGTAAATTATATTTCGTTTGAAAATATCGTCGCTTTTTAATTCTCAACCACAAGTTTATTTAGTAGGTATAGTTGAGTTTGAAGACAAATATGACGCAACTAATGTTTAAACTAAAGTCATAAACAATACTTATAACAAAGCAGCAGTTGACTTTATATTTAGCCACATTCATCATCCTCCTAGCGTTATCCCAGTTTCAATCTGGGGTCCGCTTACTAGTCTAACCGGATTTGGCTGAATATTAGCTTTTCCTCGGAGCAACTGTCTGTCTGACCTCCGCAACCCGAAGGAATAGCGATATTCCATGGTTTAGATGAGTGTCAGTTTATTTAGAAGGTACTGACGGTAACGACTGTCAAAGATCTTCATGACAACCGGGACCGACGGCTTAACGTGCTCTCCGAGGCACGGGACAAGCGATAATTAACAACTCAATACGCACATAACTCCGAAAAGTCAGTGGTGCGCGCCGTGGATTCGAACCCGATACCCTCTGCATGGCAGTCTGTTGGTATCTCCACTAGGCTATCGCTGCCTTAGACAAAATATGTAACGGAATTGAACTTAACACTTGATAACATTAATGTTGATACAGTTCTGTATTTCCCGATATTGGCAGCCGGACAGTTTGCCACCGGAAATGATTCGCCAATTTTCACTTTCTGTATGTCACCTACAGATATTTGTCGATACTCAGCGTACCAGTGAGGCGACGTTGAAGCCTTTTTGTTCGTCCATCGATATCCGACGCCTGTTATACTGTTGCATGACTCTTAACTATTCTGCCTTTGTAGCTCTTTTTATGGGTTTTTTGTATGAAATAATCCTGGCTGACACTTTTGTTATGTGATGTAACATAATATCCTTCGCGTTCAAAGAAAACAAAGTATTCGATATTCGAAAATATTGATAACTTTTTCTAAAATGTTAAATATCAAACTGTTTGTTTTCTTAAGCTTTGGAATTTTCATGTGATTCTAAAAAAGGTCGATAGCATTTTCAAGAAATATCGAAAATCAAAGAAAATGTTTGTTTGTTTTGTTTTTATGCGTGCAATTGTAAAAAATTCTGGACACGTGTTGTGCGCTGTAACTTATTTTTTTATTTTGTGTTCAAGATAAACAAAAGCGAATATTTGCTTTTACAATTTTTTTATAAAAAACGTTATCACAAGTTATTTGAAACTAATTTTAGGAATCAATTTTGTGACGACGCCGCGCCAGTGTTAACACTCAATCTCGCGGCGACCCTATTACCATATTTCGTTTTATCAATCACTTAGGTTTTTCTCTTACATAAATGGGTCAACTTGATCTAAAAGGTCTTTTATTAGTCTGGAATATTACCATAATTATACAGTTTGTAATATAAGGGTGAAATAAACTTATAGAATAATTCATAAAGGGTGCGTAATGCAAATTCTTTCTACTCTTATGACTAAGCGGACATACATATTTAAAGCTTTTAACGTACGAAGTGTCAGTAAGTATATAGATATAGTATAAGGTAAGTATATAGGTATAGATTCATAAAGAAACAAAAGATTTAGTTAAAGCTACATCGCAATAGATTAACATCCGAATCTGTCTTTGTGATTTTATACGGATATTACGTTATTTGGATGTCGAAAGAAATACAAAGGGATAAAAATAGGCATTCTCTACAACTAGAAAGGGATAATTATTATGGTTTAGCATAAGTATTTCGTCGGTTTAGTGTATTTGTAAGGATATATTCATGTTATTTATATGTAGCAGGAAAAAAATCATAAGCTAGAAATCTTCAATCTTAGTGACATCTTATTTAATTTTTGTACAATTGATAACGTTGATATTAAGTTCGACTACGAGTCGTATTTATCATCAAATATTCATTTCATTTATCATTGAAAAAATATTCAACCTCTATTGTAAAAATCTCTATCCAAAACCGTTCAAACTGAAACACGAATGACTCATACAAACTTCACCCACATTTATCCGAGGTCCCGGTCGTAAAGATAAATTTGGTCTATTTCACAGATAATCCTCTTAATTGCGATTGCCTAGTGGCCGGATTCGCGAGGTGGTTGAGAGAGGCAAAAAACTTGCTCCAAACTGATAAATCTGCGGCAGTGTGTGCCACACCCCCACATTTAGAAGGTGCTCTGCTATCAAGACTCTCCAAAAACAAGCTATGCGATGATTTCGAACACACCGACCTGAAACAGAAAGAACAAACTACGATTTCAATAAAGTACTGGCGAATTCTATTGTGAACATTATAGATTGGATGGTAGTGATCAAGATGTTTATGTTCATAAGCAAAAAGGATTGGATGATGATCTATATGATGAAGAATTGGAAGTGCCGCGCGAAGAAGATTTACCGATTTCTAAGTCTGAAGTAAGTGATATGATTTTTTACCTAGATTTAAAAACTTGATTACAATTTGACATGGGTAATTAAGGGTTGCTGTATTACGTTTTCAGTTGTTTGTCTATTCTGAATTGCGAACTCTGCCAAGAAATTTAAAATAAGATGTACTTATTAATGGGTGGCCATGACTTCCTTGCCTGAAACTTCTGATGCAACGGCAACCCTACGTCTTCAAATAGATTTTCCTTTTATTGCTAAGGTAATAAAGTTAGATTTGAAATATATAAGTTGCTTATACAAAATGGTAGAACAACAGTGCTATATTTTTATTAGAAACAAACAAAATAATATTATTGTCAAATTAACTTAACTGCTTGGATAAGTAATTTCCCACGTACCTATCTCATGTTTCTTCTAATTGGTACTGTCCAAATTTAATTAAAGTGTTATTACTTAGTGTATCATTTTTCGTGTCTATTTTAATTAGAATCAAACAGTGTGAAGGATTCTACACACTCATCAGTCTCATCTAATATAATTATTATTTATATTGAATGAGTATTCAATATTTGTAGAGTCGCTGGGGTGACATCTGCTTTTAAATAAGGCCCATAACAGTAGATGTTAAAATAAATTATGACCGTTTTAAAATTATTTGATGCCACGCAAAATTGTAGATGTTATTAATTCCGTGGGTTTTACTGTTTATTTTGGGTCTCTAAAATAAGTAAGATAATAATGTTCACTTTGTAGTTTGTTTTTCCAGTTTCCGCAATTATTTTTATAACATTCAAAACAATTATTGGCTTGTAAATAAATCTTGTTATATAATTTCCTGGTATTTCGATAATAATAATACTGAGTTGAGTACTCTGGTTATTCTTGATATCAATATGTGTTACTACTTATTATTAACATTATATTTTAAAGAGAACTTATATCTTTCCGATAAAAGATTGACGAATCAAATATTTATGGCAGAGGTGTGTGAGCAAGCCGGTTGCGGCAGACCTCGTAAGACGTTCATCGACCAAATTAAAGACGTCTTGAAAAACGGAAAAGTCCGAAGCACCCGTAACCGGCGAACATGTATGAAAAGAATAATGAATGTAGAGGTAGCGCGTGAGGTTTGTAAGGCGTGACCTTATGTATGTATGTATGTAAAAAATATAAATACTATCAAAACTGAAATGTATTTTTAAAATTATTTACTGAAATTATGTACTAATGTACAGTATTTAACAATAATATAAAAGAAAATATGTTCTTCTACTTTTAACAAACAATGTAAAGGAAAAGTGCCAAAGACATTTTATTAACAACAGCCTTTTTCACTCATTAGTTTTTTCACCACTACTTAATAAGATAAGAAGAGAAAAGTGCAATTACTTGTTGAGTGCACAAGTTATTTTATTCATAAGATTTTTTATCTATGAATGAATCACTTCAGTTCGAATGAAATAATGTGTGAACGATAATGCCAGCAGGTTACATTTAAATGTAAATTTAACGTATAATGTGTCACTAAAGGTTTTCCGTTTTGGATGTTACTCAAATATTATTATAATTTTATTACTTTTCGTATACCTACTTATTTTATATAATTTTGGTTTTTATGTCCGATATATGTAGATAAATCTTAGCAATTGATATGATTTTATTTCTTTTAAATTAGAATAGTGGTGACCTTAGGCCTGCTATATACTTGGTAAAAAAAGGCAAGAAAAATTCTATAAGTGGTTTGTCCAGTAATTCAAAAGCTATATCGTATAGAAACAGGTATAATTATGTTCAATGACTCACGGTTTCAATGATAATGATAATGGCTTATAACATGGTTTTGGCAACTGTAAGTGTATTGAGCAGTTGCAATAGGAAAAAATCATCGAGTTTAGTGCTTTCATCGTTTATGTTTAAAATAACTAATTTTGCAACACTTTTCCATTTCTGTAGCGTTCCGTTCCTTAAATAAATTAAAATCTCGCTTGCTGAATTACAATCTTAGCTAGGTATAACATTCTGGCATAGATTTTATTCAGTACTTTATTACAGCCAAGTTCTTGTTTTGATGTGATATCCTGACAAACGTTTTTTAAACGCGCGCGTAGGAAATGACGCAGTTAACTCATATCCGACACCACATGCAACTTGACATGACTCTCTCGGATATTTTAAAGGGAAATGCGGATCAACAAGATTTTAATGGAAACTTTAGTAGCAGCGCGAACCTATACGTTAGCTGTAAAGTTTATTTTATAATTTAAAAGACAATAATATTTATCTAAACTAAGGAACTTTACGAACTAAATAAAGGGTAAAGACAACTAAAAACTAAAGCTGAAAATTTTATTGAAATTGCACCACCTCTCGTCGGTTCATTATAATAATCCAAGGGTATTGCAATTAGTTTTAAATTTAAATTGTCTTTCTGGTCTGTGTTCGTTATATTTATACACCACGTGCCTTTGTTTCAAGTATTCAAAAATGTGCATACCACTATTATGACATCGAAACCTTAAATTTATAAAATGGTTTTGCAATTATCCAGCAATATGAGCGTATGAGGCATCACAGATGTAAGTTTTATAAAGTTTATGAACCGATGATAATTATACTGAAAGAATAGAATATAATATAGATCCTGAAATTGTTTCTTAGCACTACTAAGATATCGGCGTTACTAGTGTATGGAAAAGTCAATAATCGCCATAATTTAATGATGCCGAAATACGTGCCAAACTTTAGTTTATTGAAGAAGGACATAAAGCCAGATTTGCATGTTGGAGTATTTCTTAATGTTCCTAAAGATGAAAGAATTCTTGGCATCAACTTATCATTTTAATTCACAGGTACGACTTTTAGACGCCTGGTACGATGACGAAGAAGTCCACTTATCTTGGGCCGTTGACCCTCCTTCAACGAACAGATACAGATGTACTGGAGTAACAGCCTCCAGAGCTGGGGGTCTGGCGAAGCATATAGCTTGTCATAGAGCTGCCCCAGCTAATGTGATACTACAAGGACTAAAAATTGATCCCACCGATCAGTATACGTGAGTAAATTGTTTTAATTTGAATGCTTTATTTCTTCTTTAAAATATTTAAAAAATGTCATATTGACTTGTGCCTTTTACTAGTTTATTACCCCACTTACTTAGTTTATGAGTAAAATCTTGCCAAACAGACAATCTACTTTTAATCACATTTGAAATAAATCTTATTATACATATAAATACATTTATTTTTTAACTTCGTAAATATTTAGTTCTTATTCACTTTGAGTGCAATACAACGGTTGTAGCATCGGTGTAGAGTAAGGGGGATCAAAAATGCGCTGAATAAACTAAGACTGGACTTGAAATTTAGGCCCATGGCAACTGTACTAGTGTAACTATTTAATTAAATTTGATCAATTCTTAGAAAAGGAAATTATAAAAGTTAGCAAATAATTAAACGGCAATTTGAACAAATTATAATTAAACTAAATATAACAACATTGTGCAAGTTACAACCGCAAGATAAATTAAAGAGTTAAAGTAAATATTTAGACATTTCGAAGTATAATAGCAACGGCCTTGAGAGAGTAATAGAAATTAATTTCAAGGAAACGAGTAATCTACACAAGCTTCGAATGACAATAAACATTATCACAATTATTCTTTTAGGCATAAATAAACTCAAAGTTTGTGATGTGGTAGTAGACTCATACATTTGTAGGACTGAAATGCATTACACACCAACATTTTAGCAGCAAATTCTTTACCACTTTAAATATTTATCACCAAAAGTTTTTCCGGGATTGTATGACTGTCCAGTCAAGATGCCTATAATAGCCATCGCTGTGTTCATGGCTTGCTGTCATTGCTTTTAAAATGTGTGTAGGCGTTTTGAAAACAGCATACAATGTAGATTATATAAAAATTAAAGAGTCGCAGTCAGCTCGCAGCCAGCGTCTATCCAACAATGACGTTAGAAGTCTAAACAACTGCTACGTTGTCCTGGCTATTCTATCCCACGGGTCTCTCGTCGCACAAAAAGACACTCCCTGCCAGCCAATCTACCCTAGAAATATCCATGGAAGGTTTCATAAGAGGACCTTACGAAGTCTGCGCTGCAATTTCGAATCAGAAGACCGACGATTCACGCACCTTGGAAATGAAGGCGAGTTTCAAAACCTTAACACTGCGCTGATTGGCGTGGCTCTTGGTTTAATAGTCATAGTGATTGGATTGGTGTGGTTTGTGAGGAAGATGTTGAAGAAACCAGCAGAGTTTGAGTCCCACAGGTGTTTTAGACCAGTGCCGGAGGAAAACCCTAGAGCCAGTTATGTGATGCTAACTGAAAGTATAAATGCCGTGGAAGTGTTTGATTTACTAGTCGAGAAATTTTGTTACTATATTTGTTCAGTTATTAATGAGGTATTAATTGGAATATGTATTTGTGAAGGTGAATGTGTCATTATTGGAAATCCCGGCTCACTAACACGGTTTAAATTATTTAATAGAGTCGATTAGATGTAAGACGTGTGCTGAATTGTCTGCCTGTTGAATATAGGAACAAATCTGTTATTATTATGCAAATCTTTGATAAAATTAAAAGATTTCGCGCTGAACTGAAGCTCTTTCTTCTGAACAGTGTTGATGATTTTAGATTCTCTCTGCTCTTAAATAAATGCTGGTCCGGATTATGATTAAAGTATGAAAACAACATGGTTTGCAGAAGAGGAAGCGTGTATATAATTGTGTCATATCTTGAAGAAAGTACACGCTAGCTAAGATCATCATCCTCTTAGCGTTATCCCAGCTTCAATCTGGGGTCCGCTTTCTAGTCTAACCGGATTTGGCTGAATATTAGCTTTTTCACGGAGCGACTGCCTGTCTGACCTCCGCAACCCGAAGGGATAGCGATATTCCATGGTTTAGACTAGTGTCAGTTTATTGAGAAGGTACTGACGCCCTGTAACGACTGTCAAAGATCTTCATGACAACCGGGACCGACGGCTTAACGTGCTCTCCGAGGCACGGGACAAGCGATAATTAACAATTCAATACGCACATAACTCCGAAAAGTCATTGGTGCGCGCCGTGGATTCGGACCCGATACCCTCTGCATGGCAGTCTGTTGGTATATCCACTAGGCTATCGCCTACCTACACGCTAGCTAAGATGATGAACTTATTTTTAAAGTCAGAGAATTTTGTAAAGTGCTCGATAATTTTTATTAAGCAGATTGTTTTAATTTGCTACTTGTGCTACAGACATGCCTCAAAAAATATCATTTGAGTTTTTATATACCTTGTTATACTTATATTATTTAGGACGAAAAGTTTAACTTTAAGTTATTACAATTGCTTAGTCATGGTCAAATTCATTTAGGTCACAATGTGATACTTATGAACGTCAAAAGTAACAAATAAATTATTTTGTCAATAGTGCGTCTATTTATGGTTGACCTTGTATAAATAAATAGTACGGTAAGACCATTTCTCTTATTTTGGTATCATCTTGGAATTCTTAATCTGTCGTGGGTTTTACACACGATCAAAGTACAATAAAACAGACGGGAATAAGTATATAATTTAAGTCGTTTTATTATAATTAGTACTGTGTAACAGTTGTAACAGATGATAAATATAAATTGTTTACAAACCTCTTCTTGTGATAAGAGATTCTGTGTAAGACTATAATCATTGTAGTAATTAAAATAATTATTGTTGTATTTTGTGGGACTAAGTCTAAATAATAGGTAAGAGTTATGTAAAATTAATAATAAAACTAATGATTCTCGTTAGTCTAAAAATTGACTGAATTATTTAAAACCGCAACTTTTTGAAGGCGTCATTTAAAATGAGCATTGGATAATAATTGTTATGTTATCATAAGTAACGATAAAATTCTTAAAAACACATATTTCAAATCTATTAAAAACAGATTTTGAAAATATACTTATGTTTGCCAAGCTAATGATAATTTGAGCTTTAGACACAGAAACTGCTTCATACGCCTTGGCACAATACGTGCGTTGCTGAATAGTTCTACCTTCTGTGTCAGACTCTAGACTCAAATCTCTCTTTGTTATTAATAACTTTGTTTGCACACTAAATCACATGTTTGTGACCTTATTGAGCATACAATAGTCGATACATTAAACCCAAATCTAAGCGAGCTGCAGATGGGTCTATACGAGGGTCAAACTGAAAGTTCTTAGAACTGGCCACTTATAAACAATATAATAAAAAAAATATTCTAAAATTTGAAAATAGAACTCTTTGCCAATATTACTGAGTATATATTTCATTCATTTGTCATTTGTTTTACGATTTGGCGGCAAATTGAAAATTGTCTGTGTCACGTCAACATGAATTTAACACGAGAAAATTTTCGTGCAATGATTTTTTATGACTTTCGATGTCATTTAAGTAAACAAGAAAGTTATGATAGACTACGATTGGCCTTTCACGATGAAGCCCCATCTCGTGCGACTGTTTACAACTGGTTTAATGAGTTTAAACGTGGTCGCACTAATCTCACTGATGATGTACGTGAGGGACGGCCTTCTACGGCGACGACTGAAAATAACATCTGTGTTGTGCGGCGTATGATAGAGACTGACAAAAGAGTGACCTATCAGCAGATTCGGACAAGCTTAGGCATCGGTATGAGTCAAGTGCACAAAATCCTCCACGAACATTTAGCGGTCAGGAAGCTTTGCGCCCGGTGGATACCTCATAATTTGACTAAGGCTCAAAAACTCCATCGTGTGGATTGGTGCCGTAAAATGATTGAAAGATTTAACGGAGGTGACTCAAATGCTGTGTTCGACATACTAACAGGTGACGAAAGCTGGATTTACTGTTATGATCCTGAAACCAAAAGACAATCTGCTCAGTGGGTGTTTCCTTTCGAGGAGTTGCCAACTAAAGTGAAGAGAGATCGAAGTGCGGGAAAAAAAATGGTGGCCTCGTTCTTTGGAAGGATAGGTCATGTCGCAACAATTGTGTTAGAGGATCAAAAAACAGTTTCTGCAGAATGGTACACTACCAATTGTTTGCCACTTGTCTTGGAAAAAGTTCGAGAGAAACGACCTCGCAGTAGGATCCTCCTTCACCACGACAACGCCTCGTCGCACACCGCCAAGCGAACGATCGACTATTTGGCGACATCAAACGTTGAATTACTGGGTCACCCGCCGTATAGCCCCGACCTCGCGCCTTGTGATTTTTATTTATTTCCAAAAATTAAAGAAAAACTTAAAGGAAAGCGGTTTATGAATGCTGAAGAAGCGGTGGCTGCGTATCGCGATGCCATTGAAGAGACCCCTAAGGACGAGTGGGCAAAGTGCTTTTCCCAGTGGTTCCATCGCATGCAGCGGTGTATTGACGTCAATGGACAATATTTTGAAAATATATAATAAAACTAATAACTGGCTAATGTAATCAGTTTTTGATTTTCTAAGAACTTTCAGTTTGACCCTCGTATTTCCATATAATTGTATATTATTTTCTAGCAGTGCTTGCGATTTTTCGACTGCTCGCATTGCGTATAAATTTATTTTCAATTTTATAAATCTTTACAAAAATTGTTTAAAATTAATTTTGTATGTAAAGTGTAGTATTTGCTTTACCATCGGTATACCTGTGAGGAACTTTCGTGATTTCTATAGCCTTAAAACATTGTTCTTAAGGTCTTAATTTCGTTTGTTGATACACTATGAAGTTTTTCTTAATGTAGGTTATGATATGATATGTTGAAAGATTCTTATTTTTATATAAAGTTGCATTATTGTTTTTATGTACAAGTTAGGGCCTAACCTTCGATAGCTCTTAAGTATAGCCCTAAACTTGCACGTACCTAAACCTAGACTTATCCTAATTTAAGCCTACTGGTTCCTATATCTAGCTTAACATATCTTATGATATACCTATCCCTATTTTAGATCTAACTCTAACCTAACTCCCTAGTCTACCCTAGCCCTGTTAGGTATAGTGTATAGCGAGGCCGTAAACACTGTGGTCACACAGACTGTCGCGTATACAACCCTAATCCCTAGTTCCCTAGCAGTCCCTGGGATCCCTAGGCCGGGATATCTGTCGCCGGGAGACCTAAGGCGACAGACGGAAAGTGGGTAGGATTAGGGTGTAGTGAAGTGGGTTTTCTCACTGCCGGTCGAGCAGACTCACAAGACCGATCATGGTGACAGCTAAGGGTGTCTTGGCCGCAGTGAGAGGTGAGGGGTAGGGTATGAGTCAAAGCCGGGAGTGAGCTAATGACTGGTTTATTTCTTAAAACTATAATCTTATATACTAAACTTATTCTATGTACACATATACACGTATTTAGTTGTGTGCCGTCGGTGTATTGTGCCGATGCAGCATGTCTGAGCCGACCGCCGTACGTGATAAATTACATGATCTTAAAATATCACGCATCTTCCTCGGTGATAAGTTGGATGTGTGTTGGAATGCCAAGAATGTCATGTTCATGTTTGAACAACTATGAAGTTTTTCTTAATGTAGGTTATAATATGATATGTTGAAAGATTCTTATTTTTATATAAAGTTGCATTATTGTTTTTATTTTTTTTTATTTCGACACTTACACGGCAATATTAAATTAATAATATTCCAGATGAAGACATATGCATCATACAAAATAAATTAGCGGGTCTTAATCGCGTACAACTAACTTTTTTAAGGTATAAATACCTATTTGGTTCCGGAGTGCCAACATTGAGAACTTAAATAAAGACCAAGTGAGGGTAGGTGCTGAAACCCGCACTTCCACAAGACGGCGCTGAGCTCTCATCAGTCTCTCCGCGACCACGCTCGGTGCAAGACGAGCGAAACGTCGGAACCAAATAGGTATTTATACCTTAAAAAAGTTATTTGTACGCGATTAAGACCCGCTAATTTATTTTGTATGATGTATACAAATCGCGAAAGTTTAAAATCGATTAAGACATATGCATACTCACACTATACGTCTGTCTAGCAAATAAAACGGTTTCAAAAAGTTGCGGTTAAGTAAATCAAAAATAAGGAGCTTTTGAATAACTAAAATCGAATCTATGGTATGTCTTCTGTGAAGATATATTTTTCTGATACATTATTTAGTTTAGCACTAATAATATTAACACGAGGCTCAGATACTTTGCTAATAATTGAGGATAGATTGATAAAGGAAATTGGGCACTGAGGCCGCGTCCTAGGGACGCCGGCGGTCGGTGCGGGCGGAGCGGGCGGCGGCACGCGCGTCTTGGTCAATGTCATAGATTTGTGTGAAACTGTGCGGGCGGCGGAGAACGAGCGTCGAGCTGTAGTTGAGCGGCGACCGCGCGTTGGAATCTCACCCTTTTGTTTTCTTTGTTTGTAGTATGGGTTGACGTATTCCTTTGCCCACAATATCTCATAATTAATAAAAGAACTGCTACGTAAAATATCACGATGCAGTACCGACATCGCGTATATTCTCGACACGTCACTTCGCCGCAACAAACCGAGCAATCTGGCCGCTGGCGTCGTGAACGGACCTCGTACACCGCGCAAACCGCCCGCACCGCCCGCGCCGCCCGCTGGCGTCCAGCCCGCCTAGGATACGCACCACGAGATATCACACGCGTGAATGAAGAAATATTGTCGTTATCGGTTAATGTATCGTTTTCTTTAACATGCGCGCCACGATAGACAAGCTTCACGCCGAAGAATTCGCTCTCGTTGCACGAGTAACCGATGTTGCCCTTTGAAACATAGAATGTCAATCACGGCATTACCACACCGGTTTAGTTCATTCAATTTGTGCTCAAATGGCTCAAAAGACTTGTATCCACCTCTATAGTTTATAATATTATGTACTATTTGACATTTGCAATTTGTATGTATTGTTTAATTTATATCCAATCTCTTTGGTTTAATTCAAAAGTTGATTAGTTTTAATTCGAAACTGATGTCAAACCTAGTCCAACCTCTCTGCTGATGTCAATACCTACAAAGTATTAACAATTGTTACTGTGTTGAATAAGAATGAGGTCCCATGCGCAGCTTCGATAATAATGATATTAACCTTTAAATAGACAGGCAGGCCATCTGAATGAGGCTCGAGATCCGTGGCAAGCCTTTCTATGAGAAACAGAGCCATTGATTTTGATATACGCCAAAGCAACTAGAATTCTCTGTCGTTCAACGTAAAAGGGTCACAGAGATCCTTAATTCGCTTTCTTTGCACTTTTCTCGCGTGGCGCTCTTCATATAAGGTTATTACCTAAATAATTATAATAAGGGACTGCCATTTTCTTTGTTGTTTTTAAGAAATATTCTTAGTTGCTCGTGTAGTTCTCGTCGTATGAAAGCATGACGACTATTATTACTACTTTAGTTGTCAAAATTTGTCATAATCGAGTAATATTGGGCCGTCATGTTAAGATTCGTCGAGAGAAATGCCACAGATAAGTAAAAACGACTATTATATCTACATTTGACATAACGAGTCGAATCGTGTGTGTAACCATGTTAGAGTCAGCGAGTTAATAGAGATAATCGTCATAAACACGAGTAAACGTGTAGAGATAATTTTCTCGTGGTGCGTATGCTGGACGGGCATGTTAGAGTCAGCGAGTTAATAGAGATAATCGTCATAAACACGAGCAAACGTGTAGAGATAGTTTTAGGGCAGGACGCGGCCTTATAGTCTCACTTCTTGACGCGTATAGCCATTGGAGTTAATGTATAATTCATGATTTTATTTTTAATGTTTTTTTTTTACCTAAATTCATTGAAATCATTTGTGGGGTTTCTATTTAAAGGTTAATTAGTATTTATTAAAATAAACACGTCATTTGTTGCATAATAGTGAAGCGACTCCTTTTTCAATTATAATCGATTGATTTAACGTTAACATAAATCGTGGAACAACAAAATAAGCTACATTCGCAACTAAAAAGTATTAACATAACCTCAACAGGTACTCAACTTATGTTATTTTTTTCAGAAGCCCCACAACATTTAATTTTGAATTTAACTTTGTTTTATAGTATGACACTAACCCTTTTTGTAGTTAATTTTCATTACTTTACTGTCTCAAAAGTTGCGCAACCCAGTGCCATAGTACGTTGCTCATTCTACTTTATATAATAATACAAAATATATTTTATCAATACGGTACGGCAATAGGCTCGCCCCTTATTACGTGGGACTAAAGTATATCTGGCGAAAAGTGGGTGTAGAAATACACCTCTGCCTACCCCTTCGGGGATAAAACGCGTGACGATATGTATGTATGTATATTTTATCAAATTTATGTGCATCAAATGTATAAAATCTAAAATCATTTATTAGAAGATATAGAAAATTGTGGAGAAAATGTAAAGAAAATAATTTGAAAGCATGCTGACGAAAGTTCTTATCAATAAAGTTTGTTTACAATACAATTTTAAGTATGGCACACACCGGGAGCTGGCGTTTGGAGCTAGGCTGGCGAGCGAGCATTTTTTTAATACTTTTGTGTCTGTCTGTGATTTCAAAATAACTATGTTTATTCAAGTTCATTTAGTTAGTTACACGATTCTAAGTCCAAAACAACCCTTTTTAACATTTTTGTCTGTCTGTCTGTCCGTCGGTCTGTCTTTCTGTTTGTCCGGGGTAATCTCTGGAACGGCTGAACCGATTCAAATGAGACTTGCCAGTGCAAGTCAAGGTAGCGGACTTTATAACGCTACATACAGGCTAAAATTTGACCCAGTAGTTGGCGCTATTGTCTCGATAACAAGTCTTTACTTCTTCTACTCATCTACACATCTATTTCATATAAATAAAATTAAATGTCTGACTGTGATTTCAAAATAACTAAGATTTTTCAAGTGCATATGTCATGACACTTATTTTAGTATAATTAAATATAAAAGCAAAAGGTCAGTCATCTTGAAATCTGGAAAATCGCCGGCTGTATGAAGATTAGCTTTGGCAGAGAACTTTTTAAAACGTAACTTTTTCCGCGTGCGAAGCTGCGGGTACCAGCTAGTTTTCCATAAAACGTTTTACATAAAGGTTGTTGAGGCCTTATTTTAAGTATTAAGATACTTGCGTCAGAAGACCACAAATTGTTTCATCTCTTTGATCATCGGTTAACACGGCGAATTACAAAGATAAGCTACTTTAGCAACTGAGCAATCTGAATGAAATCTTCTACGTCTTTAGCGCTTTATATTTTAGTTGGCCAAATCTTCGTATCGTTGCACGCTCTCGTTGTGGACCTCGATTTAAGATGTTAAGACGTCTGCATCAAATTAGTTTGGAACAACTGAGCGCTAGGTCAACGAAACATCTATTATTAGACTTATCACTTGCAAAATAAAGTGATACTGGCACTGGCAAATGTATACTTCACAGATCAAACAGCTTCCATGAATATTTCTGGTTGATCTGCAGATTTATACTAGAATGTTCTATATACTTGGTCTTTTTATAACAGGTCTTTATAAATGTTGCTGTAACTGAATATTATTCGATGGCCTGTGAGGCTTTATCATCTACGAGTGGAACATCCAATACTTATTGCTTTGATTATTAAAATGTATATATTTTTTTGATTTTTACTAAGTTTTCGAATATATCCTTAAATATTTTTGCCTTATACATATGTAAATATAACTAATTATAAACCCGTATTGTATTGTTTGCTGATTAATAATTATGAATTGTATATAAAGCGTAAAACATTTTGGAAAATTTCTGAAGACGTTTTGGATTGTAAATTTAAATTTGATTTTTGGTTTTTAAATACGAATTTGTATTGATAGGAATAATAAAACAGGATTACATTAATTTAATAGTATCTTCAACTAAACATAGTTCTGAGTGTTGTCGATTTTCTCTTAAGAAGTTGCCGAAACAAGTATGGGTTTCCTTTGTCGTGGTCGTCTTATGTCATGATTATGGCAATATGAATAATAATATGAACGAAACATGTGCTGCTGAGTTCAAGCACATAATTGGGGAAACATACCATTGCTTGCGAATTTTGATGATAGAAACTTTATTATGGATTATAGATGGATGTATATATCAATTTATAATTAATTGAGATTCGTTCAAATAACAGAAATCGGACGTTTTATACCCAACCTTACGTAATGTAATGGCTCAAAACAGGATACGATCAATCAAATTCATCTAGGTGGGAAATACTCTTCAAAATTGTTCATAAATAACATTTCGGGATTGTCCAGAAAAGTATTTTTTTTACCAATGTTATTTTGACTTTATTGAGCAATTTAGCAAGTCTACTTACATTTTAATCGCTACCAAGGTATAACATGACCAAATTAATTTGGAAAATAAATGTCTTTGCGTGTTGTTGACTCTGATATTTAAATTAATTCAAAATTATTTTAGATAATTTTGGTTTGAAATTCAATCTGACTGAGCCATCGACCTATCGCCATGTTATTCAATTGACCAGCTGTTGAGATAAAGAACCATCTACTTTCTTTTCTTACTTTAGTAGGCCATAGCCTGTGAGTTTGTTTGAAGAAGTTATCTAAATGAAATTTCATTTTTTTGGCCGAATGACGTATATCGGTGACCTAATAATTAATCATTCCGTTGACTGCTAGTTCGTTCTCTTTTATTCTACGTTTCGTCGGCATTGCACTTGCGGTGCTATGATACTGGACCAGGGGGTTGCCATACAGAAGCTCGAGGGTCACCGGCTGGTCTAATTGTATATTATATAATTTTTATTCACTGAACTCACAAGTGACGCGTATGAACGTCAAATTGTTAATCTATATGTAATTTAAGATTAAAATTATTCACTTAGGTCACAAAGTAACGCTTATGAAAGTCGAATTGATAATTTACGTGTAATTTTCGTACTCGTTATAAGTGCTATAAACATCATCATCAAATTCATGATATTTAAAACATGCTTTATAAATTATAAAGCACTATAATAGTTATACATATTTATTCAAATTGTGTCAAATTCTGTAATTTTCACTCTTATCGAATACATGTATTTGAATTTATATAGAAAGCATATATAGTATTTGAGCTTTATTTGTATTTGTATTGTAATTATTATCATTAATGTTTGTAACACGCTTTCAGACTACAACATTTTAATGTTTTCCAAGAACTTTGTTTCTGCTTTAATTAGTTTAAATGTTTATATAAATAATTAATTTATGTGATGCCATTCTCATCTTGAAATAAAATATTAACAAATTTGTTTGCGTTTGTTATAATAACATTATCCCAAAATAACAGTTTTTTTTAATTCTTAGTAAGTATGCTGTATAATGTGTAACAGTACGCAGAATCGACAACCGCAGGAGAAGTCATGTCTGAAGAGCAAACTGCGCCTCGGCACACGTAGGACACTCTCTGGCTAAGTGGGGTGACGATATACGCGAAGTGTGCAGCCGCTGGACATGAAGAGTCAGAAATCGAGCTCAGTATCGTGCCACTGGAGAGGCCTGTCCAGCAGTGGTCTATGTCAGGCTGATAATAATGCCGATAATGCACAGTAAGGTAAAAAAAATATACCCAAGTGCGCCCGTTTAGAGCGGTGAAATGTTGGCAGTGTTTACTAAACTTGTGCGTACCAAACTTCGTCGAGGTCCCGCATGCCATGCCACACAGTAGATAATCCGCGTAAATGCCTTTTCAGAGAATCTGCGGACTCTGTGATGGAGTCTAGTGCGTAGGCCAAAAATCTATTAGGAATCGCACATACTCCCTTCCCCGCGCTCCAGACTCAACTGTAGGTTGAGTTTAAGGCCTGGAGGAGGGACACCCGTAACGTGGGTACACATTTTTGGTCCGAGTCTGGGTGTCCTTTGTTTAAATATTAGTATAGTCCTGTATGGCAAAATCATTTAAAGTCTAATAGAACGGTTTATAATCATCGTATGGGGAAAAGAGATTATATCTTAAAATAGTTTATAGGTGTTTATAGCGTAAGATTTGTAAGGATAGAAGCTAGTGGTGTTCTTTTGTCTCTGACTACCCCGACGGGAAAAAGGCGGGCGCATATGTATGTATGTTGTTTATAGGTGTTTCTACTACTGATAATGCTATAAATACTTCGTAGAAATATAATATCGCTCCCCTTATCAGACTTATATAAAGCTTATTCCAGAAATAGTTAACGCGCACTAAAGGCTATCACTTTAACCCCTTTTGATTTATACAAAACCCGTCTCTAAGGGTTCGATGTCCCTAAACAAGTCAATTTCAAGGCTTTTCACTGCACTTTCTTTTCACAGTGGGCACGTGGCTTGTTGGTCTATTAGTTAGTAACCCTAACTGCTAAGCTTTCGGCCTCGTGTATGTGGCCAACTCTGTTATCGTAGTTAATAGGACATAAATATAGAGTGGCGATAGCCTAGTGCGGTACGTAACGGACTGCCGAGACGATGGGCTCTGGTTCTATCATCGGGTACCCTGGGCATATACCTCTGACTTTTCTAAGTTATGTGTGCATTAGAATTTTTTATTATTTCTCGCTTAAAAACGTGCCCGGTAGATGGCAATAGGCTCGTCCCTATTAAATTGAGACTGAAACATAACTGGCGAAGTGTGATTGTGTATTAACACCTTTGCCTACCCCTTGGGGAATAAAGGCGTGAAGTCATGTTATGTTATACAATATAATGATCTGCATTTGCAAAATATTTTAATAATACAATTATTTCAATATAATTATTTCAAACCGTGTGCGATGATATAAAACCCCATTTTCATTAAATATTACTTGATAGAAAACCAGAATAAACTGTTAACTCGTGTAGAATAAGACTGTATCGCGTAGGCACCGTCGTAGGAAAGTGTGCTTGTGCGTATTAGGCACCTACAATGGTGACCAGCGGCGGCGGTCAATACACCGAGATAATTTTCAAAATGTATGATGACGAAAATTTTTAAACTTGTAGTTACTTTTTTTTTCAGGTATTGCTTTATTATTATTATTATTTTTATTTATTGCTTTATTATTATTATATTGCTTTATTGTATTGCTTTATTATTATTATATTTTTTTTTCATGTTTTAGGAACTAAATGTAAATGCTACAACGGGCGGTCACCCTCCCAAGTGGTGACTACTACCTTTACCGATCTTTTGCGAACGTAAATTTAAGTCACGCTACGAGCACAACAAAAATCTAAATTAAACTATCATATCAAAAATAATAAAACAAAAATAACTCTTTTCAAGAAATATGTTATCAATTATTGCGCAGACCATTAAGTTAGTGATAACATTGCAATAATACTAATGATGGGTATTTCCAGCTATTTTAATTCTGAGATAGGCAAGTTCAAGGCACTAAAGATACAGTTCGAAAGAAACTAAAAGCAACGGGTTTTCTACAAATAATAAATGGTACAGTCAAAGTCATACATAATCAAAATATTTTATCATAATAGACTTCAGCCGCGGCTCCGCCCGGGTGAATAAATCTTTTTTTATAGTACTAGGCGGCAAACGAGCAGATGGATCGCCTGATGGTAAGCCATTATGGCCGCCCATGGACATAAGCAACACCACAGGAGTCACAAGTACGTTGCCGCCCCTTGGGAGGGCAAAAGGGATAGGATGAGGAGTGGGGTGAGGGGATAGGGCCTCCGGCACTCTCACTCACCGAACGAAACGCAACAGTTTAGGTGCTGTTACTTTACGTCGATTTTCTGTGAGAGGGTAGTACTTTCCCGGTCGAGCCGGCCCATTCATGCTGAAATCAACAAGGCTCTACTACCGTCAAAATTATTTGCCGTACAAGAATCCGTGCGGTAGTTTTTGAGTATATCGAGTTCATACGGACAGACTTCATTTTATAATAATCTACTATACTATACTTACTCTATTCGTTGGTATCGCGGCATAAATGTGCGCGTGGGATTGGGAGGTCTCGGGTTCGATCCCCGGGTCGGGCAAAATGTTATTGGGTTCCGTTAGGAAATTATCAGTAGCAGCACGGAGTCTTGTAATGTACCCGGTACGGCAATAGGCTCGCCCCTTATTACGTGAGACTAAAAATAAATCTGGCGAAAAGTGAGTGTAGCAATATACCTCTGCCTACCTTTTCGGGGATATAGGCGTGAGACTACCTATGTGTGTATGTACTACACTTAGCCCGCGGCTCCGCTACAAGCCACTAACATTAATAGCAATAGTTGTATTTGTCTAATAACCATTATTAATAAACTTGTATTAAGTAAGTTAGCTAATACTATGCTGCGTTCACTATTCGAAATGATTTTTTATTTTTTTATATTTCTTGAGTAAAACAACAAAAAAATATACTCACTTTATTAGGCTATTGTTCTTTATATACAATACAGAAAGATATGCCTTGGATACTATTATATATTAATCACCCTTAATAATATCCGTTATTAACATACAATGTATTAATATATAGGTATGCGAATAATTCATGTCAAAAGTGTAATTATTAATAATACATCGGCAATACCCGTTTTTGATATATTGGCATATTCATACAGGAGGTTTATTAATAAAGTATTAAAATATGCATGATTGTTATGAATTATAAGCAATAATAAGATAAATCTTATCTTATAAGTAAAATTAAAGGTTATGCAAGGATTTTGACAAAATTTCGTTACCCAAACAAATTTTAGCAACCTTTTTTATACCATTGCAATATTTCGAATGATTTTAGTACGCATATTTTTATTTGGTCAAATTTTTACTTGGCAAAATATTACCAAGTATAATGTCATTAAGGCATTTGGTCTTTAATCAAATGATTTATCACAGCAAACAATCTTCAGACAATAAACGTTTGGTGATATTAGTTTATTTATGGAAGTAGTTAGAGTAGGTTAATTATTTAAAAAATGGTAAGGTTAGGTTAGGTTAGAACTGTGACCTCCTACGCACGAGCCGAGCGAGCGAAGCGAGCGGTGCCGCAGTAGCGGCCGGCAAGTGCCAGAAACGACATGCATTAATATAAAGAAGAGATTGTTTTTAGTAGGTTACCCGGATCTGAACTATTTAGATTAGCATAATTATTGATTTTGCGTAAAAACTGTTATTCCAACTGAAATATTTGACTAAATAAAAAATGTTAAAACTACTAGTTGGTAAACAAGTTATAGTTTAAACGTTCATTTCCCAAACATTAGGTTTGCGTTACAATTTTTTGTGAATAGATTTTTTGCTAAGTAATAATTTGGCAAATGAAATTACGCAAAAAATTTTTTGGGAAGTGAAAATTTGTCAGATTCCTTTCGTTCAAACAAGGGTGACCCGGTTATGCTGTGTAACTTAAAATCTGAAAGTGATTCGAAAACTCTGATACAGAGAGAAGTCTAGTTAAGTACTCAGTTGGGTGCAGTTGTTATGTACCTTTGAACTAGAAGCCAATAACAAGCTCTTTTTCTTATGTTACCTACTTCCTAAGGTATGTTGGTGTATTGAAATGTTTTGACCACAAAGAAAATTTACCTATTAGTCCCGATTACCGATTCGCAAGTCCCCTGATGATCATGATGACTTAGGTATAACATAATTTTAGTTCTAGATTCTGATTGGCAATTTTCATACAAACTGTAAATACGAAAATGCTTTAAGAGTGGCAATTAAAATTTTCCCACAACTAGACAAAATCCATATCGATAGGTACATAATATGATGTATATTCTAAACATATTTTCGAATCAAGTTTATTCTGACTGTATGAACACGATAGTGTAATTCCTGAGGCTGGTTCATCTGCTTAAACACATGAAACTTCACGCAGGAGGACCCACGGGCGCAGTCTAGCAAATTTTAAAAAGAATACGAGCTCATTGTTATAATTTTTGTGTAGTAAGTATTTCGTTTAACATCTGTATCACTGTGAAGGTAGGCAAGTGGCATACTCCTCACATTTCGCCCACCATATAAATATCACTGAATGCAGAAGCTGGCGTTGAATAATGTTATTATTTTTGTATTGAATAAAAAAACGAAGAGTTGGAAGACGGAAGATGCTGTAGCTCCGTAATATCTGGCAGTGGACAGACACCAAGGCTTTATTCTTTCTCGTGTGAGTGTGGCCAACTATGGAGTTCGGAGTTTTCAGACCGCCCGAAGGCCTCCGACATGGCCTACTGATTCTTGTCCTGAAACAAGAACCGAGACTGACAGCTTTACGTGCCCTCCGAAGTACGGTAGCGCTCTGATGTAAAAGGCACACGCGGTCACCCATCCAAGTGGCGACTTGTACTAGCGTTGCTTAACTCTAACGACCTATAACGATGTACGATCGACAAGCTAAGTCTCGCCATGAGCGAGGCTCAAGAACAGCTATGCCTGTTCGGATTGTATCTCGACAAAAAACAGTTCCAGCAGCTTACTGCGAAAAACAGTTTCTGAATTAAAGCAGTTTTTTTTTAAATAAGTGCGCAGGGCAAGGCGGCATTATTCGCCGTTTCGGCGTACATAAATATTTTCTTTGCAATATGGTCTACCTGTAAGTCCATATATATTATAGCCTCACGCCTGTATTCCCGAAGGGGTAGGCGGAGGTGTAATATTACACCCACATTTCGCCATGAATTTTTAGGTCCCACGTTATAGGGGGCGAGCCTATTGCCGTACCGGGCACATTACCAGAATCCGTGCTGCTACTGAGAATTTCCTAACTGAAAAACCCAATAACACTTTGCCCGACCCGGGAATCGAACCCGAGACCTCCCAATCCCACGCGCACATTTATGCCGCGAGACCAACGAGGCTGTAAGTCCATGTATAGGTTAAATAACTATTTACTAGAAATCCTCTATTTTTATCGAAACTATACGCACGTTTAAAATCTCCAGAAAATAATACATACGAGTTCGATAAACTAACATTTATTGGTACATATTTTTATAAAAAAAAATAAAAATTTAGTATATTAAAATCACTAACGCAATAAAAATAATACAATTAAAATACATACATACATACATAGACTCACGCCTGTTTCCCCGAAGGGGTAGGCAGAGGCATATTAAACGCCCACTTTTCGCCAGTGTTTTGATCCCACGTAATAGGTGGCGAGCCTATTGCCGCTTATTGGGACATTTTGTTTGCCAGAGCCTCGTCCGTTGATCGGCAGGTGCACCACTTGCAGGTGAGGTTGGCTTGGGACCCTAAGT
Source organism: Euclidia mi (assembly GCA_944739405.2). NCBI lineage: Eukaryota > Metazoa > Arthropoda > Insecta > Lepidoptera > Erebidae > Euclidia > Euclidia mi. Next base: position 31,547,528 of record OX123192.2, read on the forward strand.
ACTTGGTGGGAACCCTATGCACCCTGATTCATTCACTAATTAAAATATTTACATAATTTTAATTTATCGTATTTCATCTTGCATTTCTGCGTAGAATAATTCATAAAAATAACTTAAAAATAAACACCGGCAAACAGAAAAGATAACGTAGGCATAAACTAGTTCACAAAATATCTATGGAACAAGTAACAAAACAATTCAACGAGGAGTCAAAAGGTGCGTCGACGCATACATATTTATTAATTCAGATTACATAGTAAACATTTCATTCAGTTATCAGTAGCCACACAGCCGCTATGGAGACCGCACGTGTCATTCAAATCGTTTTACTTGCGTATCTGTGTTTGGGACTAGAAGCTAAAGTGTATACAAGATGCCAGCTGACCCGGGAACTTCTCAAAAACAACTTATTCCCAAGGACGTTCCTTAGCAACTGTAAGTCGATTATTTATATATTTGTACCGGTTGAACAACGCCTTCGAAACAACTGTTCTTTTTTGGATCCGCAATCAGGTTTTCTGTATAATTATGTTTTGCGTTTGTTTATACCTGGTACCTGGTATATAGATTTTTAAAGGTTAAACAGTGTATCAGAAATAAAAGTAGCATTTGAATGATCGCTAGCTATAGCAAACTACTAATTTAAATTGGAAACAAGTTGCATAAAATTTATTATTTAATACGTACCTAGTCACAAATATGTGCATATCTTTATGAATACAATTCTTCTGGATCTACGTATGCTTGTCACCTAATTCCTCATAAATGGCTGGCCTAATTTGGTCGAAATGTTGTTTTTATTTCACAATTTCAATGGTAGGTGACGCTGCAGGTTGGGTGCTACCTGTCACCAAATTTATTTAGCAGGACAGGCAAGATAACCTCTGTCAGATCCGCTATTGAATAAAATGTCTTACTTTAAACTTTATTTAACTATAATGTCAATTCCAGAGAGATTTATGTTATATTCTATACCTTACTATTAAAAATAAATCTCAAAATATATGCACTGATACAGCATAGTCTTTGTAAATCAACAAAAACTCGTAAGAGCATTCCAAGCACACTTAGCTGATTTAATTATGATAACAAACACCTCCTACTTTAATCTCCTAAGCGCTACAAATGATGCATGCGCTAAATATCCTTAGTTCAAATTTAGCCCTAGCCTAATCCGAACAGTTACATATACATATTATAAATATACTTAATGATAATATTTAAGTAAGTATCTATCTCCAAAATTATTTGGAACGAATATCGAATGCAAATAAATAACAATCGTCTTCGATAGATAGCCTTAATTAGTGTAATCTTAGGCTTGAGGTTAACACTATAATTTTATTATTGTCTTGGTCTGGGTGTTTCTATGTTTAATGTGTATGTATTAACAAAAAAGTATATATGTATGTTTATTTATCCATTATGTAGGACCCATAGTACAAGCTCTGCTTAGTTTGGGACTAGATGGTGATGTGTGTATGTGGTAGAATATTGTTATTATATTTACTTGACTTGGATCAAGGCACCGCCCACGTGGGACTATTTTACCCCCTTAGAGTAAGAATTTTAAAAAATCCTGGCTAAGTACTCACCTACATTTACCTAGGAACACATATTCAGATTCTTGCGTTCTTCTAGTAGTTTCGGCTGTACGTTGCCTGTCAGTCAGTCAATAACGCAAGAGTTTTATCATTATTTTATTATAATTATGCTTTTAGTAGGTATATTTTTTTTAATGTTTTTTAAAGACAACTCCCGCATGAGGACTAAATCCTGTGTCGCGGGGGACTTTACAAACATACAACTAACGGACATAATGAACACCTAGTATATATTTATATGAATAATAGTTAAATAGCCTGTAATTACCTTTGAAAGGTTTACTAAATAGCCACATGTTGTGTAGCTATCTTAGTTTACTTTCGTCCGTAGTTCCAACCACGTGGATGTTAGCTATCGCTACAGCCTATGCTATTCTGGTGTATATGAAAAATGTATGAAAATTTTTATCAAAATTTGACCAGTACTTTTTAATGTACAAAGATCCTTCCATGCTCAAAAATTTCACGTTTTTAACAGGAGTAAGACAGGATATATAGAAAGGTAGCTAAGTTACAAGCAAGTTAAAACCAGTTGAATAAATATCAAAGATGTCCAAGGTCGGTTTGTTCTATAAGATAATATATTATTGTTGCTCACGATTACTGGGCTGAATGTTGGGCGTAGTTTTTTACTAGCAAATTATATACGCTGTCAATAGTATGTTAGTATGTGTAGGTATGTGTTTAAATTGTGGCGATCCTATTGTGTTGCTAGGATGCCAGTCATTATTAGCTAAAGAGTAGAATTTATATATAAGTGTCAATAGTTTTAGTCGACACAATTCAGATATATTATATTCTACATAAAAGCGGCGATAGCCAAGTGGTGTATATGGGCGCAAATTAATATATAATGATTATATTGTTACGAAAATATTAATAATATTTAAGATTGATATTTAAATAACTATTTATGAACATAGAACTGAGAACTTCACTACTTTACAATATTAGACACTGTATTGGCTGCTTAACTGTTTTATAAAGATTGGGTATTTAATTTATCGCTTAGTTATTAAGATAACTCCAGAAACTTTCAAAGTAAAATCAATTAGTATTAAATAACATTATTCTGACACTTATTTTTACGGTAATAAATAACATGCGTTTATATTTGCATCCTGTTGATAGCGCCATCTGTTGACAATGTTGTAAAGCAGCGTTTGGTTAATAAAATAAATTTGTTATTCGTGTAAAATAAATAATTTGGTGTTGTGCAAAATTCATTACAATATTAATGTCGATTATTGATTAGTTTATAATTAATTGTACTGTAATTTCAATTATATGTTGAAAAGGAAGTGGCAGTTGTTAAAACATTAAGATGACGTTTATAAAAAGGACTGTAACTCGCATTTTAATTCAATTCTGTGCTAGAAATCGTCTGAAAATAAACCAAGTAATATTAGGTGAGTGTTTTTATTATAATGGAGTCCGGACATGCTAACCCTGGCGTAGCGCCGACATGTACTTGACGGACTGGCGAGACGATGGTCTCGGCTTCGATCCCTAGGTACCCGGGCATATACCTCTGATTTTTCGAAGTTATGTGAGCATAGAAAATATTAATTATCGCAATAAAGGCGTGAAGTTATGTTATATTCTATTTTACTATTTGTGGTCTACGTACACTATACATTACGCATACAAAATTTTCTTTGCATCTGTTTTTTTAAGCATGCAAAAGATGGACCATCAAGTAGTAATAATAACGTACTGCCAAAAATTTGGTCTACCGCCCAACAGTCTAAATATGTTTACACACCATCAAACAACAAGGCATTTCTAGCCTCAACCTTAGCGTTATTTACATGAAATAATTATTTTTGTCAGAATTGATAGACCAGTTTCTTGTTCTACCGTTTTTAGATTGGAGTTGGCCCACAGGACAAATGAGAGAAAGATTGCAGGTGTTACTCTAAGAGTCCGAAATACTAACAAGTGACTCTGAAACAAAGCAATGTCGTATGATAATTCAACCCATTACGCCATCCATGTCTACACGACTGGTAGTGCAGCGGAATTGTAAACGACTGCCGCGCCGAAAGTCGCATGTTCGATTCCCGCTCAAATGAAAAATTAGTATGCGTGAACATGGATGTTTGTCTTGGCTGGGTTCGGGTGTTTCTATGTATAATATGTATGTATTTACAAAAAAAATATATAGTATACATATATGTATGTTTATTCATTGTATAGTACCCAAAGAACAAGCTCTGCTTAGTATGGAAATAGATACTGTTATTGTAAGTGGTTGAATTATAACAAAATTAAATGATTATAACAAATAATAATTTTATTTATTGTATCCATAATTTGTAATGAACAAATTTACATACCGATTAACAAACACACATACTCTCAAAACAAATTAGATACCATATTGATAGTGAGGTAAAACTACCAATTATTAAATCAACAAAATAAACAAAGTTCAGCATTATTCTACAATATTATGCAAAATCAATATTTGATCATGTTTTTATTAGCGCAGTGTTATTGCATAGCAGTATTTAGCAAATACAAACAGATAACTAAAACAGTAAACAAATATTATCGTTATTGCGAAATGCTTCACAACTAAAAACAGGAACAAAAATATTGTGTATCAATCATTTATTATTTTATCGATGGTGAAGTATTCAAAGCGAATTAGGAGGCCATGTTTTAGTTCTGAAGTTTTTATATTATATTTATACAGATATAGTGGCAATGGGTAATCCAGTGTCATAAGCCTCGACCCAAATATGTTTATGTTACAAACAAATCTCAGAGTTTTTATTTTGCTGTTAAAGTAATGTTGATATTTCTGTTGTTGTTTTTGTATAGGTGATTCTTTAAATAATCGTTCCGCTTATGCACTTAAAATTAATACGGTAACATCAATTTCCTTAAGTGTCAGATTCTATGACTGTCGTATGACATGTATGATGCTGCCGAGATACGGTTCTTATAAAGGGATCGGCTGTTAAAGCAACCATTAATGGACAACCAGTTCACTAATGGGCCTGCTACCATTTTTTCCCTTGATACATGAGAGTTATCGATATTTAACTTGCGCGATTTGTATACATCATGCAATTTTATTCAGCGGGCCTTACTCGCGATAAAGATCTAATTTCCCGGTACAAATACCTATGTTTTATATGTAAATAGTGTTCTGCTAGTTGCCCTCTTTATAACATAGCAACCGGATCTCGCTTGCCCTAGTAGTAATTGTTAAATAAACTCGTCATGATGATCTGCACTTCGATTGAAAAGCTGATTAGCCATTCGATCTCCCTTCCATTACGAAGCAGCAATCCAATTATGTGCCCCTGACATCGCTTCTATAATGTCATGGCAACGAATATTTATTAGCAGAGAGAGCCTAGACAAGTGGCAATTCTCATTTCTACGGACGCTATCCTTTGGTTGTCATGGTAAAATATTAAGCAATTCGTTCCTCGTTGATTATGTGAAATATCGAAAGCCTATGTCAGTTCCATAGATATTTGCATTTAGCGAATAGGGTTATTGCTAGTCGAATGCTACTTGTCTATAAGACCAGCATAGATTGCCTTCTACCATTAGATAGTATACTTCTGATGCCATTAGATATTGAAGTATACTTAGTAGTATACTTCTGATGCCATTAGATATTGAAGACATTAATACACCTTCAAACTATATTTTACGTGCTTTTTGTCACTTTGCTACGATGAAGCCTCTTCTCGAAGGTTAGAATCGGGAAAACAATCACCAACATTTGATGAGCTGGCATCAATAGAATACTACTGAACACAAAGAAGTTTACAATAATCAACTGGCATAAAAATACCTAGATTTGAAACTACTATTTGTTGATCACACTACATATTGGCGCATGTGGAAACTAAATTGGCAAGTTCTGACCCAGTACTAAAAGCTGATGCGCAGACTGAGCCACCATGCCATTCAACAACTAGAAGTCTTTTTGAAATGGCACATACGTCACTTTGCCTCTTTATAACTGAGCAATTTGGGAGTAATCACATACTTAAAATTCAATAGCGTTGTCGTTGTTTTTGTTGTAGTAGCATCGTCACGGTTGCTTGGATACAGTATGAATCATGTGCGAGAGTATACACATGAAGCTACTTTCCAACATAACTTGACCTGTCATCGCAAAGATTACCAATATAAAGAAAGACCGGGTTATAGTGGATACTGGTGCTTGATGTAAGACAATGTCCAATATAACCTGACATGTCATTGCATAGATTGGCGGTACCAAGTGAGATCAGGTTGAAGTGGATTCTAATGCTTGTCGTGTCTACCTGTAAATGTACGCGGGCTTTCCCCAAGGCTCTTGAATGTTGATGTAATTGTCGTTAGTTAGACGAGTACTACGGAGAAACAATTTATTATGGCTGCTTTGAAACATGGAGTAGACAATGATAGTTTTTTTTTTTTTGACAACAAGCGTGCTTTAAGTAGTATTCTTGGCTAATGGTAGTGTATACGAGTCATTCTGAGAATCAATCATCGTATGATAAACAAAGCATGACTTGAATATTGTGGTGTCTGTTTTTGTGTTCTTATGTAAGATGTGCAATTTTTTACTAAATTCACAAGGAAAAGTGCCTCGCTTTTGAAAAATACTCGTAAGATTACAAAATGCGATTTGTTTTTGTTGAATCGATGTTTTTGATCCCATTTTTACGTATTCATGATTGGTCCGTTCGCTATTATTATTGAAGCCCAATATGTGTACTTTTGGAAGGAACATGATTTACTTTTATAAAATATGGCTATACTAAAAAAAAAATCTTAATGTACTTAAGGGTGAAGCGAAAAAAAACGTTATGTTTAAAAAAGTTCTCGTGCCTCAACTCAAGATACCTATTTAGTTAGAAAACGGAAATTTTACACGAATGCTCCTGCAACTATAGATAAATATAATAGATAATTGACAATACAGATAAATGAAAATTAAAAAAAAGAAAATTCGCTCCACCGTCGTTGTTTTGAGTAACATTTCTGTTTTTAAATAACCATTTAATTTTCCCTAGTACCAGTTTATAACAGCGAACATTTAGACAATTATCACGAATATTCAAAACAAATTAACTATGTAAAACTTTGAAGCTTCAAGAACAATTCGTTAATTAGTACACCTAGTACTTGGTTGCTAACTGCTGCGTAATAAATCTTCAAAAGTAAAGAAGAAATATAAATTAAAAATCCGCCTCAGGTATTCTGTAATGTAATTCTTAGTAACTATTTAGTGCTGGAAAATTTAATTTTATTCATATTATTAGATATATAGAAAGCAGCGATAGCCTAGTGGTGATACCAACAGACTGTCATGCACTGACTTTTCGGAGTTATGTGCGTATTGAATTGTGAATTATCGCTTGCCCCGTGCCTCAGAGAGCACGTTAAGCCGTCGGTCCCGGTTGTCATGAAGATCTTTGATAGTCATTATAGGGCGTCAGTACCTTCTAAATAAACTGATACTAGTCTAAACCATGGAATAACGCAATCCCTTCGGTTTGCGGAGGTCAGACATGCAGTCGCTCTGTGAAAAATCTAATATTCAGCCAAATCTGGTTAGACTAGTAAGCGAACCTCAGGTTGAAACTAGGATAACACTAGGAGGATGATGATGATGATATTATTATGTAGAAACTATGAAGTGTACCGCAGCTCATAGCGAGAGAATTTTTGCTTTTGCCGGTGATTGACCGTTATTTCACTCCGGTTACTGGAGGGTATAGCGATATTTCATGGCTTAGACTAAGGTATATTATATTCAAGGGTACTCACTCCTCGTAACGACTTTCAAAGATCTTCATGACAGCCGACAGCTCTGACGGCTTCACGTGCTCTTGGAGGCACAGTATAAGCTATAATGGTTAACAATTTAATACCTACGTCTTTTTCAAATGTCATTATATCCTGTCATAAAGTTGTATATATAATCTGTTTACTGCTTGCGCTGGTGTTACTTTCTGGTGTCATAATATCGTACTAATGCTTATTGTTTGGTCATGCAGTTTAACATACATACATTATTGTAATTATGTTCGCCTATAGACAATAATCTAGGCTAGACACATGAAAAATATTTACTTATGAACTATATACGACGTATTTAAAATGGAATATGTAATTATCAATGAACATTTAATATTAATATATTACAACCTTGAGAATTTAATTACTACGTATTTCATATATCGCACTGTGAAATGGTTGTTGATTTTGATGAATAATACTTGTGTTGCTGGGCGTATGACATTAGATTGCTGAATACAGTTTGAGTTTTAGGTTTGATAGTACTTTAGAAATTTGGTCGTACTGTTAAATAAGCACGGTTGGTCTTATATACCTCTGTCCATAGGGTTGTACGGATATGATGTCGAGATTTCCGCTATTCACAAATAAACTAATTGATTTGTGTATTTTCCTTAGACAAATAGATATCCACGGAATGAAATGGGGTAGTGACACATTGTTATCTTAATTAGTCACTACGCGGATACTTTATAATTAAATTCATCGAATATAATTGGTTCGAATATACCTAAGCAATAAGGTAAGTATATCATAAAAATATATTTAAGGCACACAATCACATGCTTTTGATAACAGTAATGTGAGTAAATAAAGCCCAACGTGTCAACAGGACGTACAGTGTGATTAGGCATTAGTACTTTTGCTCATTCTCAACATTCTTGAGCCGAGACGCTAAGATACACACTGACGGATGTACTGCAATGACGTAAAAGATCAACGAGATAAGATGAGATAAATAACAAGTATTAATATAAATGTGGCAATAGGCTCGCCCCCTATTACATTGGGGCCGAAACATAACTGGTGAAGTGTGGGTGTGAAATACACCTCTGCCTACCCCTTCGAGGATAAAAGGCGTGAAGTTATGTATGTATGTATGTAATATAAATGTAACTGGTCTTAGTCGCGTTATGGTTTAGGTTGTATTAGGATGCAGCGATAGCCCAGTGGAGACCAACAGACTCATGCAGAGGATTTCAGGTTACGGCGCGTACCGCTGACTTTCCGAAACTAAGCGTTAATAAGCGCTTGTCCCGTGCCTCGGCGAGCACTTTATGTTGTCGATGCGGCTGTTGTGATGATCTTTGACAGACTTTATGAATCAGAACCCTTATGATCTAAGCTATGAAATATCGGAACAAGGGATAGCCTATAGAGTAGGCTTGTGTCCTAAAATGTAATTAGCTATTGATTCGTTCCTTTATTAGATGTTAAACTGAAATACTTGACTTTTTCTTCAAAAAACGATCAGCATCATTACTAATTACGGCTTTTTAAAAACCTTTTTGAATTTGACACAAAAACGCTGTAAACCATCATGGCGGTTGAGTGATATCACAAAGTACAAAACAAAACAAACCGTGAATGAAGTCTGGTCTGATGTGCCCACTTTTATTTCGTTATATTCTATTTGACGGGTAGAAAAGTTTGACTTTTAGTTGTATTTACTACTAAAACGTCAACAAGATGAATGGCGGACGTACTGTTTGACGTAATGCTCTCTGATTGATGTTCACTCTCACAAGAATAAATACATTATTTTTAGTTCTAGAATCCTAAAAATAACATTAATCTTATCTTTTTATAATAAATAATAAACTTTACTGACACCTTAAAATCATAATGAATCTATAGATACTACAATCAAACTATAGATATTACGATTTATTCTTAGTGGACACAAGCCTATTGCTGAAGTATGACGCTTATATTTTGTGAAATTTGGTTAGACTAGTTACGTTAGTACTATTAACTATTCTGTGCTAGTAAGCGAACCCCGGTCTCCAAGATGAAAAGTCTTGGATGTAACTGGGACAGTGCTAGAAAGATAATAAAATAACAAATAGAAATATTACTAGGCATTCATATATACAAACATAATATTTACATAATGATAAAGGCATGATTTCGGATCGTTGTATTGTAAGCAAATTAATCGATCCGCATTCCTGCCATAGGACCACGCATGCATTGTATAGTTTAGTTGACCTGGTGACCGGGTAATTACATAATACAAAGTTTTGTCTTAAGTTTAGTTTAGTTATTTAATTTCGCGAGTTGGGAGAGGCCTATGTCCAGCAGTGGCCTGCGATAGGACTAGACTTAACTATTGGCCTGAGTTTAGAAAAAGTGTCTCGGCATTGGCTACGAATTTGTTTTTTTTTTATGTCATAAGCAGCAAACGAGCAGACGGATCGCCTGATGGTAAGCAATTACCGTCGCCCATGGAAACCAGCAACATCAGAGGAGTCATAAGTGCGTTGCCACCCTTTGGGTTAGGATGAGGGATGGGAGGAGGAGTGGGATGAGGCAGAAGGAATAGGGGATGGGGCCTCCGGTACTCTCACTCACCGAGCGAAACGCAACAGTTTAGGTACTGTTACTTTACGTCGATTTTCTGTGAGAGGGTAGTACTTCCCCGGTTAAACCGGCCCATTCACGCTAAAATCAGCAAGGCTCTACTACCTATTATTTAATTATAAAATAATTAAAAAAAACAGCGATGGTCTAGTGGGGATACCAACAGACTGCCATGCAGGGGGTATCGGTTCAAATCCACGGCGCACACCACTGATGTTTCGGTTTTCACCACTGTATGTGCGTATTGTTACGAAAAATACATGCCAGAACGTGGATTAGCAGAAACAGCCCGTGGTACCGTACCGTATGTGCGTATTTAATTATTAATTATCACTTGCCCCGTGCCTCGGAGAGCACGTTAAGCCATCGTTCCCGGCTGTCATGACGATCTTTGACACTCGTTATAGGGAATCAGTACCTGTGAATAAATTGACACTAGTCTAAACCATAGAATATCGCTATCCCTTTGGGTTGCGAGGGACCGACAGGCAGTCGCTTTATGTAGAAGCTAATATTCAGTCAAATCCGGTTAGATTAGCAAGCGGATCCCGGATGGCAACTGGGATAAAGCTAAGGGGACGGGAGGACAGATTAAGTGATCCACGGTGTTGTTCTGAGTCTGGGAGTTTCTTCTGTTCCATCTTTAAATATTTATAAAGTGGCTATAAAGGAATTTACCTAATGTGGGAGTAGTATCTATTTTTAGGTACATCTACATATAAAAATTTATTTCTTGCTCATTTACCACCACCCATATGAGCAACATTTTAACCGTTGATAGCTTTGAAATGCATCTTGTGATTTGCTATGCATGTTGATAGGACATTTAGATAACACTTGCGCTTTACGAGCTTCGAGGCATGTGGGGTTTACCAACTATTTTCCTTCAATGCAAAGGAACCGGATACATTTATCAGTACATTATTGAGCGAAATTGTCAAAACGAGTATCAAATATCGTGTCATTTCAGTCACCCATAAGTGACTGAAATGACACGACTCTAGACAGACAGATAGTTGGACGGAATGCTTATATAACACATAACATAATATAACTTGACGCCTTTATCCCGGAAGGGGTAGGCAGAAGTGTATTATACACCCACACTTCGCCACTTATGTTTCGGTGCTAATGTAATAGGGGGCCAGCCTATTGCCATATATCGGGCACATTATTGAGCGAGCGCTAATTAACATTTATAATGCACACATAACTTTGAAAAGTCTGAGGTGTGTGCCCGGGGTACCTGGGGAATGAACCCGAGACCATCGTCTCGGCAGTCTGTTACGTACACCACTAGGCTATCGCCGCCTAACTATACCTACACCATAGGTTCCAAAATTCGATTTATCCATGAATTTGGCTACTAGAGACACATATTCGACATAAGCTCCATGCTAAATATGTCAAGTATTTATCTCTAAAAAGCAGCGATAGCTGAGTGGAGAGACCAACGGACTGCTATGCAGAGGGTCTCGGGTTCGAATCCACGGCACGCACCAATGACTTTTCGGAGTTAAGTGCGTATTAAATTGTTAATTATCGCTTGCTAATCGGTGAAGGAAAGCATCCATGCTAAATATGTCAAGTATTTATCTCTAAAAAGCAGCGATAGCTGAGTGGAGAGACCAACGGACTGCTATGCAGAGGGTCTCGGGTTCGAATCCACGGCACGCACCAATGACTTTTCGGAGTTAAGTGCGTATTAAATTGTTAATTATCGCTTGCTAATCGGTGAAGGAAAGCATCGTGAGGAAGTCTGCATGTCTGAGAGTTCTCCATAATGTTCTAGAAAGATTTGTGAAGTCTGCTAACCCGTACTTGGCCAGCGTGGTGGATTATAGCCTTACCCTTCTCATAGTGAGAAGAGGCCCGTGCCCAGCAGTGGGACAATTTATATACAGGGCTGATGATGATGATGATGATTTATCTCTTATAGCCCAATCTATGGATAGATCAAATATTAGGACCCGCCGTTAGGGATCCTTTAACTTTTCGAGATAAGAATTCCAAATCCCAAAAACCGAGTGGGAAAAGCGCTGCTGAGTTACGTAGAAACGCGTTGGTTTTTCCACGGCGTCTTTATATCAAAAAGTGATTTTAATTTCTTAATTTATCTTAATGTGTATAGTATTTCACAATTGATTTATATTTCTTAGACATGAGGTTAAATGCCAGAGTGAGATAACGACAAGCCGGTACTAATTATTTGTAAAACGCAGTTACAAATTAAACATATTTTATTATGTCAAGAAAGATTACAGTATCTAAGTTTACAAACATTTGCAGCTGCTATTCATATAAGCTAAAGGTTATACTGCCTACATGGTAGCATTTGCGTTCTAGACCGGCCAAAATGCTACAGCGGTGTCCAGGTACTCCTAAGCCAGTATGCCAGTCATGCCTTGGTTACGGCTACAGTAATGTGTAAACGTTGCCTCGCCGGTCGTCTGGGTATATCATATCCATATTTGTAACTGTGACATAATATGTAAAAATATGTACGTATTTATAAAAAAGCTAGCCGTTTCCCGCGGTTTCACCCGCGTCCTAAGGAAACTACTTCGCGTACCCGAAAAACCCAAATATCTTACGGACCCCTAATTTTTATAAAATAAAATATAGCCTATATTACTTGCAGATAATGTAGCTTTCTAATGGTGAAAGAATTTTTAAAATCGGTCCAGTAGTTTTTGAGTTTATCCATTACAAACAAACAAAAATACAAATTTTTCCTCTTTATAATATTAGTGTAGATTCCTAGACTAATCATGAGAAACTTGATGGGTGTGAATAAAGCAAGATATATACATATATGAGGATCGTTGCAAATGGCGTTCCGTAGTCTCTGCCTATCCCTTCATGAAACAGGCGTGAGTCTATGTATGTATGAATGTAATTTATTAATGTAGTGGGATGTTCAATCGTCAATATATTGGCAGGTAGATGCATAAGTAGGATACTACTAAAATGAATATGGGCGATGATAATACCACTCTATTCTAAAGGTTGTAATGCAACATTATGATATAGTATTTTTACAGTTTGAGTAGAAAACCTACTATTTGTAACTAATTCTTGTAGAGTAAAAAGGCCGGCGTACCACCGGATGACTGTTTGGATCAAGCCCATGTATTGTTTTCATAGCATGCATTTAATTGAATGCAATGATAGTTCAAATAAATGGCACAAACAATAAGTGATACCAAATTAACTTGCGACTGTCAGTTATGATAAGCAAAAAGATAAACAAATCACATAAAAGAAGTTAAACTAAAAAACAAAATATTCCGTCACTGAAATGGAAAATATTCCAAAGCGTCTTGCTGAAACGAGTACAAAACAAAACATAATGCAGGAAAATCAGTGTTTTCCCTCATGAGTTACCACAGAATACACAAACATACACATACTCATAAAACGACCATTAAAAATAAGGACTTTATATATCCCCATCGCATGCAAATAATGAGAAAACAACAAAAATATTTTGGTCATATTTTTCCTGTTTAGAATCTGATTAATTTATTAGGTAAATGTATATTGTTGTCATGTATTTATAGCATTGATGTACATCAATGATTTATAGGCAATGTTTTGCTGAGAATAAAAATTTGACTCGCTCTGAACGATCCTAGTAGCAAATTTATATTTGATCACTATTATTTAGTTCTTGTACAAGACCAAGCTTATGGCTAACTCTGGCTATGCCATTTTTTACGCTACAGCAAATTATAAATCAAATACCTTTAACCTAAGACTATAGAATAAAAGTTTGTTAAATCTGTGCCTTTAACAATAATGTGAATATGAGAGTGGTTTGACAGTGGCATCGTCTATACCATTGTAAGCATGTGCACGTGTAAGTATGCATGCCAGTACGCTTGTCGAGTTTAGTTTCTTTGTGTGATCCACGAATAGGTTCAGGTTCAATAATTGTAAAGTACTAAACGACACAAGTAGGTATTTTTCTCGCACTAGATAGATCTTACTATATTTCTTTTTTTATTAAAGTTATGAACCGTTTTTGTCATTGTGTGACATCAAGTGTATAAATAAATTATCTTGATTTTGTTCCTGAGTAATACTTTATTATTACATATACCTACCTATTTATTTTGTCCTTAGTATTAGGAATTTTGTCATATATTTTTTTCGCTGCAATAAATTATTGCGCTAGCGTGATTCAACTCCATAAACTATAGATACTGTCATTGAACATCATGTCCAGCTATTGGTGTGCAATGTTATTGTCTTGGTAATAGTAGGTGCTTTTAGCAAAATACAATAATCACTCGTTGTACAGCATCATCGGCCTTTAGTCTTCAAGAATCTGAGTTTACAAGCTTCGTTCGTCCTATTAAATCATGTGACTCGTTGTACAGCATCATCGGCCTTTAGTCTTCAAGAATCTGAGTTTACAAGCTTCGTTCGTCCTATTAAATCATGTGACTTATAGTAAGCAAAAGGAAAGAAAGAAAGACGTCGTATTGAGGGTTTCCTAAAAATCTCCTACCTAACGGATTGATCCAAATGCGGAAAATTCTGTACCTATACCTTTAAATGTAAATTCACTAACTATAGTTAGTGAACAGACGCCGTTTGTATAATGTCAAAAAGACGCAAATAGTGTCAAAAATCGTGAAAGGTAGGTATAAATGTTTTGGTTGTTTGTTATCTTTGTAGTAAATTATTCTGACATGCGGGTATGCGTTACTGATAGCTAGTAGCTACGTCTACTCAAAGTAAATAAACAACTTAGCATAACAACGGAACGTATTATGTAATTAGCTATTATAATATTTACTGCTAACATGATAATTGAAAATAGAATTTATGTGTATATATTTACGGCTCATTTTCAATTTGAAGGTTTATTTATTTTTGTAGTTAGTAAAAGCAGCGATAGTCTAGTGGAGAGACCAACAAGCTAAGCGCAAAGGGTCTCGCGTTCTAGCCTACACGGCGCGTACGAGTGACATTTGATGTGTGGATAAAATTTTTAATAATTAAGGCTACTAAATAGGGAGAAAAACATCGTTAGATACCTTGCATGACTGAGAGTTCTCCGTAATATTTTCTAAAGTAAAAACTTTACTTTTCTAACTGCTTTACTTTTATAACCTAAGCTGGCGTGGTGGGCCTTTACCTAACCCTTTTAATAATGAGATCAGCCTCGTTCTCAATGGTAGGATAGACAATTTATTTATCTTATTTATAGTCTCACGCCTGTATCCCCGAAGGGGTAGGCAGAGGTGTAAATATTACACCCACATTTCGCTATGAATTTTGACGTCCCACGTAATAGGGGGCGAGCCTATTTTCTTTACCGGGCACATCACCAGACACTGCTAAGTATTCGGAAACACGGCTGCTACTGAGTATTCGGAAAAATCCAGTAACACTTTTGCCCGACCCGGGAATCGAACCCGGGACCTCCGATCAGCAGTCGCATACGCTATCCACTGGACCACGGACGCAGTCAGGATAGACAAGGCTGATTATAATTGACTTTTGCCAAATTTTTTGATATATTTTAGCGGTCGTAAAGTCTGGTCTATCTATTTCCAAAGCTGTACCGTTGTTAAATAGTCCTGCGAATTAAGACTTGTATGACTAGTTTGAAATGGAGTTGCTCGTCATATTTGATTTTACAGTGAGAAATGCATACTTGCTTTTGTCTGCGGCTTTGCACGCAGATTGACGACGATTGACGTTCATAAGCGTCATATTATGACCTAAATGAAAAAATATTTTGGCTGTAACTTTTCAGATTTTGCTAGAAGTCCACATAATATATGAAATGGTACATTTAAGATAGTGGTCATGCTATTGTAAAATTTTATTATAATACTATTCATATTTTATGAAATATTATTATCGGCAAGTAAATACGTTGGTCACACCTACATAATATGATTTAAGTATTTTATTGTTAAACCGTTAATTATAGCCATTATGTGTCATTTGAATTTGAATTGTTCTACGTTTGTTTACTGCATATATTGGTTGAAACAAGTAACTTATAACATAGTACTATATTGGAGTGTGGTGTAAGTATGTAATAAGATTGCGGTCTCGAATATGATGGCCCACAAAGTTCATCAGCAACAAATATACAATAGCTTTCATGCCCAGTGGGTGAATATATACTAAAATTAGTCACTTAAGTATAAAAATGCTTCTATTGATGCTTTAAATACACTAAAAATATCAAATTCGGTCCAGCCGATTAGGAGTACTTCTATCAGTCACACACATAATTATTATAAAAGTAATTTTACCATAGGATAAACACCGTCATCGCTTCGAAATATTAATTGAAGCAGTACCAAGTTAAAACCAATTTACTAAATTCACATAACTTATTCATGTCTTTTATTTTCAGGGGTATGTCTGATCGAACAGGTCAGTGACAGAAACACTGCAGCGTTTGTGAAGAAAAACGAGAGGAAGAAGTTCTATGGACTGTTTCAAGTAAGTTGACTATATATATATATATAATTTTTTTCGTAGAATAATACATGCAGTCCGTTGTACGTTGATAAGAATCAACATTTCACATGCGGATGCCACGGGCTAATGCTAGTAATCAATATATTAAAACGCACATAACGTCTAAAACTCTATTATTCTCTATTGTTGTAGGATTATTCTGCAGACATGCGTGGTAGTTCAACAACCTACAGATTATATTATTTACCGTAATAAGCAATATCTATATAATATATCCTACGAAAGCATTAACATATTATTTACATCAAAAAAATAAGTTTTAAAACTAAAACAATCGGGTTTTAGTTAAAAGGTACGTACTTAACGTTTACGTAGAAAAATAGGGTCTAAAAAGGACTCATAGATTGCCAAAACCATTACCCTTCCTTTTGGCTTCGCCGTAGTTGGGTAAAAATATATATTGGTGCGGAAAATCACAGAATTCATCCGTGATTGATAATATTTTGCGTCATCCAATATTACATAATTTGCAGTATTGACTTTCTTATCATGTAGTGCGGAGTTCATATAGATTAGCTTATTTTGAATTCCTTACACGACCCCTCATCTGCAAAGGTTACTCAGTTATAGAATACTAGGTTTCGCTCACGTAGGTGGCAGATATGAGAACAAAATGTACCATTTTGTGTTATACTAATGTTATATTACCATATTTTTTATAGAATTCCGTTCAGTAGTCATCATCCCTCTAGAGTTATCCCAGTTTCCACCTGGAGTCCGCTTTCTATAAAACATTATTGTCACATTATTGTCTAACCGGATTTGGCTGAATATTAGCTTTTACAAAGAGCAACTGCCTGCCTGACCTCCGCGACCCAAAGGAATAGCGATAGTCCATGGTTTAGACTAGTATCAGTTTATTTAAAAGGTACTGACTCCTTAAAACGACTGTCAAGGATCTTCACAACAGCCTGGACCGACAGTTTAACGTACTCTCGGAGGCACGGAACAAGCGATAATTAACAATTCAATACGCACATAACTCCGAAAAGTCATTAGTGCGCGCCGTGAATTCGAACTCAATAGCTGCTGCATGGCAGTCTGTTCGTATCTCCACAAGGCTATCGCTGCCCTTGTCCCAAGTCCGATCAGGAGTATTTGCGTGAAAAATAACGAACGTCTTTACAGTCATCCATCCTTAGACAAACTTTAGCGTTTATAATTGTGGTAAGATACCATATAGATGTTAAAATCTTAAGTAGAATATAATAAAAATGAAGTAAGGTGATATTTGGACTGTTATCTAACGTTAAATAAATAAACACAGAGCGAAAACAGCACGATGAGTTAGTTGGTAGGACTCGGAGAGGGAAGAATAGTATTTGAAAAGAAAATAATGCATGATGTCGGTACTTTGGCCATTACTATACGTTGTTAATGTACAAGAGGATGCCGATCACCCAGCAGTCTTGCACCACTAGATTTTGCCGGGCGTCCGCATAACCCTCGGTGACCTTGTCAATAGTTTACCTATGTAATATCAATATTACTGTGATATTTCAACAAATTCAATTTAGTAGATTTTTCGTAAAAGAGTAACAAACATCCATCCACCATCTATTTTTTTTTCGCGTTTATAACAGAAGTATTTAAATTTCCCTTGCAATTCAATATCTTGCACCAAAAATGAAAAAAAAAGATAGTACGAAAAACCAATACCCAGTCCCAGTACGCACAGTAACTAAACGAAAGAATTCACAGATCGGGTTTTGTATTAAACACTATGTATTTGCGTCAGTGTGACATGTCAGCGCACCGAATGTTTTGTGCGTATGTCCCTGTAGCGGAACAAATAACTGACTGGCAATAATACGTCAGAGCACATAGGTGTATAGTTTTAGGATTGCAGATCTGGTTTAGAATTGATGCTGTATTACAGTTTGGTAACGTTCTGTGTTTGTATATTGTCAGTAATAGAGTGATTAGCAATATTGCTACATATTTCAACATGCTTTCGTGTTTTATTCAGGAGAAAGATTGCGAAAAGAACTCTCTTCACTAGTTAACATATAAAGAATCAAATCAAATCATAAATATCACTTTATTTAATTTTAAGTAGTTCAGTTACTTTACCGGTCTCGATATCGAATGACGACCGGTTGCGCAGCAGGAGTGTAAGCGACTGCCACGCCGAAGGTCGCGGGTTCGATTCCCGCTCAAGTCAAACATTCGTATGCGTGAACATGGCTGACTGTCTTAGTCTGGGTGTTTCTACGTATAATATGTATGTATTTACATAAAAAAGTATATATATGTATGTTTATCCATTGTCTAGTACCAATAGTAAAAGCTCTGCTTAGTTTGGTACTAGATGGTGTTGTGTGAATGTGGTAGAATAGAATAGAATATTATATTATTATCCCATGTGCAAAAAAATATTTAAATTAATTTCGTAGTGCTAAAAAGTGCTCCAAAATAACTAATTTTGTACTATTAACTAAATATTTCAGCAAGGGAGATTCGAAAAATATGCTTTTTAAGCCACGCTGATTGATAGGTGATCTTATTATTGGTGACAAATTAATGTGTTTATCACCGATAGTAATTAACAACAGAGACTAAACTATAAGATACATTAAGGTACCTATATTATTTTGTATGCCAATATTCAAAATGATTTTTTTTCAGATAGGAAGTGAATGGTGTAAGGAAGGCAAAAAGGGCGGCAAATGCGACATTACTTGTGAAGGTGAGTTCGACTTCAACCATTTCTAATAATAACTTGCAAAAATAAAGAAAAATATTAAGAGCCAAACATATCAAATTGCTAATTATAGCTAGCTTAACGGTGAAGGAAATATCGTGAGGAAACCTGCATGTCTGAGAGTTCTCCATTATGTTCTCGAAAGTCATGTGAAGTCTGCCAACCCGCACTTGACCAGCGTGTTGGACTATGGCCTTACCCTACTCATAATGAGAAGAGACCCGTGCCCAGCAGTGGGACAGTTTTTAAACAGGGCCGATGATGAATATTGAGAGCTTATAGATGCTACTACATAATATACTACTCTTTATTCTGAGAATGACCATATTGATTGGGCAATTAGAGGTCTAATACAACTTATAGCTTGTTTGACTATAATTTTATATCGGAGAAAATACGATCTTAAGATATTGCCTTGTGAATTGGATAGAAATAGAGAAAGACCAATTGAGGGTAAAGTTTGACGAAAATTATGTGAATAATTATACGGATACGATAATTTTGAAATGGGATCATTATTTTGACAAGGTTATGCGTTCGATTCTGAACACAGTAAATAGTGCGTATATTAGTGATTATTGTCATTGCAACGAGTTATAGTTTGACGTTAGGTTGACGGCATAGAATACAAGTGTCGCCACCCCCTATATTTCCGTGGGTGTCGTAAGAGGCGACAAAGGGATAATACGATGCAAGTAACGTCTTTGCGCGTAGAGATGAAAAAAAAACTCGACATCAAACCCTATATATATGTTAACTTCAGTTAAAGACGTTGATGGCCTACCAGAGCGAGGCAAATCTTCCATTACATCTCGACCGTTTTTAGGGTTCCGTACCTAAAAGATAAAAAACGGGACCCTATTGCCAAGCCTCCGCTGTCTGTCTGTCCGTTTGTCTGTCACCAGGCTGTACCTCATAAACCATGATAGCTAGAAAGCTGAAATTTTCACAAATTATGTATTTCGATTGCCGCTATAACAACAAATACTAAAAATAAAAAAAATAAAAATATTAAGGGGTGTCCCATACAATAAACGTGTTTTTCTTTCGTATTTTTTGCTCTAAATTACTAGCGGTAACAGGTAGACGCTTAAAATTTTCACAGGATATGTAGTTATATATTACCTTTCAAAATAAATAATTAAATAAAAAGACAGTAAATAATTAAGGGGGGCTCCTGTACAACAAACGTCATTTTTAAGCAATTTGTTACTCGATCTTAATAAACAGGTATAAACTTAAAAAGTATTTAAGTTTACATACAACGAACGTGATTTTCTTTTATAGAATATGGTACGGAATCCGTCGTGTGCGAGTCCGACTCGCACTTGCCCAATTTTTTAATGTATTGTACCACTCATAGGCACGAGTTTATGATAAAGTCAATTCACCCTTGCCTTCTGTTACATTTTCATTGACGCTGAACGCGAAATTTTATTGGCGATGTAAAATTTAAAACTAACTCCTTGTTCAATGTTTTTTCCATTATGAAATTTGAAATACACACTACATAAAATATGATTTATCTAAATCAGCACTGTATTTAATATAAATAACAGATGCAACTCAAACTTCGCGCCAAAATGGAAAACTTTTGAGCCAATCTAACAACAACAAAAAAAAATTAAAAAATTTGAATTTGAAACCATAAACAAATAATCCATTCCCGATACTTGTTTTACTGAATGTATAGACATAGAAACTAAAGTGCTTTGTCGCGGATTAAGATGGCAAAACACGAAAAAAAATATTGATCAAGTTTCATGACAGAAAACAAGTAACGCAAATCAGCAGAATAAATATGAGCTCCAAGCGTGAAGAGATTTTCACGTCATTCAAGCGTACTGTCCCTTATGGAGTTCTGCAAGGCAGAGTAGTAGGACCACCTATGTTTACACACTATATTAATGACTTCCCAAAATCCATAAAACATCCCATGACATTGTTTGCAGATGACAGTACGATTACTATATCATGCGATAATAAGGACACATATAAAACGGACATAAAAAACTCATAAATTGAAGTGGTAACGTGGCTGAATAATAATAATTTGAAAATAATATTAATAAAACTTTGGTTATGCACTTTAGCCAACGAACATCATTATTTTCTAATCTTGACATTGAACATCACCATCACCAGCCCTTAACAGCCCACTGCTGGACTAGGCCTCTCCTTTGAAAGGAGGAATTGGCCTACTATACCACGCTGGCCAAACGGGTTGGTATAGGGTTTGTATCAAGTTTTCCTTCTCTTACAGTGCTGTTCACTGCATAACATGCTCCCTCTATCGGCTCTTACGACACCCATGGGATGATATGGGGTGGTGACAATCCGTATTCTTAATCCGTCACCACACGGCCATTAAACATAATAATAGTATAAAACTATCAAATTTATTGTAATATGTGACATTGGAAAAGGAAAATAACAATAAATAATTAGATAATGTAATAGAATTTAAGACATTTTATAAAAGTGGCTGTTATTGAATGTATAGTTATATAATTTTAAAGTAATTAATCCAATAATAAGTCAATAAAATTGTACAAAAGATATTTGCACGTCATGAAAAATGACAGATATGTCATGAGCCACTTTTAGTTATTAAGATCTTACATACATGTATTATCTAATTCTGTATGTCATACACATGTCTGAGCAAATAAATATTCTTATTCTTATCACCAGTATTACCACCAGTACTAATACCCAGAAAAAGAAGCTAAGTGAGAAGAATTATTAGTAGACTAGCGGCAAAAGGTAGCCTATGTGTTATTTCGATGAGTAAACTCTATTACTGTGAGAAAGAAACAAGTCCTCATCTTTAAGTCAAATTAATTCAACGATTTCATACCAAATAGACATTTTAACATTATAGGCAACAATCTAGACAGCTTACTCATCTTTTAACACCTACAATCGGAATTAATTCTGGTCATGAACGGTTCGAATCTCGCACACGGTCAAATAAAGTTATTTAAATAGGAGCACTGTCCACATAATTCCAGGCCGTATATATGTACATGCGTCATCAAACTAGACATGAAACATTATAACTTGTTTTTTATTAGCTCTCTTCTTCGCGCAATGTTGATTTTGGAGACTGGTGGAGTCAGCACGTATACCCTTAAGAAGTTTGGTCTACGTACTAAAAACTACCAATGTATCTTGGACTTCCCTTTGTGGGGTCACGGGAATCTACTCTATAGTAGAAATTAGTATGAGCATACGAGATCCAGCTGGGTTTATTACAATACAATGTCTCTGTTCTTCTATAGACTTGACTTTCTAAGATAGATGATTTTGGAAGGGATGGGGGTTAGTAGTTAGTTAGTTAGGGGAGGGGTTATGCTTTGATGCGTAACTATTACACAACATTTGAACTTTTTTTACTACGCTTCGAACAAATATTACAAAATTACGTTCTTGATTTCTTGGTGTGAATTTTCGCTTTTCTGAGATTTTATGGTTATGATGTTGATGAACAATGGTAGTGTTGAGTCATTTGATTACCATAGTACTGGGGTCAAATGGGCGATGTAAAACAAGTAACACCAAAATGAATCGCGATAAAGATAGTAAACATTCTGTATATACATAATAATATTCTTGCGTTACTAGGTATGTACCGTTGCGGCATTTATGTAGGACTTTTTCCACCATCAGGGCGTGAAACAAACTCAAGCGAGGAGAGTTGTGTGAGCATTCTAGTACTTTAATATAAATTGAAGTCGGTTAAAAAGCTCCAGTTTAGTTAATGGGAACACAATAATGAATGTCAAACACTTGATTTGTGCAAGTATTTTCCCATAATTCACGTCCGTTTTCGTAAATTTTCTCATTCTATAAAATGTGGATTTCAAGCTCTTCTGCGTACTCCATGGACATAACAATATAAAGCAAAGTATCAGTCTAGACTGTTCACACAATAGCATATCATTTGTTGGCTTAATTAGAACTATGACGAGTGGACCGTGGGGATCAAAGATCAGTGCGCTTAATTAGCTAGACGTCACTGAACGTTTTTAGTTATTCGGTATTATACGTACTTGCAACGTACATAACATGCGTGAGAGGGAAAATTTTGTTGACTAGTAATTTTTAATATAACTTGTCTGTTGTCCTTAATAATTAAGAGGCTGTGTTGCAGCAGAAACAAATATAAAGAACGGACAAAAAGCAGGGGTGGGTCTGTTGCCTCGTTCCGTACGAGGCCGCCAATCCAGAACCCTCTTACACCAACTGACGATGCTTCTTCGAGCTATGTGCCCTGCCCATTGCCACTTAAGCTTGGCTTTTCAGAGACATGTTTTAAACAATTTGTAAATCTCATTGCTATGTTTTTTTCAGCTTTACTCGATGAGGACATTAAGGATGACGCTGCGTGCGCACAGAAAATCTTCGAGATGGAAGGTTTCAAACACTGGTCGAAATGGGAGGTGAGGTGTAAGGGACAAATACTGCCTGATATTGAAAAGTGAGTATTGCTTAGATTTTAACTTGTTTTGCTACTAGATTCCGCTTTCGTAGTTTTTGGCTTTTGCCATTCGCGACAAGGCGTACTTAGTCTCATTTAAAGCGTCGACTGCCCATGCACTGATCAGCACGAGACTTAATAGTTTTTCTATTGGATCTGGTATTGCGGAATTTAAGGGGCTAAGTGTCATTCTGTAGTATTTTACTACACATCAAAATCCGTTCAGTATCTTTAGCGTAAAACACAAATAAGCATCAAACCATTCAAATATCTTTCCTCAGAAACTTTAGCATTTATAATAATAGAAGTAGATATTAGTTCATACAATATTATTTAGCGGATCTTAGTCGCCGCAGGCCGCAGTACTGGTTACTGCGCCGCAGTAACACTACTCATCAGTGTGTAGACGTCATAAGTGTAGTTTCTCGAAGTACCGAGTGCGGATAGAATCAAAAATATCAAAAATATAAAACAAGTGAGGGTAGCTGCCGAAACCCGCGCTTCACAAAAGCGGCGCAGAGCTGACATCAGTCCCTCCGCGACCTCGACCGTTCCAAGCCGGTAGAAACGTAGCAGAATAACAGAGGTTTTTATGCCTGTAAATTATCGCGACTAAATAATATTGTATGAAGTATACAAATCGCGAAAGTTTAAAATCGATTAGATATTAGTTACCCGAACACTAAAACCAGGCCGTGAGTTTGATTATTGTCCAGGACACATTATTGTGTGAAACATTTAAATAAATATATGGATCGTGCTTTTTCTTTAATATTTATGAATTCAACAATATATAGGTATATTTAACGGTTATCGGCCGCCATAAAACCAGACCAATTTGGAATCATTTGATAGTGCGTAAGTTATTTAAAAAAAGATATTGATTTTTTCGCCGGTTGCAATATACCGCATCGTGGTCTATATGTACAATATATACGTGACAACTATATGTGACCAACAAGTAATTGGAAACCATCAAAATTACTTTTTCCAATCGAAAGAGTCTGAGGTTCAAATAAATGAACTCTGTGGGTTGCAATATTGAATATACTCGTAGGTTGTTTTTGGGATTCGATCCACGCCATTCCCATTTCCTATGCGAAATATTTTTTATTTTTCTGTGAGTATGTGGGTAACTGTGAGCAGTTTAAAGTCTGGCTAAACACCTCCGACATATCTTTGCGATTGTTTTGAATGAGACAAACACCTTACCGACGACAGCATTACGTGCCTTCCGAAGTACGGTAGCATTCTGATGTAAATGTCACCAGCGGTCACCCATTCAAGTGAATACTATTACGAACGCCAAGACAAGGCGCTCTTTAAGTGTGAGCAACAATACGAAACAATATGATCATCATCGTAATCATCAGCCTACAAGAGTCAATTGCTGGATATAGACCTCTCCAATGGCACGCCACTGAGCCCGATTTTCGGCTTTTCGTGTCCAGCCGCGGCCAGCCACTTTGCGTATATCGTGACTCCACCTAGCCGGAGGGCGTCCTACACTACGTTTGCCAAGGCGCGGTCTCCACTCTAGAACACGAGCGTAGCCTCTGGCTACGCTCGTGTTTTATGCTCGGAGTTTCTCTTAATTTTTTTTTTTTCGAATTTAAGGTCGCTCAGCGAGCTATGGAGACCCATAGCTCGCTGAGCAGCCTTAAATTGGTGGACCAGTCGCAGCATCAGTATCCACTTCTCGGCTCCGTAAGTCATAACGGGTAGGACGCACTCGTTGAAGACCTTTGTCTTAAGCCTTTGCGCTAGGTGTGACGAAAAGACTTGACGGAGTTTCCTATATGCTGCCCAGCCCAGCCGTATTTTTCTGATGATACGTATAACCAACAATAATATTGTATCGCTTCGGCATAGGCCCGAATTCCGTGGCAACTCCCTTTTTAGATACATAATTGTTGCCAGGTCAACCATATTGTTAGAAATCGTAATCTTTACGATGCCTTTATCTTTTCTCACATAATTCACAGTCACAGTCAAATGCCAAGTTTTTTACTTTCTCTTCGACCTAACAATATTCTGATGTTTAAATATGTATATTAATTTAATTAAGGTATTCGTTTTATATTTTAGTAAGCTTTTCTTGATGGTTATTTTGCTTACATTCCAATCAATCGGCTCTATTTCTGAGATATGTTAGATGTCCTTTGTATTAAATTCAATATAATATAACTGTTCTTATCTGGAAATAGTCAAACTGTTTTTTATTTTGTCTAGATTTATATTGGAATGTAGTGTAAAAAAAAGTTATCATCGTTTCTTATTTCATTAAGATAAGATTTTGACATTTCAACGTAATACAATCAAGTGACTTTAATTTTAAGATAAAAGTTTAAATACGCAGACGTCCCGAACAACAGTCTAATATTTACCTAAATTAACAAATTCAATAGTGAAATACTTTTACAGCACAAACTGACAGAATGTTTAAAATTTAACATAACATTGTACTGAGAATTCCAATCTTTCGGCGAAATTTATTCTTGAATTGAGATAACAAATATTTGGTAAGTTTTTTCATGTCGGTGTTATTATAACGAGGGAAGACACATGCCTACTCGAAATAAAATTAAATGTATTTTAATATGATTATATTTAATCGGGTGTATTTGTGTAAGCAGCACAATTTGGTTTAGCAATTAAAGCAGTATAATTATATCAAAACTAAAGACGAAGAAGACGAAGAGTCCTGTCAATGAAGGGAAATAATGGTTATTTCTCATCAACTTATTTTTATTTTCTTATGCTAAAACGAGAGACGATCCTAATAGCTCGAAGTAAGAAAATAATTAGGTACAACTGTATTAAGCAAGCAAGCAAGCAAATTCATCCATATGATTAACACGCAGACAAAGGATCAAAGCAATAGACCCATTTAGACGTGCAATAACTATTCTGAAAATTACCAGCCAGAGTTTTTATGTATTCATGTGCATGAATTTCATATATGCCTAGTAGGAAAGGGGTCTGCTTAGTCGTAAAAAAGCCGAGATACGAGCAAATTTTTATTATTTTTACTGACTCACGCCTATATTATATTGCACTAATATTTTGCCATGATTTTTTAGGTCCCACGAGATAGGGGTCGAGCCTATTGCCGTACCGGGCACATCACCAGACTCCGTGCTGCTGAGAATTTCTTAACGGAAAAACCCAATAACAGCTTTTAGATTAAGTTGGAACTATGTATCTTTAACTATATTATCTTTTTATGATATCTGTTTGTTTCCCAAATAAATAAATAAACACTTTGCCCGACCCGGGAATCGAGCCCGAGACCTCCCAATACCACGCGCACATTTATGCCGCGAGACCAACGAGGCAGTAAATTAATTATGTAGTTTATTCCCCTTTTATATCTAATGCTTACGCATTTGGCAGTAAATTTACAATTACATGTAGAATCATAAGTAAAAAATTTGTAAACTTGATTACTTGACGTTCATAAACGTCACATTGTTGCCTAAGCGTATAAATGATTTTACTTTGCATTTATGTTTGTCAATGAAAATCCCCTGTTTATTTGCACTAGGCAAGTATTAAATATTAGTGTATGCAACTCAGAATAAAAATGAACCTGATTGCGTGATTGTTGTGTAGTGATAAACGTCATATTATGCACGTCCTTTGGGTTTTTATGTGATTTCGTGACGAGGAAAAATGTCGCTGGTCCATCGTAGCAGAACATGTAGCTAATGTTTTTTTGCTTTAACCGATTTGGCCCATTTCCGCTCGTCAAGAGGTGTTGGGTTTTTCTATGAAAGAATTTACATCGTAAATATAATTGAATTGCTGATGACATAATCATGGTTTTAATTTTGACTTATTATTGAGTTGTGTATCTTTGGTTTAATCATGTCAATATACACCGCACTTGCAGTGTTACAGTGATTTTGTCTTTTGTAGTGGCAATGAAATGGAATTCACTGAGGCATTAAGATGGATCAATATTTTTTTAAACTTCTGTTTTGACATTTAATTTCAATTGTTTTTTTTTTTTATATCTGTGAGTATGGGCCGTTAGCCAAAGGCATGCAATATTCATTGGCACAAATATCAAATTGTAGTAAGTTACTTCTTTGGACCACCCTATGTTGATTGAAATACGGTGGAGAATACCTTGGTCTAAATCTAAGACTGTATTTAATGTTAGAATTAGTTTGTCTTTTGAAATTAGGCTAATAAAGTTAAAATGATATATTATTATCTTCTGTATATATAAAATCATTGCGTTACTGACTGACTGACAGACACGCTACAGCCGAAACTACTGAGCCCAAGTTAGTGAAATTTGGCATGTATGTTCCTTGAGGTGTGTAGGGGCGCACTAAGAGAGGATTTTTGGAAATGCCTCTCCTAAGGGGTAAAACAGGTTGTCAGAGTTTGTACCAATCTAAACGAAATTTAAGCGTGCGAAGCTAGTGTTGTATTACATAAGAATCACGTGGGCACTTAAATATATACAGATATCTGCCACTCATAATATTTCGATAAGATACAAGGAAAATATTTTGTTTCATTAATCGTATTTCAAATGGAATATTTGCTTGGGATTCCCACAAAATAAAGGTCATGCTTATTAATTCCATACACGTACATATATACTACGTCGTTATATAAACATATGCCCACTGTTCTGTGTTATTAGGCCTCACTATGCCAATATACTCTTTAAAACCAGTTTATTTTTTGCTTGTATACTAAGTTTTTTATTCATTAGTTCATTACACATGTTAGATTTAGCATGTGCTGATTTAACTGGAGGATAATGCTAGTTATATGCTTACTAGATTCAGCAAAAGGTAAATATGGTTATTTTATGAATGGGCTTGGTGAACCGGAGTAAAATCATCTTTTTATGGAAGTTAGGTTTCTTTAAATTACCGAGAGCAATAGATTTTCTTTTTTCCTGGAAAAAAAGGTGAGCAATAATAAGATCAGGGAAAGGATTTTAGAGAAACTGCCGAGTATAGCGTTGTCTTCTTCTCTATTTTTCTAGAGTAACTTATCACAGGCGCCTAAAAGTAAAATCGTCTCGATTGTCCACAAGAATATACTAGATGTTTTTACGCTCCTCGTACGTTGTCACGTATTGTTCAACATTTTTGTTTGAGAGGAATCGTATTGTGTCGTGCTAGCTAGCCGTTCCGGCGCTGATTAGCTAGCACATACATAGATGTATCGACGAATATATCTTCGGCTTTATCAAGGAGCTCAGTTTTGTTGAATTTCGATAAAGAAGTTATGGATCTACGTATACGTATTTCTTATTGTATAAATAAAATTGATTTGGCCTAGGAATAGATACCCATAAATTGCAGCTTATGACCAATCACTTCAGAAACCGACATCATAATCATCATTATCAGCCTTTAACAGTCCACTGCTGGACTAGGCCTCTCCTTTGAAAGGAGGACTTGGCCTACTATACCACGCTGGCCAAACGGGTTGGTATAGGGTTTGTATCAAGTTTTCCTTCTCTTACAGTGTTGTTCTCTGCAAAATATGCTCCCTCTGTCGCCTCTTACGACACGCATGGGATGATATGGGGTGGTGACAAATCCTTATTCTTAATCCGTCACCACACGGAATCATATCATAATCGGACATCATAATAATGTAATTTAATTAGAAGCTGCAAAACTACAGACGCACGGAAACGTCAGACTTATAACACTTTTTGCATCAGGGATAAAGCATGAACATAAAATTGTTATCCATTGTCTAGCTTTACATACATTGAACAGATGTTTTAATTTTTATTTATTTAAAACAGTGATAGTGTACATGCATAACTGAATCATCGCACCACAATATATTAGCATTACGGTCATGGAAATATTTGTATAATGTATTTAGATGGTAAAGGTAAATTGCAAGGATAATGTATTGCCAATCGAAATTATAATAACGTTTTTTGTTCGTATAGCACTCTACTTCGCTATTATTTTTATGTAATTAATCTACACCCATGGGATGATATGGGGTGGTGACATTTTGTATTCTTAATCCGTCATCACATCGTCGTCTGTTATCCTATTTTATTTTTCACTTTCTTACTTTAGGTTTTTCTTTTGCAGATGCCCCGATTGGGTGGCGGGCCCAAGCAGAGCTTCCCCGCCGAGGGACAAGAGAATGAGTCTAATGCGAGGCAGAAGAGCGGTAGAGACCAGAAGAGCTAGGAGACAGTTAATCATGAAGGATCTTGTTTAAGTATTTACTTTAAGTTTTAGTTTTGTCGAACAAAATTATTTAAGATGTTTAATGTTTAGGGCCGGTCTTAACACCTTTGGGTAGGCATTATCCATACTAACATTATAAAACTGAAAAGTTGTTTTGCTAGAATGAATGCACAAATCTCAGGAACTACTGATTCTTGATATTTTTTTGTGTTTGATGGCCCATTTATCGAGGAATACTATATAACATGCAACATTCTATGTGCCATGGGTGCGAAGTAATTAATGCGGGTATTATTACGAACTAAGCTAGTGATTGATATTGATTAAAACTAGAACGTAATTTGTATGATATCTCTATCTAGAGATCTCTAAGTTTAACCGAAACTTATCGGAGGGTTTTGAGACTGGTCCTTAGCTGTGTTAAGTATGTAATATATCAGTTGGATAAGTGTAAGTCCTAACATCTATTCCATGAAAGAGTACTCATAAAATGGACTCCAATAAATTTGAAAAAGTTTTTTTTTAAATGTCCTTAAATCCGTTGCTGGCAATGGATAGATCAAATTTAATTATTTTAGTATTTATTAAGTTTCAAAGTTTGTATTCCAAACAAGTAGTAAAGGCAAACTGGTAATATTTCAAAAAATATAATATGACTCTTATTTCTGTTGTATTTATACGAAAGGGAAAGAAAATATGTATGGGTTAATAAAATAAATTATTTAGACGCTGTATTACTTTTTTGTGTAACACGTCTAACGTATTTCAACTATTGAGTGCAACGATAGCCTAGTTAATTATTGCATGCAATGTGCCCATGAAAGCACGTGAAGCCGTCGGTCCCGGTTGTCATGAAGATCTCGTCATAAAATATCTCTATCACTTTGGGTTGAGGAGGCCGTTGCTTTGTAAAATGAAAATATGGAACGTAATATACAAAACGTTCAGCATACTAAATTTTATTATAATATTGTCTAAAATGTTACAATAATCTGAAAAAGTACATGTCTTTGTCAGATTTATATTTAAGGTGTTGTAGGTGCAGGTGCTATTTTTCCATATCTGGTTATTGTTGATTGTTATAAACATATTTTGTTAAATAAAAAACTAAGTTGATGAAATAAACTCATAGGTTGTAATTTATAACGCAGTTTTATTAAAAGTAAATACTACAGGGCAATATATTGATAGTAGGGATTACCCTACTGTATGTTGTTTTATTAAAAAGGCAGCAGACACCTCGCGGAAAGAACAACTGAGCACTCTACACAGAAGTCTAAGGTTTAAACGCAAAGCGCACTACTGACTTTCGTTCATTGTTGACGACACCCCCAAAACGACACCCCTGGGGTGTCGTTTACAAAAAGCATTTGTTGACGACACCACCGTAATATTGGGATAACATATCGCTTAAGATTATCGAGCTAGTACCTATATGGCTAGGATACTCTCAATGGTTCTCAACTTCACAAATAGTTCAGGCAAATAAGGAAGTTGGAATTCAATTTGACAATAATTATAATTGTGAAAAGGAAAATGTAAGTACACAAACACCTGAAACGGCTAATGAAGCAACCCTGCAAGAAGCAATAAATTCGGTGAATTTGTTGGCCAAGAACTTAACAACGTACCTGCGGTAAAAAGAAGACAGATTATGTTTGAAATAATAATAATCTTTCTAAGTTCTTTTTATTTTATTTAAAGTATTTTGGTATCCTCCTAAGTTTAACTTTCTTACTATTAAGTTTAAAGAATCTATAACAAAATATTGAAATCAGGGTAACAACACTATTTATTAGTGGTGTCGTCAACAAATGCTTTTTGTTAACGACACCTCTAGGGGGTGTCGTTAACTCGCTCGCACGCTAAAACACACTTATTTGTTTTGTAACATTAGTAAGAATGCTCATTACAGGTTAATGCTCAAATGTATTAGCGCCTTTACATGCGTACTGTTAGTATAATAAATTATAGCTTGCTAATGGTTAAGAAAAAATCGTGACGAAACTTGCGTCTCTGAGAGTTCTATAGATATAATTAACTTGAAATACATGTGAAGTCCTTTATATAGTATACCTACTGTTTTTTTTTTCGTTGGATGAGTTAGAGTACCGGAGGCTCCTTCCCCTATTCATTCTCCCTCATCCCAATCTCCCATCTCTTTTCCCAACCATAAGGACACAACACACTCGCGACTCCTCTGGTGTTGCTTGTGTTCACGGAGCAGCGTTAATCGCTTATAATAAGGTAACCCGTCTGCTGGTTTGCCGCCTCGTCGTCATCAGCCTTTAACAGTTCACTGCTGGACTAGGCCTCTCCTTTGAAAGGAATTGGTCTTCTATACCACGCTGGCCAAACGGGTTGGTATAGGGTTTGTGTCCAGTTTTCCTTCTCTTACAGTGATGTTCTCTGCATATTATGTTCCCCCTCTCGGCTCTTACGACACCCATGGGATGATATGGGGTGGTGACATTCCGTATTCATAATCTGTCACCACACAAAATCGATCGTTTGCCGCCTATTACATAAAAAAGTCCTGTGAGCTGCTCTTGGCTCCTTTGGCTGGCGTGAAGAATAGGAACGTCAACCCTTCTCGTAGAGAGAAAATGTACATACAGAGTTATATCTCCCTTAAATCTCGGGAATATACTAGTGAAATGCAAGCTTTCGTTAACATTCTTACTTCAGAAATAACAGGTAAGTGATTTACACATGTGCTAGAACACATCTCAAGAATAGTAAATCGAGATTTCTAAATCCGTTCCTAGATTACAAATGGAATCCCTACTATAGATTCTCGGGTGGTTCAGTTTTAATTTCTATAAATGTTAGTAAGTAAGCTTCGCGATATAGTTGTATTAGATTTTGTGATCTTTATCTAATTGGTCTATTACTGAGGTAATTACGGAAGGAAATATTATTTTTGATACATATTATTAAAAAAAAATTACGCGGCATATACCTACTCAATTCTAGATTTTATCGGCTAAGTTGCGTTATATATGAATGTTTCAAAATTTTAATATATTTTATACATCATGCATGTATAAAATATAATTTTGCAATGAATGCAATCTGAATTTCGCAACATACAAACTGAATATTGTACCCATAAAAATAATCTGTTTTTTTTATAGCATGAAATATTTTGGAAAGTACCCGGAATGGTGAAGCTAGTGTTGTTTTATACGATTGAAAATAAAATTAACCAAGATTTAATCCCAATAAAGTAAATTAAATTGCAAAATGACAGCAAAATATTGCAACAATAAACCAAACATGCCTTTAAATAACAATCAGAAGCTTTTAACAAATTAAAACCATTGACATATACTCTAGGGTGCATAGGGTTCCCACCAAGAACTTAGGGTCCCAAGCCAACCTCACCTGCAAGTGGTGCACCTGCCGATCAACGGACGAGGCTCTGGCAAACAAAATGTCCCAATAAGCGGCAATAGGCTCGCCACCTATTACGTGGGATCAAAACACTGGCGAAAAGTGGGCGTTTAATATGCCTCTGCCTACCCCTTCGGGGAAACAGGCGTGAGTCTATGTATGTATGTATGTATGTACATATACTCTAACGATAGACGGAGCATTCCCTATAAATATTTTCAAAAAAAATTGTTCAAATTGTCTAATGTATGACGTCTAATCGTACTAGCGCAACACGCAGGCGCAAGCAGCGCCAATGACTTACAGTGTCTAGTTATTATTATACCCAATCAACAACAACCAGTCCTGGCATTTTACTTATGAGTATCCAATAGTTCTCTAAGGCTACTGGCTGCTTATTGCCATTTGCAAAGATTATTTACTTCACAGAAGGGATGTTTTCTGCCTACAATATTTCATCAACATAATAAGAACAGTTTATTTATGAAAATAAAAGGAATTAATTGCTGGGGGTTCATTTAAATAAAAAATAGAATCTATAAACATATTCAGATGTTTTATTACAAAATAGAAAAATGTATTCGTGGGCGTAAGTTCAAGACTTGCCTTAGTTGCTTCACGAATAATTCTAATTTTTAAACTTTATATTTATCTTACTATGGGAATTGCTTAAGCATATATACCTAATTTATATATTAGGTATATATGCGGCAGGATTGATTGTCATTCTGTAAAGATGCCCTTGCTGACCACAGAGTTCTAAACCTAGACATGTGGCAGATGGCACTATGTGCTGCCATAAGGAAACCAACTATTAAAAAAAAATCTATGACGAAGTGGCTTGAGTAGCTTAGTCGGTACGGTATCGACACGGTTCGTCGTGGTCGCGGGTTGAATTCCTGCCTAAAAAAATATTTTGAATAGCAGTTAAATTTACTCTAGCAAGAAATGCTCAAAAATATATTTTAATAACTATTCAATTGCCACCAAACACAATTAATTTAGTGTTTTTTTGTCTATTGATCGGATAATGGAAATCAGGATCTGTTTTGGTCTCATGGTTCAATATTATTTTTGTGTATTTTTCTATAACTGCAAATGTGTACCTACTATGATGAAGTGTTGAAATATTCGTTTATACGGTCATTACGATCAACTTACCAAGAAATAAGAAGAACACAGAATTAGTGTTATACAACATCAAATTGGTTTTATAACATTAATCAAACTAAAAAACGCTTAAAACCAATACCTTCACGAAGTCTGGTCTTGGTCATATATTATACCTACAATCACTTGCAATGTATTTCTGCATAGTAGTTAGCCTATGATCGTAAATGACGTCACATAAAAATAAAGAAATACATTTTAATGTGGTATTATGATACATTTAACTCTTTTATTTACATAAATAATTAAAAACATTGACTAACGCTTCTATAGATACAAGTTTTGATTCAAATTAATCGATATATCGTCGCCACACAGTCAATAAACGAAGCGGACCCACACCGCAGGAAAGTCAAAGTGACACTAGATTGCTTTGCCGGGATGTTCATGCAAAGCATTTGAACAAAGTAAATGTTCTGAATGCTACATCTAGTACTTTAGTACATATATATCGATGATTAAAACGCATATTTCAGCTAAACTTCTGCTTATTTCGAAATTACACAGATGGATTCTTAAATATTTATTTTAGCTTTATGTTTTAGTAAATATAACATAATAATATAATAATAATGTCCTCCAGCCGATACCAGCCACGACGGCTTGTCTTTATATGAGACTTGCTAACTGCGCGGGATACATTATAGTGCACAAGTGTGTGCATAAACACAAGTGTACTCTATATTCATAACATAACATAACTAGATGCCTTTTATCCCCAAAGCGATAGGCAGAGGTGTTTTACACACCCAAATTTCGCCAGTTATGTTTCGGTCCCAATGTCATAGGGGGCGAGCCTATTGCCATCTACCGGACACATCATTAAGCGAGAGATAATTCATTTATAATGCACTCTCTATTCCCTCACTTTTATAATCCGATGGGACGCCACAAGATACACGACCGGAGAGAGATTGGGCGCAGAACTAACACGGCTTAACGTGCTGTCCGAGGCACGGAGGCCGCCAACCGCCGCCAACTTCCTGTCTCCGATTTTTTAATGGATAATTCCTGACAGAGCCAATATCACTTTTTGTTCGAACCGGGAATTGAACCCGAGACCTCATGATCTGCAGTAACTAACACTATCGCAGGACCACATAGGCAGTCAGTAAATCATAGCCCCAATATGATTAATCTATTTACAAACCTATAACTACAATGCTACGTATAAACCTACAGTCAAATACATAAGTAAAATATTTGCAAGGCAGAAAATGTTTCATTGGGTGACATTCCCAGAAGACTTAATACTTAATAGCAATGCTGATGCTCTGAGAAAAGAACGAACCAGTTTTCTAGTCACCCGAAAGGTTAAGAGATGTCTGATGGTCCATGGTCAACATGGTCTTTCATGCTTTTAACAAGGATTCTTTAAAATAATTCATTAAATAGAAAACTTACCATAGTATTCTAGTACTCCCAACAAAGAATAAAACACTAAAAACCAAGTTTAATTTGGCATTTTTAGCTGGCTGCCACTCACTCCTAACAATAGTAAGGCCGAGGAAACTAAGTGATTTACTTGCGACAAAGGAATGTCTTTATTAAACTCGTAAACCTAGAAGACCTGCCTGATTGGAAACATCTTACAATTTATCTTTTAAATATATTTCTTCAAGATATTTCATGTTATTGAATTTGTAAAATTAGTTTTATATTACAGACGTAAGAAAGTTGAAATAATATCATGATTAATTTAAAATGGATTGTCACTTTAAGTATAATGCTTGCATGTATGCATTTAGATCTTATTGATGGTAAAGTCACCTGTGTGTAACAATGTAGGTACAATCAAACAAGTCGGCGCTGGACCAGTTTGAAAAAAAATCCCTTGTCTGTTGTTTTGTATACAAGTGTCAATGTGCGTGTAAAGTAGCACTGGAAGCGACGATATCTTGCTGAGCGATTCTCCTCCTATGGTGGTCTTTTTTTAAATCTTTATTGAAATTGAGAGTCTTTTTAAATCTTACAAGATTATGCCGGACTCATCATATGCAAAATATTGTATTTATATCTATACAGAGGTAAGTAAGTTTATTAGACTTAACTATTCAAAGGGAGAAAAAATATTATTATTAACTTTTCTTTAGATTGCACACAAATTCATAAATTTGAAAAGCATCCTCACCATCCTATCTAAGCCAAACGGCTTAGATAGGATAGTTTGACTTGGTGGTCTAGCGGGAAGTTGTTTGACTGTACATAGATACAGCAATCCGTAAGTTGACAAAGTGCCACTACCCCATTTCATTTCAAACTCAAACTCAAAATCATTTATTCATTTAGGTCACAAAGTGACGCTTATGAACGTCAAAGATTAAAGTTAATTACTAGATGATTCTACATTTACATTTACTGCCACGTTCGCAATGCAATAGGTAGAACCACGAGAAAGAACGGGCAATAAAACTCGTGGCCACTCTTTTTAACTGCCAGTATAATTCTTTTACATGTTATATTTGTAAGGAGCTGCAACTGTTTCACATTGCGAGTTATCTACTATTGCAAAAGTTAATAGTTATTGATATCATACTCAAGCAATAAATTATGTTCATTTAGTAAGCCTCCCAAAGTGAATATGGTGAAACAGGAGCATCCACTTACGTCTTTTGATGTAAGCAACTCGCGAACATGACTGTTCTGATCTATGGTGGAACAGTATGTTCCGAAAAGTAATGGTATATGAACCTGCAGCAATTTACAATCTATTAGTTAGCAGTTCATGACCACGAGTTACCCTCACCTTACAAATCCGATAAATTATAATAAAAAGAGTAGAACAAGAATGCAAATGCAGTATAAAAGAGAATACGGTAATTAACTACACTATAAAACTGCCTACTGACCTAATAATAAAAAGAAATTGACCTAATAAAATAATATTTATTTCCAAGCGTACTTGTCGTCAAGATACTCATTTAAACTATAATATGCCTTTAGTAAAAGATTATTTTTAACAATTGTCTGAAACGACCTTAAAGGCAAGTCTAAAATATTACTTGGTATTTTATTATAAAATCTTATACTAAGCCCAATAAAAGAGCTATGCGTTTTGTGTAAACGGAAATATGGTACACATAATTTGTGCCTGTTCCTAGTATTAATATTGTGAATGTCACTATTCATTTTGTAAGAATTTATATGTAGTCGTACATGCATAACACTGGCATAAATATATTGTGATGCTACAGTAAGAATACCAATATTTTTAAATTTTTCTTTAAGTGAGACATTTGTCTTTAACTGGTAAATGGCCCTAACTGCCCGTTTTTGTAATATAAAAATATTTTCGATGTCAGCGGCCCTACCCCATAATAATATGCCATATGACATAACACTATGAAAATAGCTAAAATAAACCAATCTAGCCGTATCGACATTAGTCAACCTACGAGCAGCTGAGCTAAGTTTCCCTGAGAGATATGTAACGTGCGCACCCCACTGTAATTTCGAATCAAGTGTTATTCCTAGAAATAATGTAGATTCAGATGTTTCGAGAACATCGTCATTTAGAGCTATACTAGGACCAAGGTTTCTGACATTTGGCAGAGCAAACTTAATACATTTTGTTTTTTTGGCGTTCAGTACTAGATTGTTTACATTAAACCATTTAGTTACTTGAATGAGCGCACTGTTTATTTCGTTAAAATGTTCCTTATTTCTATCTACTTTGAAAATCAAAGAAGTATCGTCAGCAAACAGTACAACGTTACAAATGTTTTTCAAGTAAAAAGGTAAATCGTTTATGTAAACAAGAAACAAGAAAGGCCCTAGGATGCTGCCTTGCGGCACTCCTAAATCAACAGGTAAGCCACTGGATTTTGAGCCGTTTATTTCAACACATTGGATTCTGTCACTTAAGTATGACTTAATGACTTCCAATGCTTTAGTCTGTACGCCGTAATGTCTAAGTTTGCATAAGAACGTTTCATGGCAGACACAATCGAATGCTTTCGAAAGGTCGCAAAACACACTAATAGCATTTTGGGCATTCTCCCATGCACTGAATATGTGTTTAAGTAACGCTACTCCTGCATCTGTTGTCGAGTGACCCTTGGTAAATCCATATTGCTCACTATGAAGGAGGCTGTTTAGATTAAAATGTCTAAGTAATTGCTTGAGTATGATCTTTTCAAAAACCTTACTAAAGGCAGGTAGTATAGATATTGGCCTATAATTACTAGGATCAGTCTTACTGCAGGATTTGAAAAGAGGTATTATCCTACTGTGTTTCATAAGATCGGGAAAAACACCTGATTCAATACACTTATTAAATAAGTTGCTTAAATAAGAAGCTACTACATCAATTATACTTTTCAAAACCTTAACAGAAATGCCCCAGAGATCACCTGTATTCTTAGACTCTAGAGATTGAAAAGTACTTATAATGTCGGTAGAATTAATACAATGGAACTTAAATAATACATCACATTTTCCTACACTAGATTCTAATAGGTTTTCTGCGACTATAGCTGATGATTTTAATTCTCTAGTAGTAGTAATCGGTATGCTAGCAAAGAATTTATTAAATGTGTGTGCGACTTCTTTGTCATTATGAATTAATCTGTCACTATCAAATAAACTAAAACTATTACCTCTTAGTGTTGTCTTACCTGTTGCTTCATTAATAGCTTGCCAGGTTGCCTTAATTTTATTCGAGGATTGTTCAATTTTGTTTCTAACGAATAATGCCTTAGCGGTATTGCACACTCTTTTAAATATCTTGGAATAATTCCTAACATACTCAGTGAAGTTCGAATCAGAATTGTATCTCTTCATACCGTACAACTCGTACATCTTTGCTCTGCTTTTGTAAATACCTGCAGTAGCCCACTCACTAAAAGCTCGAGATTCCCTAACTACTTTCTCCTTAGTCCTAAAAGTATTCTGAAATTCCTTGTTAACTACATTAAATAAATTATTGAAATTTTCATTTGGCGAATCAATCTCCATTACATCAGAACTCATAGCATTCATTCCAATCAAAATTTTATTCCGGAATTCATTAAACTTATGCCTAGGTAATGGCCTAACTAACACTTTCTGTATGATGCTATCGCTATAATACGGAAACCTTGCTAATTGACCACAGTGATCCGAAGTTAATTCAGAACTAACTAATTTATTCGAAACTGTACAATTACTAAATATATTGTTTCGTGAGTGTCATAAGGGGTGACTAAGGAAAATTCACGAAGATAATAATATTGGTTAAAATTAGAAAAGGCCTACGGCCAGCAGTGAATAAAGATACTTGCATGGATGTTCTTAGATCCTATTGATGGTAAAGTTACGTGTATTTATAGGCGTATCGATGGTAGAGTATTCTAGACTATTAGTTACACTTGTCACTTTTAATCTCTTTAGATACCAAATTGTGAAGATTCATGCAACCTAGACTATATTTTTAGTTACTATATTTTTCTCAAATGTCGATTTTTTTAAATTGGAAAAACTGGCACACCGTTTACGGTGTCCCAGAGTTATTCCAATTGCATGCGTACAATGCATAGAAATGCAGAATTTTGTTCCAATTAATTACTTTATATATTTAAAATGGATAACCCACAGTTTTGGTTATCCTTCTTAGGTAGACGGCTTACTTCGATTCAAGAAATTTTACAGTACATTAAATATTATATATGTATAAAGTATTACCCGCCCATTTAAAATATACTTCAACAAATTACTACCTACAAAACACTCCCGAGCCCTTTAAAATTAACTGCCAAGTCTGAGACCGTAAGACTAATTTCACAGGCCAGCATTTCAGCGAATATGCAAACTCACCCTTTACGAATATAGAGGGCCAGAGGACGGATTATGAAGAGCTACCCTATTCAGCCTTAGCATTATTTATTTAGAATAATCCCTTACGTAGCTCACTCATGTTGGTTTTATAAAACGTTTGTCCCGTGGCAATGCGCAAATTGAAATGGTTTTAAATTGTTAATTGTAATGAAAAGGTTGGTTTTTTAAATGCCCCAACCATTTAAAAAACCAACCTTTTCATTACAATTAACAATTTTTTGACGTGAAATTGTTGCTTTCGGTTTTTTGTTTTATTTTATAATTTTTATTTAATCCTTCAGGATGCTTGCCGCTTTGCTGAAAACTATATTACCAACAAAATCTACAATGCCATTACACCATTACTTTGCAAGATTATAGTTCATTGAAATTAAACTACAGTTTACGGATTTTATCGCGATGTGTTGGTTTCACTAAGTTATAACATTTGAAACTAATGATCTAGAAACTATATTTTTAAATTTTTTACTAGCCGACATTTCGAATTCTTTACAGAATTCATGTTCACGGCAGACAGAGACAGAGATTCATGTTAACAGTAGAAATGTTGGTTTCTTCTGTTCACTATCGCTGCTAAAGGACCATGGGCAAAAATGTATCAAGCCTGGGCTCACCCACCAACAGAGATGAGACCACTTTTATTATACTTGTAAAGCACTAAATATAAAGATATAAACTCATTTTTGCGAAGAATCCATGGGGTTATTTTGCCATAAATATTTTTCTCCTACTTTAAATGAACTATAATCTTAGTATCTTCTTGGGTTTACGCGAATGTTACACATTGAAATTAAACTACAGTTTACGGATTTTATCGCGATGTATTGGTTTCACTAAGTTATTACATTTGAAACTAATGATCTAGAAACGATATTTTTAATTTATTACTAGCCAACGTTTCGAATTCTTTACAGAATTAATGTTCACGGCAGACTGAGGTAATATTTGTCTTATTCTTGAATGTATAAGTTATCTCAAAGTACCCGAACATTTTTCATCAACTGGTGTTACTATTTACGCAGAATGAGCTCACAGTGTCCTTAGGTCTTCTGGTTACTTTGTCCTTCTTGGGTTTCATTAGCCTTATGACAGGGTCCCAAGCTGGAGGAACATTCCAACCATCTTCCCTATTGAAATTAGGGTGTTTTTTTAATTTCAATAGCCTCTCGTATCATCCTTGGAAGAAAACGGTCTTCCATTGCGAGTATCTGTGGTTCATCAAATCGCAGGTAGTGGTTGGGTCCTTGTTCCACATGTTCACACACAGCAGACTTTGTTGAGCGTTTATGTTTTATGTCAGCTATATGTTCTTTGAGTCGAATGCCTATGCTTCTCTTGGTTTGTCCAATGTATGAGAGCCCACATTCACAGTCAATTTTGTAGACACCGGCCTCTTGCAAGGGTAACTGACACTTGATAGATGGTAATAATTGACTGATCTTCGTTAGCGGCTTGTA
Organism: Euclidia mi; assembly: GCA_944739405.2. Lineage (NCBI taxonomy): Eukaryota > Metazoa > Arthropoda > Insecta > Lepidoptera > Erebidae > Euclidia > Euclidia mi. The sequence goes on from OX123192.2 coordinate 31,589,272, forward strand.
GTAAGTTTTGATAGAAGCTCGCTTCAAGATGTAGCCAATTTTGTCGGTCACGCCCTTGATGTATGGGAGGACAGCAGGTTGTCTTTCTACTGTGGCTGGTTTCTCTTTCTTCTGGGATCTGTGACAGTGGCGCGGCGGTCGGAGCTTGTTGTCTTGCAGAACTTGCCTGACATGTTGAAGCTCAGCGTCCAGGTGTTTCTTGTCACAGATCCCGCGGGCTCTCTGAAACAGAGACATTCCTACAGTAGCTAACTGTTTAGGATGGTGGTGAGATTCACCGTTTAAGTACCTATTTGTATGGGTCTTTTTCCTATACACAGTATGGCTTAAGGAGTTGTTTTTATTCCTGATGACAAGTACATCTAAGAAAGCTAAAGAATTGTTTGCCTCTAATTCCATTGTGAATCGTATTTGGTTATTAATAGAATTAAGATGGTTAAGGAAAGCATTAACACTATCTGTTGGTAAAATTGTGAAAGTATCATCTACATACCGCTTGTAGAATCTCGGTGTGATGGTGGCAGTCTGCAGGGCTCGCGCCTTGAAGTCCTCCATGAAGATGTCAGCGACAACAGGTGATACTGGAGAGCCCATTGCTACACCGTCTACTTGTATGTAGTATTTCTTGTCCCATAACAGATAGCCCGTTGTCAGGCAGTGTTTGAGTATTTCTGCATATTCCTCAGGCATGTTGTTTTCTGTCAGCTTCCTTCTAGTAATTTCTACACAGTCATGTACTGGTATGCATGTGAATAATGACTTTATATCAAAACTAACCATAGTTTCCTTGTCAGAGAGATGTAGGTGTTTGATTTCACTGACAAAATGGTAGGAATCTTTCACATGTGCTCTCGTATTGCCTCTGAGCGGTGAGAGAATCTTTGCCATGTGTTGAGCCAGTCTGTAAGTTGGTGCGCCTATCTGACTAACTATCGGGCGCAGAGGAAATTGAAATTGAAATTGAAATTTATTTTATTCAGAGAAATTATTCAAAGAAATTAACCTAATACAAGTAAAATTAACCTAACCCAGAAAAAACAGCAATATCAATGCAAAGGGGCCGCGTTTTCCTTGTGTATTTTCGGTAGCCCATACATTTGAGGAGGTTTTACACACGATGGTATTAAATATTTCACGTCCAAATTAAGTTTTTCGGAGTATTTCTTAACAATATCACAAGTTTGCTTGAGTATTTTGTTCGTAGGGTCTGACTTAACCAACTTGTAGGTACTTTCATCCAACAAAAGATGTTCCATTTTTTGTTTATACTCGGACGTGTCCATCACTACCGTTGCATTTCCTTTATCTGCTCGGAGTACTGTAAGTTCAGGCCTAGCTTGTAACTTCTTCAGTGCGAGATATTCGGTCTTTGGTAGATTCCTTGCCGGCACTTTCGATTGACGTAATACAGCAGAAACGTCCTGTCGTATGGCCTCGAAATCTTCCTTACTCACATTGTTCTTCACTAGGCAATTCTCAACGTTACAAATAATGGTTTGATACGGTATTCTTGATGGAGTTATCGCGTAATTTAAACCTCTGCTAAGCACTTTCTCGGTATTTTGATCTAACATGTGTTTTGATAGATTGACAACTGTTTGTCTATGGGCGGACGGTAGCGTGTAATTGGTCCGTGCGAAAACGTTCTGTTTCATGTTGTACTGGTCATTTGATTTGTTGTAATTTTTCAATTTTTTTAATTTTGTGTCTCTGTTTCAGAGAGCCCGCGGTATCTGTGACAAGAAACACCTGGACCCTGAGTTTCAACATGTCAGGCAAGTTCTGCAAGACAACAAGCTCCGACCGCCGCACCACTGTCACAGATCCCAGAAGAAAGAAAAACCAGCCACAGTAGAAAGACAACCTGCTGTCCTCCCATACATCAAGGGCGTGACCGACAAATTTGGCTACATCTTGAAGCGAGCTTCTATCAAAACTGACTACAAGTCGCCAACGAAGATCAGTCAATTATTACCATCTGTCAAGTGTCAGTTACCCTTGCAAGAGGCCGGTGTCTACAAAATTGACTATGAATGTGGGCTCTCATACATTGGACAAACCAAGAGAAGCATAGGCATTCGACTCAAAGAACATATAGCTGACATAAAACATAAACGCTCAACAAAGTCTGCTGTGTGTGAACATGTGGAACAAGGACCCAACCACTACCTGCGATTTGATGAACCACAGATACTGGCAAAGGAACACCGTTTTCTTCCAATGATGATACGAGACGCTATTGAAATTAAAAAACACCCTAATTTCAATAGGGAAGATGGTTGGAATGTTCCTCCAGCTTGGGACCCTGTCATAAGGCTAATGAAGCCCAAGAAGGACAAAGTCACCAGAAGACCTAAGGACACTGTGAGCTCATTCTGCGTAAATAGTTACACCAGTTGATGAAAAATGTTCGGGTACTTTGAGATAACTTATACATTCAAGAATAAGACAAATATCACCTCAGTCTGCCGTGAACATTAATTCTGTAAAGAATTCGAAACGTCGGCTAGTAATAAATTAAAAATATAGTTTCTAGATCATTAGTTTCAAATGTAATAAGTTAGTGAAACCAATACATCGCGATAAAATCCGTAAACTGTAGTTTAATTTCAATGTGTAACATTCGCGTAAACCCAAGAAGATACTAAGATTATAGTTCATTTAAAGTAGGAGAAAAATATTTATGGCAAAATAACCCCATGGATTCTTCGCAAAAATGAGTTTATATCTTTATATTTAGTGCTTTACAAGTATAATAAAAGTGGTCTCATCTCTGTTGGTGGGTGAGCCCAGGCTTGATACATTTTTGCCCATGGTCCTTTAGCAGCGATAGTGAACAGGAGAAATCAACATTTCTACTGTTAAGCAGTGTCTCAAGTTTAAGACTACGGCACTGGTGTTGCCGATATTATTTGCTAAACGGCAAAGGAAAACATCGTGGGATAGTTTACGAGTCTAAGAGTACTGTCATATAATGTTATTGCAAGAAATGTGAAGTCTGCCAATCTGTAATAACCCAGCGTTACTATGGTTATTTATAGTCTGATCCTTCTTTTGAAATGAGAGCTTTGTCCATCACTGGAATAAATTATTCATATACAGAACTGATATGGTTTAAAAAGTGCAACACTGATTAATGCTGTTCACTCATCTCATATGAACTGTTCGAGTATAGTAACGATATAATTAGCAACGCGATCTCTAGAACAAAAAAATGCTCTCCACTCCATAGTGAACGCGTATGCAAATCGTCGACAGTGGCAATTAGCTGATATTGGATTGATACACACGGTAACACAAGCTAAGAGCCAACTTCATCGATGTGATAAAAAACGTTTTATTAAGTTTGATTTGACTGCACTGTTGGCGTAGTGGTTTAAGCGGCTGCCTCGACGCTTGACACTCCGCCGAGTGTTGTGGTTTCGATACCCACACGAGGCAACACTTCGCGATCCATAAATTGTTGTTTCGAGTCTGGGTGTTCATTGTGTCCGTTGGTTGTATGTTTGGAAATTCCCCCGCGCCACTGGATTTGTTCCTAGTTTGAGAGTTGTCTTTCTTGAAAAAACATATATTTATAATATTTTCTATCTAGTCCTAAACTACGCAGAGCTTGTACTATGGGTAATAGACAATGGATAAATATAAAACGTGCCGATGAATTGACGAAATTAATAGATATAATAATAAAAGTATTAGTCAGTAAGCATAAAAGTCATGAAACATAAACTAGAAATCTTTAATATGCAAGCAAGTTAAGCGTAATAATAATATAATTAATGTTTTTTATTTGCATTGAAAATAGGATTTTGTGACTTGAGCGAGAATCCAACCAGCGTAGCAGTAGCTTACACTCCCGCTACGCCAACCGGTCGTCAAGGTCATGAAGACCCACTAATCACTAGGAAAATAGCCAATGCAATGAAGGACACAAGGCTTTCGAATATGTGGAAGAAGAAGCCAGCATGCGTTCCGCCCGTATGCAGGTCCGAGATGGGCACTATGTCCGTTCGTACAATGCGAACGTTTGGCTTGCACCGCACGATCTAGCCTGATTGGCATTGTCTGCGTTGAGTCACAATCTGCACCGCCTACTAGTTCTCATTGTACTTAAAGGTTGGGCAGACTGGTCTCATATTGTTTGTTGTGTCGCTACCTCCTACAAGATTTTTCATACAACTAAATCTTTTCACTTCATTGATTTATTTTACAAAAAATGTGATAGTCGCTATAATTTCAATAATCAACAATTTAATGCACATAACATTCACCTTTGGATATGAATATCTATCATATAAGTATATAACTATAATAACTAACTAATTCTGAGACCCGTATTCCGACGTAAGGTGAAACATGAACTTTATTACGCTGCATAATTATGACCTAGACTTACAGGCGGTGCAGACTCTGGTCTAAAGGCACACATGAAACGAGTGTAAAATGTGCAGGCATCAAAGCAGATACTCATATAAGCTGCTTATCCTTCTTGAATTCACTCTATCGATAAAGTGCCTTTGGAAATGTAGACGGCAAAATGTTGCGAAAACTGCACCTGTCAAATACTTTATAAATAGTGGCGATCAGAGAAAATATCAATGCGGATAGCAACAGAATAGATAAAATGCAAATGCGCATGCAGAACATTTAAATGCCACATAAAACAGGGTAGTGATGCAATTAAATAAATAAAAGTTCGCGTCAGTCTGTTAATGTACGTGAACGTGCTAAAAGTTTTGAATCCTTTAAAAATCTTATAAAAGAAGTCCAAAAATGTCGAAGTATGTATCATCTTTCGACAGAACGCCACTACATACCTCGAATGGTTAGGGAGGCTATTGAAATTAAAAAGTGCAAACATTTCAATAGAGAGGATGGGTTTCAACTGTCGAGTATCTGGCATCCAGTGGTACGTCTATGTAAAACCCGTGAAAAGAACAAAGTCAAACCGCAAGCTGACGTAGTGAGTGTAGTATGTCGTGATCGGGTACAGTGCGATAGTGATAACAGTGCTAGTGGTGTTGAACGCAAAAAACGAGTAAGAAAGCGGGTAGACCGTTGTACTTGCTCGTAACATTTATCCACCCGCAAGACCCTCAGTACATCCGTAAACATGGCGCTTGCAACAGTGCCGAAATATCGGTTACTCCAAACAAAGGTACGTGGTATATATCCCGAAAGACAATTTAAAATAAATTTTGACCACGTATTCTGGCACTTTAGCCTCTACACTTAGATGTCTCGTCTCAACATGTAATCAAAAACTACGCAGGAAGAAAACTGAAGCTAAATTTAACAGAGCTTACTTGTTCCCATAATTATCTTTTTTAGTTTTAACAAAGAAAACACGAACGTACTATTCTAAATTCATTTATTTAGCCATGAAAAACAGAATAACACGCAGTATAAAACTTACCAAATCAAATAAAATAGCTCAATTTAAACCTGAACAGTCACGTCTGTCAGCTAATAATGACAAATCTTGCTAGTCTGCCGCTGAGTCAATGTGTATTACAAAATATATCTAGTAGCTCTCGAATAACGTAGTATTAAACAAATTGAATCAATTTGCCTCGACGTTGGATAATTAAAACAGTTGTGCTTTTGGCTAGATTTCTTAGAAAGCGTTTGATAAAAGTATAATTTTTTTCATATCAGTGAAGAGTAGACCAATAAATCATCTCATTGTTTTAGGAATGTCTTAGGCTCGATATCAAGATGCGCACCGCTGACTTTTTAAAGTCTTGATTGCATTAGCTTTATGCCTAGGGGAGCACATCGTGAGGAAACCTGCATGTCTGAGAGATCTCCATAATGGTCTCAAGAGACACGCGAAGTCTGCCAACCCGCACTTAGCCAGCGTGGTGGACAATGGCCTTACCCTTCTCATAGTCAGAAGAGACCCGTGCCCAGCAGTGGTCAGTTCACGTTTAATCTTCGTTCTGTCTTAGTGTTTATTCCTGATCATATTGAGTATCTACCACAGTTTAGACAGTTGAAATTAAATTAAACATGCACCCGTATATTGAATTTGAAACAAAATATTACAATAGCTTATGTCCTGCAGAAATTTCAGTGGATATTGTGTGTGGCGGGCCAGACGTACTACGTAACAAGATGCTACAGAGCAATGTCTAGCAGAGACTAGTATTTCTATTTATGATCTCAGGGCCTGTGCAAACCACGTTTTTTAAACGCGCCGTAAACGCGCGTTTGTAGCGATACAGACGCGATACGCACGCAAGTCAGATGCAGCCTGTAGACCTTTGCACACCTGTATAAATTCAAATATGCGTTTGAATCGATGCAAACGCGCGTGTGTAGCGATACAGACGCACCGGTGCCGCGCGTTTGTATTGATACAAACGACAACGAACTGCTCTGTAGGATAAATGCGCGCGTGTTTTATATAATACAGACGCGATACAAACGACAACAAACTGCTCTGTAGGATAAATACGCGCCGTCGACGCGCGTTTCTAAAACGCGCGTCGACGGCGCGTTTAAAAAACGTGGTTTGCACAGGCCCTAAACACTTATGGTAATTTTTCTGCTTAGCATTTTTTTGCTTAGCAGTTTTGCGAACAAATAACACCTGCAGCTTACTTGCAATGTTCGTGTATGAAGCTTGACATGAGCGTGTCATGAAAGCTGAATGATGAAGTACTTAAGACTGGGTATGCTTCATTTTTTTATTTTGTTTCTATTGCCTTTGGCAAATTTTTCACTAAGCTACTATTTTAGTACAGATCACATTTACCACTCGAAAATAAAATAAACTGGCATCTGATAAAAGCTGTTACTGTGTACGTTGCTGTTTAAAGTAGCTTAAATATTTTCTCACAGTCATATTTTGTTCCAAGCTTCTTAGAAGCCCTTAAGATTAATATGCCATGGCTAAATGTATTTTCTTCTTTTTGCTAAGTAAGGTTATAATTTCATTAATGTGTATTTGTAGTAATTGATTATTTGCAATCTAGTGTAACAGTGAAAGATGTTTTCGTAATCAGCAATGCTGATTTGTTAGACTAAAAAAGATCTACTTATATAATGTGTGATCGTTTATATTATATGAGCGTTGGTGATTCATAAATTAAAATATACGATAAAGAAGAAATGTAATCGTATCTCACCCAGACTTGCAGCTACACTACTCTGCGTCAAGAAAAGCACAAAGCTCAAAGACATAACCGGTCGGTAAAATATCGCCGCTACCCTCACCGCTCACTCACACCATGTGCAATTGTTTTATATTACATATCTAACACAGACTTGCTGCTACACTACTCTGCGTCAAGAGAAGCACAAAGCTCAAAGACATAACCGGTCGGTACAATATCGCCGCTACCCTCACCGCTCACTCACACCATGTGCAATTGTTTTATATTACACATACACTGCTATTGGACTGTCTAATAGGCTTTTGTGGGTATCTAGATGGTATTAATTTAGTTTAAATACCTGCATATAGACATGGTAGATAATGCCAATGGAATTAAATGCACCTATGTATAATATATGTATGTGAAAATTTTAATAAATCAATTAATAATTATAAATGGGTTTGAAACTGATTACGACTTGCAGGTTTATTAAAGAGGACATAATCTCTATCGAATTTTAGTTATAAATACATTTTATTCGAAGTTTCAACCAACTTATAAAGGGCGTAGTACTTAATAGTAGTATTTGAAAATAGCATTTGATTGAGTACTTCTCAAGCAACTAAGTATAATTATGTTTAATTATGAATATGAATGACTACTAGCTACAATATGAGTACCTATCTCTCCTTTTTTATTTAACCGTTTCTGCCCAATCTTTTGCGAATTTCAGGAAATCTCCTATGGACTCAAGGATTAACGGTAGTAGAGCCTTGCTGATTTCAGCATGAATGGGCCGGCTCGACCAGGGAAGTACTACCCTCCACAGAAAATCAACGTAAAGTAACAGTACCTAAACTTTTGCGTTTCGATCGGTGACTGTGAGTGCCGGAGGCTCTATCCATTATTCCTTCTCCCTCATCCCGCTCCTCGTCCTATCCCCTTTCCCAACCCCAAGGGGCGGCAACGCACTTGTGACTCCTGTGGTATTGCTTGAATCCATGGGCGGCGGTAATTGCTTATCATCAGGTGATCCGTCTGCTCGTTTGCCGCCTATTACCTACTATAAAAAAAGGAACAATTAAGCCAAATTTTAGCTTTTTAGCCCAATCGTTTTGGCTGTAGCTTGTCTGTCAGTCGGTCAGTAACGCAATAATTTTATTGAACAGATGTTAATATAACTGATTACTTATTATCCATAAAAATACCTGTTGATGAAATAAAAATCCATATAAATCACATATCCATAAAAATACCTTTCTAAAGTGAAAGTGAAATCCCAACACAATCTTAGTTTGCAGAATAAACTAATATTGAAACGGATGTCTCGCTAACGGTAGATGATTGTCCCAGATAGGTTAAACAATCTTTAACTTTCTTGTCTGTCCGGACAACCTGATAAGAAGCGTTATTAGAAAACTTTGTGACCTAGTTTTTGGTTTTGTTAGTGTTTGCTATCTTAGTGCTTAAGTATTAATTGAGAGTCGAGCGGACCTAAGAAGAGGGTGGAAGAGATTGCATCGTACTTTAAAGGCGGGTAGAAAATTACTGGAGAATGAAAATCATGCTAGCTGCTTGACTTAATTGTTAATTATACTATATTAAGTATGGCGAAAACAACATCCTTGTGCATTGCATTTCTATAATCATAAAACTGTAGGCACACAAAGCTTTCATTATTCGGCATTAGTAAAGATATGTCTAAAAATGTGTCATAATATTCACGATCGTCGAAATAACACTCATTGGCATAAAATATGGTAGTTTCGTACCTTTGACTACTTAACTGACCAATAGGTTTGAACATTGTCCAATAAAGCTACTTTGTGATTACAAAATCACATTGCTGGAACTGTGACTGACATTACGAGTAGGTACCATAATAATAATCGGTGAACCGCCGTAATCGGCGAATGCGAGGTTGAAACCATATCATACTTTTCAAAAAAAATTGTTATTCAGTTGTAGTGTTGTTACAAAAATGTAAAAGTGCTACCTACCTAATAGTCAACACATAATTCGTAATAGACAGATTAAAAATAAATTAAAACTTGCAATTTCTCACTGCAGATATTTTTGTGTCAAACATTTTTGCTGTATATATTAACAATAAGGAGTTTAAAATTTTACCCGCATCTATAAGTTCTTTTATTTTTACATGGGGAAACTCTTTTGCGAGTGCCTCTCCCCGTGGCGTGCAGAGAGGGTATGTTGGACTCCCCAAGACAGAGCCCGGGTTTACCGACTAAAGCCACCACGATAGCCGCCTCAGCGCTCAAAATAATGGGACACAGGGAACGCGGGTGTGCTGCTCCTGGGTCCCGTACCAATCTAGCCCTTCCAGAGACTGAGCCCTACTACGGGACAAGCGTAACGGGACCCACATCTATACCTACTCTATACACATAAATAAAGTTTATGCTTCTGTCTCTGATTTCAAAAGAACTATGTTATTTCAAGTGCATATAGTTAGTTACACAATTCCGAGTCCAAAACAACCCTTTTTAACATTTTTGTCTGTCTGTTTTTCCGTCGTCTTTTTGTTTATCCAGGATCATCTCTGGAATAGCGGAAAGTCCCATTTGAATTCGTCAAATGGGACTTTCACTGGAAGATAGATGACTTTATAGAGCTACATATTGGCTACATTAAAGAGGGATTTCGCAAACTTGTTCGTGAGTTAAAATAAAATATTTTTTTATCCGCGTGCGAAGTAGTAGAGAAATAAAAAAATAAGTAAAATCCCAGAATCTATTCTATTTTCTATCTATTTTTAATATCAGCAAGGCAAACTGCAATAGGCTAGTCTTTTAAGACCATCTTTGTGAAATTCTTATTAAGTAATTTACCCTTTCTTATTGAAGAATGAAGATTGCATGCTTCAAATTAAAATCCGATGAAGCCTTGACTCATGAAACTTTTTACCAATAATTCAATGTTTGATTTTTACACATGTTCAATATTAATCTCATTCGATTTGACCATCTGAAAATATTCTATTATAATTATTTAACACTTAGGGACTCGCTAAAGGGTCCAATGAACCCAGACCTTCATAATTTCTTCCATAACATCAAAATTTTTACGTTTGTGACGTTGCCGCTCTAAGTACCTTTCTACGTTAGAGTACCACGGCAGACGGCATTCTGAGTTGTCAGTTGGTGCGCTGCGTGTGCAATGGACGTGAAAGTTGTGTATGGGTCCACTAGACCCCGTAGCGAGTAAATTATATTTTAGTTTCGAAGCTGTTTTTTGTTTGTTCAACGATGATTGATCTTGCATTGTTTTTTGTCCTAAGTAGCTTACTTATAGTAGTATAAAAAAATTAAAAAGTTTTGCTTAAAATAAATAATACAGAAATTACAGCAGTTAGTCTGAATCCTATGATAAAAAAGTAGCATAATTCCTTGTATTTTTGTAGACAAAATATGATTAAGAAAAAACAATAAATATAAGTATTTCATTAATGACTATCTTTCTTTATTTACATGTAAACCTAATACAAAAGTAAACGTTGACTTTTATTAAGTAGTTTTGAAATAAACAATGAATATTAAACTGGGTCCAGTGAACCCCATAGCGAGTATTAACGTTACAAATTAGGGCGCGAGTCCTTAAGTGTTTATATTCACAATCCAGTCATAATTCACAAAGAATATAAAGCCAAACTTAAGCAGAACAAAAATCAACATCAACGAACCAAGTACAAAACAAAACATACAAAGAATAAAACAAGACAATTCTTCCCAGATCCGCAAAGCAAATCGCTACATCCTTACAACAAATATATTGATGTCGCCACCAAAACCGTGGGTAACAAGATTCAATTTTCATATTTCAAGGGGTTGTACCATAGCAACTGTAAGCGCTGCCACTGCCAAACTCGTAGTAAAACTGAAAATACAAAGGGAAAGCTTCGGAGCTGAAAGGCGATGAGAAGTATCATGATGCCCAAAAATATTTTCTTGTGATAAATGCCTTTTCCAGTTTGAGGCAGATATAACGAAGGTGTCACCAAACGTTGAAAACATAAGTTACATGAAAAAAGTCTGTTTCTGCATTCAGATCGGTCATGACTTTTGATGCTATACCTATACTAATGTTTTGGTTGTCTGGTACACCATTATTATTAATTGCAAAAGTCGAGAAGATTCTTTTGGGGTTGCATTTATCAGAGGACGCAATTTTATTTTAAAGATGTGTAGGGAGTGCTAGTGTAAAGCTTGATCCTTTGTGGAATCGTACCTTTTGTCCCTCAGCCGCCATCTTGGAAAGAGCGCAGTAAATGTAACTTTTCCATAGACTAGTAAATATATTATATTTTTGTTTTTCCCTGACGTAACAAGGTACACAATATTAAATTTATTAGTTGATATAATGTCTTCCTTTTCATTCAAAGGATGTTTGTGTAACAGAAATATAATTGAATAATACAAACAGAAATATTACTAATCTGTAATGAACCGTTAATAAAGTTATAAACGATTTCTTTTCTTTATCCATTCCACGCTTTTCACAAACCTTTTTGTCACCCAATATTCGTATAAGGTCATGTTTGCTAGCAAGCAATTGTGGACTTTATTCTCTAGTTCACACGGTTCTTACAAGAATCAATCGTCAATCCTGCTTTTGTTCTAAGACGGGAAACGCGCCGCCTTGAGAGTGGAAAATCTAAATTAAGATGACCTCCCTCGTCGCCGTCATGTCTACTAGCGTCGCAATTTTAGAAAGATCTCTATCTTGAGGCAGAGTTCATTTTATGCTGGCCGAGATACTTTTATACGTACAGTCGGTACTTAAGCAAATACTAGCAGTTAACTTTTATGGAACTATTACATACATTCAGTCTAATAAAGTTATGTTTGCAGTTCTTAGGTTTCGAACTTCAGGAATCTGTTTTGACTTCCAAAATAGTTGCTATATTATTAAAATGTTTTGATATTATTCTATCAAGTGAATTGTATAATGGTTTGTTTTTTTATCTACAGAATTGAATATGGTTTGATGCTGAATATGATTTTAACTGATATGATGTAGACGATAAAGCATCTTTTGCTATTGCTGAATCTGATCGACGTTTCTTTATATCATCTAGTTTGCAGACTTATCAAGGTTACCTTGCCAACTTCAGCTTAGCTTGGGTTTGTTTAAATAAATTTTGTTCTCGCAGTAAAGTTATCTAAAGTCATAAGTGTATTTAGAAAATTGATGGCGGTCGGTGAAGTATTAAACCCAACTGTAAGGAAAAGAATTTTACAAGTAACTGAAGAGTCGTAATAATTATTACAATGAAAAGTTTCTTCCGTTAATATTTCTAATTTTTTGCTCTTATATTTGCATTATGGCCATATTGCCTGAAGTTTAACGTTTATGGTAAAATGGCTGATAAATACCAAGGAATGATAAACGTCTATTACAAATAACAAGTGACTTTTTATTATTATTTTTAATTAAGATAGTTTTTAAAACTATGCTTTCTCATAGTGATGCGAAGTTTTACATTCATAGACCACTAGTTTTGACAGGAGCGTGTCTGTTTTAGCCTTTGTCACAGGCAACCAATTATGTTATACTAACTATATTCAACTCCAAAGCCAAGACAGAAAATAAACCGCGGCCAATTAAATGGTGGACTTGTTTAAAATGTAAGGATTATTTATTTCATTATATTATAACAAAAGGTCTAGTATAAACTGTTTAATTCATTCTACGTTAGCGCTCGATATTTTAATCGTCCTCCATCGCCCGATCAACAGGGAAACTTTATGAATAAATTAAAAACATGATTATAAAAATAATAGAATTTTAATAGTGAATGTAAAAATGTAAATATCCAGCGAAGAGGCTACCGGAATCACGGTATAAAATTTTCTTAAGTATTTGCACCAATCAAAACTTGTCAAACTCGTTTTAGGGCAGTTCATTGAAAATTTATTCAAAAGACAGAGTTCTTTCGAAAAGTTACGCATAACTTATCTGTTAGAAGTCTGTCAAACTGAATTAGAGTCGTTATGATGATCACTCGATATCCTCTCGCCCTTTTATTAGCATTAGAATGACATTAACGCAGTTTTGGAACGCCAATAAATATAATTGGAGATTTACTGAGGGTGTACGCTTTTAAATTTACATTTATTTGGACCCAAATAGTTGGCGGAATGCTCGAAATATTTATCGTTGCTTTTATCGTCTGCTCATTTCTGCCTAAGACTTTGCTGTAGAATGAAAGGAACCCTGTGCAATATTATTTGCTTCCGAAAATACATCGTGTTTACTATGAACTGTTCACAATGAAATTTTAGTTCAGTTCAGTTGATGAGTACAGAGTAAGAAACATGTATGGTTCGGTTTAAAGTACGGCTGCTTCGAGTTTTGTCCATGTGGATGAAATTACTTCGAGTGACAAGTTAGCTGTTTTATCTTAGACTAGAGGACGCCAGCAGCTACGCCTGCATTTTTTTTTAATTTACCCGTTTTGGCTGATCCCGTGGGAATTTCGAGAAATCCCTTCTTAGTGAACCCCTACGGTCCCCAAGGAACATACATGCCAAATTTCAGCTTCCTGCGCCCAATAGTTTAGGCTGTAGCGTGTCTGTCAGTCAGTCAGTAACGCAAGGATTTTATATATTAAGATAGGTAATCATAGCAAAGTGAGCATATTTTCACCTCGACCTGTCGCTTCAAATTATTTATTACTCCAAAGAAATATAAAGGCTACATATATTGCATTTTTCAACGATTTTCTTTCCGATCCTCTCGGGAATACCGACAAATTCGCTCTTAGTGCACCAGATTATTGCTTCTTTTTGGTTGTGCGTTGTCTGTCAGTCAGTCAGTATCAGAAGAATTTTATAAATACGATGATAGCTGCTAATTAATTAGGAGGTTCTTTCATTTAGAGTTTAGTAAGAGGTAGTAACATGAAGATGAAGATACTAACAGACTGCTTTAGATAGTCTTCGGGAACTGTACTACCATTTAAGGTAGAAGAGCCTTGCTGACTTCAGCATGAATGGGCCGGCTCGACCGGGGAAGAACTACCCTCTCACAGAAATTCGACGTAAAGTAACAGTACCTAAACTGTTGCGTTTCGTTAGGTGAGTGAGAGTGCCGGAGGCCCTGTCCCCTATTCCTTCTCCCTCATCCCACTCCTCATCCTATCCCTTTTCCCAACCCCAAGGGGTGGCAACGCACTTGTGACTCCTGTGGTGTTGCTTGTGTTCATGGGCGGCGGTAATTACTTACCATCAGGCAATCTGACTGCTCGTTTGCCGCCTGTTAACATAAAAAAAAAACATATAGGGGCAGGCAAATTTAGTAGGTACCTCTAACACAAATATCTTCAAATACAAGATATATGATAATACAAGGTACTAAATCGATCAGTTTGAAAGATAGCTCACCTATCTCACTGTCTTGCAAAGAAACTAGAGCTAGCCCGGGTTATTCTAGACTAAAATAGCTACTCAATCATGTTGTCGTGAATATTGAAAGTTGGTAAAAGGATTAGAAAACGTGAATGTGTAGAATCAACTTTTTTGGTTATCATCCTTTCTTGTTATATATTATTTCTTCTTATACACTATCTTATATATATATTTATATATACATACATAAAGTACTTCAAAAACACACTTGACAAATTCTCCAAAGCTAAAAACATCCACGCATCAGCTTACTAAGCTGCTAGTGCGGTTATATACTATAATAATAATGTTACGAATGGCGATATTTTACTAATAACGCCATCTATCGGACACAACAAGAACTAGATGAGAAGAGATCGCGATTGAATAAATAAAAGTGCAGTCTAGTAGCAAAGAGATAAAGTTATCTATTCCCTACCATAGGGCGAAACTGGAGCATTCGTTTGAGTCAAAGTCAAAGTCAAAATCCTTTATTCATTAACTACTCAAAAACACACTACATACACACTCTAAATTACTCAAATCTATATTACCGATATAGAATGCTTACGTTTCTGACTGACGGACAGACAATGCACAGCTGAAACTATTAGGAACAAAAAGCTGAATTTGGCATGTATACCTAATACTTGCGTGTCGATGCAGAGGGTTCGAATCCACGGCGCGCACCAATGACTTTTCGGAGTTATGTGCGTATTGAATTGTTAATTATCGCTTATCCCGTACCTCGGAGAGCACGTTAAGCCGTCGGTCCCGGTTGTTATGAAGATCTTTGACAGTCGTAACAGGGCGTCAGTACCTTCTAAATAAACTGACACTAGTCTAAACCTTGGATAATCGCTATCCCTTCGGGTTGTGGAGGTCAGACAGGCATTCACTCCGTGGTAAAGCTAATATTCAGCTAAATCCGGTTAGACTAGAAAGCGGACCGCAGATTGAAACTGGGATAACGCTAAGAGGATGAATGAATCCTTGGATGTACACAGAAGGCATTTCTCAAAATTCCCACGGGATCGAGCAAAAACGCTTTAAAAACAGCAATTGTAAATATTAAGCTAAAGCTTTATTCCATAACCCATCCAGGAAGACAGAGCGTCAACAATTGATTCGTTTCTAGTGTGGCATTTGTTTTTAAAAACAGAATTTGGGTAGTTGTAGCTCATCTACTCAAATTCTATTTGGATTGTAAACGCTTCTACTATATAACTTTTCAATGCAGAGAGTCACCGTATAACTGCGGCTAAGCTACACGAATGGTATAAAATACTATGTTGATATTTAAATTGCCTACACAATATACAATACAGTATACAATACTGTGAAAATATTGGCCAGTTATTGGTTTACTAGCGTTGCTACAAAAAATATTGTCGACGTAACATGGCCCAGTGGCGATTTTTTATTGTTAGGTTTTAGAATAAAATTGTAACTAAATAACGAAAGACTGATCCGGATTATTATTAAGACCATGATATATGAGAAGTGGGTGCACTATTTTATGTAGATTTAGAATATTTTTCCAATATTTGTGCAAAAGCATCAAGTTTATAACTTTGCTAGCTAAGAGTGGTTTCTCACTACTTCCAAATACAATCCCAATTCGTGAAAATAGAAGATATATATGTAATAGGACAAGGGATGTTACAATAGATTAGTTTTTAGACTATTTCGGACCACAGACCATTTGTTAGGACTGTAGCAAGGGCCATGGCCCCGGACGTACTAAAGTATTGCGGGTGAATAAATGTTATGAATAAGTTAATAGGTATAATAAGTATAATAAGTAAAAACGCTTTCTTTCCTTAATCATCATCATCAGCCCTGTATATAAACTGACCCACTGCTGGGCACGGACCTCTTCTCACTATGAGAAGGGTAAGGCCATAGTCCACCAAGCTGGCCAAGTGCGGGTTGGCAGACTTCACGTATCTTTCGAGAACTTTATGTAGCACTCTCAGACATGCAGGTTTCCTCACAATGTTTACCTTCACCGTTTAGCAAGCGATAATTAACAATTGTTTCCTCAGTATTATGTAGGTATCAATTCCTGGCTGAAACTTTTTATATTATTAACACTTAGAGACTATGCAAAAAGTTTATTTTACTGTATTAAAAAGAAAGATTTAAATAACTTGAAACTTTATTCCAATATGTACTGTGCGATCCCGGATACACTGCAGCAATTTGAAGACTTCACAGCCTTCTTAGAATAGATAGATTAAAATAACTGTCTCGTATTTCCTAAGTAGAAAGTCGAGTTTATCTTTCTCTGTAGAAATAAATTATGTAATATTTATAAATAAAGAACGATCAAATAAATTTTGACAAAAGTTTAATCTTTTCTGAAGTTACTTCGCTATCAAAACAATAAAAGGCTTAGGATGCTTGTAAGATGACGTGCAATGAGGATGGTTAGGCAGTAGTTGGAATTTTAAATAAATTTGTACATATGTTTACTAAGTTAATTTAGCAACGATAGTCAACAGGAGAAACCACCATATCTACTGTTAAGCAGTGTCTCGAGTTTAAGACTACGGCACTGATGTTGCCGATATTATTTGCTAAACGGCAAAGGAAAACATCGTGGGATAGCTAACAAGTCTAAGAGTACTGTCATATAATGTTATTGCAAGAAATGTGAAGTCTGCCAACCTGTAATAACCCAGCGTTACTATGGTTATTTATGGTCTGATCCTTCTTTTGAAATGAGGGCGTTGTCCATAACTGGAATAAATTATTCATATACAGAACTGATATGGTTTAAAAAGTGCAACACTGATTAATGCTGTTCACTCATCTCATATGAACTGTTTGAGTATAGTAACGATATAATTAGCAACGCGATCTCTAGAACAAAAAAATGCTCTCCACTCCATATTGAACGCGTATGCAAATCGTCGACAGTGGCAACTAGCTGATATTGGATTGATACACACGGTATCAAAAGCTAAGAGCCAACTCCATCGAAATGATAAACAACTTTTTTTAGCTTGAAATAATATTTTATTCAACTACATACACACAACACCGTCCAGTCCTGAACAGAGGTTGCACTATGGGTACTACACAATGGATAAACATAAAACGTGCCGATGCATTGGCGACAGTAATTTAATATTAATAGTGGTAGACAGTAAACATAAAAAAATACGTAAAATAAAAATATTTAATATGCAAATAAGTTAAGCATGATAGAAATATAGATAGAAATACTTTATTGTACACAAACAAAAAGTACAAGAATACAATGAAACAAACACGTAAAACTAGTGGTCAAGGGTGGTCTTATCGCAAAATACGATTTCCTCTAGTCCTTTATTTGCATTGACTGCAGGTATAATATCCTGAAACACCTTACACTTGGCTATCTCAACCTCGGAGGAGCCTGTAGTATAGTAATTAAGTAATTGATGAATACTATAATCATGAAAAATAAAGGCAGCGATAGCTGAGTGGAGAGACCGACAGACTGCTACGCAGAGGGTCTCGGGTTCGATTCCACGGCAAGCACCAATGACTTTTCGGAGTTAAGTGCGTATTAAATTGTTAATTATCGCTGGCTAAACGGTGAAGGAAAACATCGTGAGGAAACCTGTATGTCTGAGAGTTCTCCATAATGTTCTCGAAAGACATGTGAAGTCTGCCAACCCGCACTTGGCCAGCGTGGTCGACTATGGCCTTACCCTTCTCATAGTGAGAAGAGGCCCGTGCCTAGCAGTGGGACAGTATAAAGAGCTGATGATGATGACTATAATAATGATAAACTTAATGCAGAAAAGCATCATACAAAGATTCATTTTGGGTGGGAAGAAACTTCACAACTTTTTGATTCAATACCCACTAATCGCTAAGACGACGACAAGCCAACCAAATGAAATACACAAAGATTTCGAATGTATGGTGAAACCCAGAGTGTATTCAAGATAGATACTATGTCCGTTGGAACAATGAGGACGTTTGGCTTACAACGCACTAACTAGCTTGATTGGCACTGTCTGCGATTTGTCACAATCTGCACCGGCTACTAGTTCCAAATGTACCCTAAGATAGCCACTGGCAGAATATTAAGAATCTTTACCCATTCTTTTTTTATGAAATTGTTAAAATATCACTGCCTCTTGTAAGTTTTTGTATACAACTAAATAGTTTCTGTTATATTTTACATAAAATATGATCATCACAATAATTTCTATAATTAACAATTTAACGCGCATAACACTGAAAAGTCTACAGTAGTCTCTCTGTGGGTTTAAACCCGATACCCTCTGCATGGGAGTATCTATAGCTTACTAAAAATGAAAATATCTACCCTATTTATGATTCAAATAAAATATAATTTTAAAAACTGAGTTCTTAACTTCTTACCTAAGGTGAAAGCATAGATTATTTTTATGGGTGAAAGATAAATCTTATTACGCCGCATATGTCCTAGGCTTACAGGTGCAACAGATTCTGGCTTGAAGGCTTGAATATTTATTAAATTCAATAAAACGAGTGTAAAATGTAAAGGTATCAGAGAAGAACCTCATATAAGCTACTTATGCGTCTTGAATTCACTCTATCAATAAAGTGCCTTTGGAAATGTTGAAGGCAAAATGTTGCGAAACTGCACGCGTCAAATACTTTATGAATAGTGGCGATCAGAAAAGGTATCAATGCGGATAGCAGCGAACAGATAAAATAGAAGTTGCATGCAGAAAATCAAAATGCCACATAAAACAGAGTTGTGATGTAAATCAATAAAAAGTTCGTGTCAGTCTTTTAATGTGCGTGAACGTGCTAAAAGTTAGAACATCTGTTAAATTAAATTCAACTTAAAAATAGAATATGAATATTAAATGAAGTATATATAATTTTGAAACCGTATACTGGCCTGTACTCTTACCGCTGAATTCAAAATTCAATATATCCATTTTTTGGGATTTAAGATTCATTTTTGACGTAAGCTCCATACAAAATATCAAACGTATTTCGAATCTCCAAAACTATGGATAGATGGAACATTGAATCCGGCCGTTAGCTGACAGGTTTCGGCATATAAACCAAAACTACGTATAAATATATTATTGCCATATCATTTCTAGTTTTAACAAAGAAAACAACAGTGCTATGCACTACATAAAATTTAAATTGCTTAGCCGTGCAAAAAAGAATTACACGCAGTAAAAAACTTTCCAAATCAAATAAAATAGCTCAATTTAAACCTGAACAGTCACGTCTGCCAGCTAATAATGACAAATCTTGGTAGTCTGCCACTGAGTCAATGTGTATTACAAAATATATCTAGGAGCTCTCGAATAGCGTAGTATTAAACGAATTGAATCAATTTGTCTCGACGTTGGATAATTAAAACAGTTGCGTATCCCTTGCTACTCAGTAATTGCAAACGATAATATCGATGATGTGATAAATTTTCTTTTCCCCAATTCAGTATATAAGAAAAGCCTTTTGCCATGTAGTTACAGTATTATTTTTCAGTATTTTGGCTAGTTTTCTTAGAAAGCGTTTGATAAAAGTAAGCAGGTATTATTTTTTTCATATCAGTGAAGAGTAGACCAATAAATCATCTCATTGTTTTAAGAATGTCTTGGAATCGATATCAGGATGTACACCTGCGCACCGCTGACTTTTTAAAGTATTTTTGCCTTAGCTTAATGCCTTGGGGAGCACATCGGGAGGAAACCTGCATGTCTGAGAGTTCTCCATAATGGTCTCAAGAGACACGTGAAGTCTGCCAACCCGCACTTACCCAGCGTGGTGGACCATGGCCTTACCCTTCTCATGGTCAGAACAGACCCGTGCCCAGCAGTGGGCCAGTTCACGGTTAATCTTCATTCTGTCTTAGTGTATTCCTGATCATATTCAATATCTACCACAGTTTAGACACTTGAAATTAAATTTAACATGCACCCGTTTATTGAATTTGAAACAAAATATTACAATAGCTTATGTCCTGCAGAAATTACAGTGGATATTGTGTGTGGCGGGCCAGACGTACTCCGTAACAAGATGCTACAGAGCAATGTACTGCAAAGAATAGTATTTCTATTTTAGATCTAAACACTTATGGCCATTTTCCTTCTTAGCATTTTTTTGCTAAGCAGTTTTACAATCAAATAACACCTGCAGCTTACTTGCAACGTTCGTGTATGAAGCTTGTCATAAGCGTGTCATGAGAGCTGAATGATGAAGCCCTTAAAACTGGGTATGCTTAATGTTTTAATTTTGTTTCTATTGGCCATTGCCTTTGGCAATTTTTTTCACTACGCTGCTATTATAGTACAGACCACATGTACCACTCGAAAATAAAGTATGTAATAACATATAACATAATAATAACATAAAACAATAATAATAAAATATGTAATAAAAATAAACTCACATCTGAAAAATGTTGTTACTGTGTACGTTACTGTTTAAAGTAGTGGCTTAAATATATTCTCACAGTAATATTATCTTCCAAGCTTCTTAGAAGCCCTTAAGATTAATATGCCATGGCAAAATGTATTTCCTTTTTTTTGCTAAGTAAGCTTCTGGGTTATTATAATTTCTTTAATATGTATTTGTAGTAATTGATAATTTGCAGTCTAGTGTAACAGTGCAAGGTGTTTTCATAATCAGCAATGCTGATTTGTTAGACCGGAAATGATCAACTTATATAATGTGTGATCGTTTATATAATGTGTGCATTTGTGATTCATAAATGAAAATATACGATAAAGAAGAAATTTAATCGTATCGAACCCAGATTTACTACTACACTACTCTGCGTCAAGAGAAGCACAAAGCTCAAAGACATAACCGGTCGGTACAATATCGCCGCTACCCTCACCGCTCACTGACACCATGTGCAATTGTTTTATATTACATATCTTACACAGACTTGCTACTACACTACTCTGCGTCAAGAGAAGCACAAAGCTCAAAGACATAACCGGTCGGTACAATATTGCCGCTACCCTCACCGCTCACTGACACCATGTGCAATTGTTTTATATGACATATCTAACACAGACTTGCTACTACACTACTCTGCGTCAAGAGAAGCACAAAGCTCAAAGATATAACCGGTCGGTACAATATCGCCGCTACCCTCACCGCTCACTGACACCATGTGCAATTGTTTTATATTACAAATCTTACACAGACTTGCTACTACACTACTCTGCGTCAAGAGAAGCACAAAGCTCAAAGACATAACCGGTAGGTACAATTTCGCCGCTACCCTCACCGCTCACTGACACCATGTGCAATTGTTTTATATTACAAATCTAACGCAGACTTGCTACTACACTACTCTGTGTCAAGAGAAGCACAAAGCTCAAAGACATAACTGGTCGGTACAATATCGCCGCTGCCCTCACCGCTCACTCACACCATGTGCAATTGTTTTGTTACACATACACTGCTGGACTGACTAATGGGCTTTTGTGGGTATCTAGATAATGATATTAGTATACATACAGTATTTGACATACCTCGATATAGATATCATGGTAGAAATGCCAATTGAATGAAGTGCGCCTATGTTTATAAACGTGTTTGAAACTGAATGATTTTAGATTTCTGCGATTTGTATACGCCTAGGTTTACTAAGGAGGTCTTAATTACCATCGAATTTTAGCCATACATATATTATATATAGTGCATTTTTTATTCGAAGTTACAACCAGCTTAGATAGGACGCAGTAATAGTAATCTTTAAAAATAGTATTCGATTGAGAATATACTTCTCAAGGAACTAAGCAGATGTATTATTTTGAACACGAATTGCCACTGGCTAGGATATGAGTATCTCAAATGTAAACATTTAATTATTGTAAACAGTAAATTATACTTTAAACAGGCTGACCGTGCGAACTTCACAGCGCCATGTTTTTTTATTTTATTTGCTTTTTTTATTTTCATAAATACCTTCTCCTGAAAATAATGAACACATAAAAGAATGATTTATCCAATTTGGTGAAGGCGTTTGGAAATTATGCGCGTACAAATTAAAAAAGACTTGTTGATCACATTTCTAAAGGAAAAATGAAAACCTCAGTTTCCAGAATGAGCTAATTGAAACGGGTGTCTCGCTAACGGTAGATGATTGTCCCAGATAGGTTAAACAATTTTTAACTTTCTTGTCTGGCCGGACAGCCTGGAAAGAAGCGTTATTAGAAAACTTTGTTCTTAGTGCTTAAGTATTAATTGAGAGCGGAGCGGACCCAACAGAAGGCGACTTGGGTGGAAGAGATTGCTTCGTACTTCAAAGTACAAAGTAAGTAATAGTAAAGTAACGTAATAGTAAACCTAATGTTGAAGAAAGCGGACGTGTTTCAATTTTACGAAATTATAATTTAAAGTTTTTACGCAGTATTAACCTGTATACATATTGAGTCATAAGCTTTGTATTAATGTGTCGTGCGCCAAGTCGTATTTGTAAATAAATTTTTCCTTTTTATAATATTATATATAGTGTAGATAACACGGCTACACAAATAAAGAAAATGTTTTGTTCGACATGTCAATCAACTATTGAAGGCCATGCATGTTTAAAATGCCGATTGTGCTTGCTGTATTATCACACACTTTGTGTCGACATATCCGATAAAGAGTTTAAAAACCTCACTACTGATACTAAATCGAAGTGGTCATATCCGGCCTGTCGCAGTCATCATCATCCTAGCGCCGTCCCGGCTGCGCTCCAAAACCCACGCCTTGGAGCCCGGGGTCCACTTTCCGGCTATGACTCCTCCACTTCGCACGGTCTTCAGCATCCCTGTGGTTAGTTGGTTGGTACGCATATCATCCCTTACGACGTCAAGCCAGCATTTCTTTGGCCTTCCCCGTTTACCGGGGCCCGGTGGAGGTAGCATGGCAACACATTTGTTACCCACGTAAGATACCGGTTGACGTAAGACGTGGCCATACCAGCGTAGACGACACTCTTGCAGTTTGTCAGCAATGTCACGGACATGAAGGCTACCCTGGATGCGGGAGTTCCTAATGCGGTCCTTCCGTGTGACACCACACATCCAGCGCAGCATGTTCATCTCCGTGACACGCAGACTCTGCTTGTGTCGCTCAAGCACAGGCCACGCCTCACTGCCATATAACAGGACAGGTCTAATGATGGATTTATAGACCTGTCCTTTGAGCTTAACCGGCATTTTGGGTCACAAATGACACCGCTCACCTCACGCCATTTGGCCCAGGCTGCCGAAATGCGTGCCTTGACATCGCAATCGATGTCACCAGTCCGGCCTGTCGCAGTATGGCTCCTAAAAGTGATAACTCAAACACGCCAGTCCGGCCGATATTATCGCGAAGCTCGCGTTCTAACGTTAACGTGGCTAAGCGAAGGACTACTGAGCTTCGCGCCACCAAGGATGCGAATATTGGCTCTTTACCCTCTTGTTTATCACGTTCGGATCTTTGCTGTATTATAAAAGAAGAATTACGGGTCTGTATTACTGATTGCATTGCAGATTTCAAGAGAGAAATTAACAATCAGTTTCGTGAAATGAAAGACGATATAAGTAATTTTAACGAGTCGATTACCTTTATGAACAGTCATTTCGAGAAGCTTAATGCTGAAATAAAAGCGTACAAAGTTGATATCGATCGCACTAAGAATAAAAATGAATCTCTAAAAAATGATCTCATGGCCATCTCCGCTCGTTGTATTCAATTGGACCAACTGATCAATCAATCTATCAATCAATCAGCCTATCGCAGTCCACTGCTGGACATAGGCCTCTCCCAACACGCGCCACAGTACACGGTCCTCAGCCTTCCGCATCCAGTCTGTCCCAGCCACCTTTTTCAGGTCGTCGGTCCACCTAGCCGGGGGCCGCCCTACCTTACGCTTGCCGATACGTGGTCGCCACTTTAGGATACGCTTGCTCCATCGGCCATCAGTTCTTCTACAGATATGGCCAGCCCACTGCCACTTGAGCCTACTGATTCTGTGAGTTATGTCGGTAACTTTGGTTCTTTGTCGGATAACTTCGTTTCGAATTTTATCCTTCAAAGAGACGCCAAGCATAGCCCGTTTCATAGCTCGCTGCGTGACTTTTAGTTTGTGGACTAGTCCCACTGTGAGTGTCCACGTCTCGGCACCGTACGTCATAACAGGTAGGACCCATTGGTTGAAGACTTTGGTCTTCAGGCATTGCGGTAGGGGCGAAGAGAAAACTCGACGTAGCTTGCCAAACGCTGCCCAACCCAACTGGATCCTACGGTCGATTTCTTTCTCGAAGTTGTTTCTACCAAGCTGGACTACTTGCCCAAGGTAGACATACTCTTGAACAACTTTGAGCATCGATCCGTCGACATAAACCGGTCCCGGCACAACATAATCTTGGTTTTATCCAAGTTCATGCCGAGACCGACCCGTCGAGAGGCTCCATTTAGGCTATGCAGCATCTCGCTCAGCTCTGCCAGGCTCTCTGCCACGATGACGATATCGTCGGCAAACCGAAGGTGGGATATGTACTCGCCATTAATGTTGATGCCCCGTCCAGTCCAGTCCAGCGTCTTAAAGACGTCTTCGAGTGCGTTGGTGAAGAGCTTAGGGGATATTACATCCCCCTGCCTTACCCCTCTATGCAACTCAATGGGGCTGGTTTTATTGTCCTGGAGCTGGACGGTCATAGTGGCCGTGTCCTACAAACATCTCAACACCTCGATGTAGAGCATCCAGAACCGCCCAGGTTTCGATGGAGTCGAAGGCTTTCTCGTAGTCCACGAAAGCCATACACAGCGGCTGATTGTATTCGTTGGTCTTCTGTACAATCTGCCGAACAGTATGGATGTGGTCTACGGTGCTGTAGCCTTTTCGAAACCCGGCTTGTTCCGGTGGCTGAAAATCGTCGAGTTTTCTGGCGAGGCGATTTGTTTGGACTCTCGAGAACAACTTGTAGACGTGACTCAGGAGTGAGACGGGTCTGTAGTTTTTCAGCAGGGTTTTGTCACCTTTTTTGAAAAACAGAACCACCGCACTCCCACTCCACGCCTGAGGTGTTAGGCCTTGGTGGATAACGGAATTAAACAGGCTCGTCAGCTCTTTCAGAACTGCTGTCCCACCTGCTTTTAAGAGCTATGTGGTGATTCCGTCATCCCTTGGAGACTTGTTGTTCTTGAGCTGCTCGAGAGCCACTCTTACCTCGCCCTGGTTGACATCAGGGATGTCCTCCGTGTAATGGCGCGTGAGTTGGGCTCTGTGGTCATCATCGCTGGGTCTCGTGGGTTTAGGCATCCGTGATGCGTACAAGTCCTTGTAGAAACTCTCAATTTCAGCGAGAATCTCGAACTTGGAGGTTACCGTTTTGCCATCCGCAGTATTGAGTTTCGACAGATGCATTCTACCAAGCTGGCGAGCGAAGACTTTGGTGCCTCGATTCTGTTCAATCGCAGCCGTAATGGCGCGGGTATTGGAACATCGGAGGTCACGTCGCACCAGCTTCCGGATCTTCCGGTTTAGGTTTCTTCCATCTGTCGAAGACGTCTGCGCATATGACATTCCCCTTCTTTGCCTCGTAAGTTCAAGAGTCTCGTGCGAGAGTTTACTTTGCTTATTAACGCTTTTTCCGGGAAACACCCTTCGAGATACATCCTGTAGCGTTTTGACCACAGCGTAGGCTTTCTCGTCAACAGTGCCATTGGTTTCCAGCAGTCCGAAACGGTTTTGAAGTTCCAGTTGAAACTTTTCGGATCCTACTGCTACCTGAGGCGCAGTAGATCTAAGAGTAGACTTCATCATGCGAAGCCTCTCAGCTCTGAAGTATATATTTAGAGTGCCTCGGACAAGTCGGTGATCGCTACCGGTATTAAACCTGTTGATCACTGAGACGTCTCTAAATATATACCTCCGATCAGAAATGATGAAGTCTATCTCGTTCCTTGTCACAATATCGGGGCTTCGCCATGTCCACTTTCTATGAGGCTTCTTCTTACAGAAGGTGTTCATTAGGAAGAGCCCCTGTGACTCCAGAAAGTTGACCAGCATTTGCCCCCTATGATTTCGGCACCCCACGCCATAGGATCCGATTCTCGTTTCGCCGCGTTCTTGTACTCCCACTTTGGCATTAAAATCCCCCATAACAACGCTGTAGTGTGTCTTGGTGGTGTGATGTAGAGCCTTAGTAATGTCCTCATACATGGCTTCGACTATATCATCGCAGTATGTCGAGGTCGGCGCATATACCTGTATCACCTTCAGGGAGTACCTGTCGGTGATCCTTAATATCAGGTACGCTACCCGTGTCGACACACTGCTGATTTCTACAACGTTGTTAGCGAGAGATTTGTTAACGAGGAAACCGACACCACCCTGAGAGGGCTGATCGCCTTCTCGAAAGTAGAACAGGTTTCCTGACTCAAGGGTTATCGTGTCCTCCCCCTGTCTTCGGACTTCAGACAACCCCAATATATGCCAGTTTATATGACCTAGTTCTACTTCGAGTTCGGTGATGTGTTGGTCCAGCCGTAGAGAGCTTCCATTGTACGTAGCCAGGGTCAGTTTCTTGTGGTAGCCGTTTGCCGTAGCCCGGAGATTCTTAGCACCCCCTGCCCCGCTGTTACCGCGACCGCTACCGTAGTTGCGGACAGCGGGACTATCGGGAACTGGGGGCCTATTCGTTGGTGCGCTCATTGGGTGGTATTTGGCCTACTATACCGCGCTGGCCAGACGAGTTGGTATAGGGTTTGGTTTCAAGTTTTCCATCTCTTCGCAAAGATATTATTCGCTTTTTTGCAATTTCCTTAGTCGCCTTTTACGACACCCACGGAATGAAATGGGGTAGTGACACTTGTATTCTTTATCCGTCACTACACGGACCAACTGATGCGTTCATCAAATCTTGAAATTCAATACTTACCTGAACACAAGACAGAAAACATAATGACAGTCGTGAAACAATTGGGTAAGGTGGTAGCGTGCCCCTTAAATGATACAGACATTTCTTATTGTAGTAGAATTGCTAGGATCCTGGAAGCCCACGCCCCCGTGCTATTTTGGTTACACTGTGCAGTCCTCGTCTGCGTGATACGCTTTTAGCGGCTACTGTAAAGTACAATAAGCAACACTCTAAAGATAAACTGAACTCAAGTCATTTGGAACTCAGTGAGAATAAGAAGTCGGCAATATATGTCACCGAAAATTTGTCGCCGGAGAACAAGTCGCTTCACGCTGCAGCACGACTCAAAGCCAGGGAACTCAACTACAAGCATGTTTGGGTGCGCAGCGCCCGTATATATATGCGAAGAACTGATATATCTGAGTATATCTATGTTCGCAATGCAGCAACATTAGAAAGACTGTGTAATCAATAGATATTTTGTACTAAATATTTAATTTCTAATCTTGATATTTTCTGTCAAAATTCTCATCTTTAAATATATATTTCCAAAACGTTAGATGTTTACGTACTAAGACTTTAGACTTATATAAAAATGTTTTATGTTGCGATTATAATGTTATTATACTGTGTGAAACATGGCTAAACCATACCCTATTTAATTGGGAACTGTTTGATGATCGTTATGTCACATATAGACGTGATCGAGAGGCCAGTGAATATCACAATAAGAAATCGGGTGGTGGTGTCTTAATTGCCGTAACTAAGCGTTTTGACTCCTGTGGTGTTGCTTGTGTCCATGGGCGGAGGTAAATGCTTACCATCAGGCGATCTGTCTGCTCGTTTGCCGCCTATTACCATGATTACCATTATATATGACTAAAACCAGACTTCGTGAAGGTATTGGTTTTAAGAGTCCTTTAGTTTGATTAATGTTATAAAACCTATTTGACATTGTATAACACTAATTCTGTGTTATTTTTATTTTTTGGTATATTGATCGTAATAACTACATTAACGAATATTTCAACACTTCATAATAGTACACATTTGCAGTTATAGAAAAATACGCAAAAATAAAAGTGAACCCCGACGCCAAAACAGATCGTGATTTCCATTATCCGACCAATAGACAAAATACCACAAAATTAATTATTGTGTTTGGTGGCAATTGATTTATAAAGCTATAAAAATATTTTTTTGAGGCAGGACTTCAACCCGCGACCACCGACGAACCATGTCGATACTATACCGACTAAGCTACTCAGGCCACTTCGGCCACGGTCATAGAATGATTTTTCTAATAGTTGGTTTCCTTATGTGCCATCTGCCACATGTGTAGGTTTAGAACTTAGAACTATGTGATCAGCAAGGGCTTCTTTACAGATTGACAAACAATCCTGCCTTATATATTAGGATATGTTTAAGCAATTCTCATCTTATATCTTATACTAATATATAAAGCTGAAGAGTTTGTTTGTTTGTTTGTTTGGTTGAACGCGCTAATCTCAGGAATTACTGGACCAATTTCTAAAATTCTTTCAGTGTTAGATAGCCCATTTATCGAGGAAGGCTATAGGCTATATAACATGACACTTTGAGTCACGCGAGCATAGCAGTAGCCTTAAATAACGCGGGTGTAACCGCGGGCATCCTCTAGTAGTAAGATAAATTTAAAGTTCAAAAAATTAGAATTATTCGTGAAGCAACTGAGGCAAGTCTTGAACTTACGCCCACGAATACATTTTTCTATTTTGTAATTAAAACAACTGAATATGTTTATAGATTCTATTATTTTACTTAAATAAACCCACAGCAATTAATTCCTTTTATTTTCATAAATAAACTATTCTTATTATGTTGATGAAATATTGTAGGCAGAAAACATCTCTTCTGTGATGTAAATAGTCTTTGCAAATGGCAAGCAGTAGCCAATAGCGTTAGAAAACTATTGGCTACTCATTGATAAGATGCCAGGACTGGTTGTTGTTGATTGGCTATAATAATAACTAGACACTGTAAGGCATTGGCGCTGCTTGCGCCTGCGTGTTGCGCTAGTACGATTAGAAGTCATACGTTAGACAATTTGAACAAAGTATTTATAGGAAATGCTCCGTCTATCGTTAGAGTATAATTATGTCAATGTGAGTATCAAGATTCAATTTTCATATTTCGAGGGGCTGCACTATAGCAAGTGTAAGCGCTGCCACTGCCAAACTTGTAATAAAACTGAAAATACACACAGGGAAAGCTTCCGAGCTGAAAGGCGATGAGAACTATCATGATGCTCAAAAAGATTTTTCTGGTGATAAATGTCTTCTCAAGTTTGAGGCAGATGCTGCGTAGGTTTCATCAGACGTTAAAACATAGTAATAAGGTTATTTCTATATTCAGAATGAACATTCATTTTGATGCGATATACGTACAACTATTTAAGCTGCCTTGCACAAAATTCTTAAATTCTTATTCTTCTCTTTATTCATCGATTTTCATAATCACGTTGTATACCTTCATTCAACAACGCATACAGGTTATATACATGTATGTATGTAAATTCGTCAATTTACTTAATTTATCTTAAATCTCTGGTTATCATCCAATTTGACTATAATCTTATGAACTCTGCAGATTACGGACCTAGACTACAGAAACTCAAACCAAGGTGCGGACGTTCATGGCAAATGCACACAGTACAGCCACAGGTCGCATTATGTGCGATTTGGTCGTTGCGACCAATTAGCATGATTGCAACTACGTTTGCCAGGGACCATTATTTTGCATTATATTATATTAACTATGACGTCATTTTAATCCTTTTTTTTTTTTTTTTTTTGGTGTCGGGTTGGAAAATCCTCATGGAGTCCCTTCGCCCTGGGGGGGAAGGACGAAGGGGACTGTCAGACTCTTACTGACTAAAAACCAACCCGTGCTCCTCATGTACCCATGTGTCGGAGGGTAGGGTTTCACCAAAGCATTCCTCGCTACCCACCGACGGGCATTGGCCCGCCAGATGGTCAGGCGGGCCCCAAACGAAACCCCCTTGGCGGCGGATGATGGTGTTGGGCTCCGCCGCCAAAACACCCAGCGGCCGCAGAGGATAGGGAGGACGGCAACGCAACACCGCATCTCCTCTTCCTCTGCGGCCCCACCGCGACGCAACGATGGTGCGCCCCCATTTGGTCGCGGGAGATAGGGCGCGCGGCAACGCAACACCGACACGCCTCTCCTCCCGCGACCGCACCCGACTGCGAAGGACAGACAGAACTGTCCCCCGCACCCGCACCTATGGACGCATCCTACGCAGACCTAACGCAAGCCCACGTGGAGCGTCCCCTCCCGGGATCCCGCTTAGCTTCACCGTGGGAGAAAATCAAATCCACGGTTACTAAGCCCTCCCACCACGACAAGGTGGAGATCCCACGGGGGGGACGTCATTTTAATCCTGCCAATGTCATTTTATCCAAAAATAAGTGAACACATCGTCATCTACATATATAGGTATGTCCAAAAAAGAAGATAAGTACTGTACTACGTACGTATCTTATAATTTTTGATTTTCCCTGACGGAACTAGGTACATAATATTGAATTTATTAGTTAATAAAGGATGTCTTCTTTATATCATACAAAGGATGTTTGTGTAACAGAAAAATAATTGAATAATACAACCAGGAATATTACAAATCTGAAATGAACCGTTAATAAAGTTATAAACGATTTATTTTCTTTATCTATTCCACGCTATTCGCAAACCTTTTCGTCACCCTATATTCTTATAAGGTAATGTTCGCTAGCAAGGAATTGTGGACTTTATTTTCTAGTTCACACGGTTCTAACAAGAATCAATCGTCGATCCTGCTTTTGTTCTAAGACTAAAAACTCGTCGCCTTGAGGGTGGAAAATCTAAATTAAGATGACCTTCCTCGTCGCCGTCATGTCTACTAGCTTCGCATTTTTAGGAGGATCTCTATCTTGGGACGGAGGTCGTTTTATGCTGGCCGTGATACTTCTATACGTTCAGTCGGTACTTAAGCAAATACCAGCAGTTAACTTTTATGGAACTATTACATACATTCAGTCGCATAAAGTTATGTTTGCAGTTCTTAGGCTTCGAACTTTAGGAATCTGTTTTGACTTGCAAAATAGTTGCTATGTCATTAAAATGTTTTGATATTATTCTATCAAGTGAATTGCATAATGGTTTGTTTTTCTATCTACAGAATTGAATCTGGTTAGATGCTGAATTCGCTTTTAGCTGATATTATGTAGACGATAAAGCACCTTTTGCTATTCCTTTTGAATCTAATCGACATTTTTCTTATATCATCTAGTTTGCAGACTTATCAGGGCACCTTGCGGAGTTCAGCTTTACTTGGGTTTTTTAAAAATAAATGTTTGCTCTTGCAGTAAAGTTATCTAAAGTCTTAAGTGTATTTATTAATTTGATGGCGGTTGGTGAAGTATTAAGCCCAACTGTAAGAAAAATAATTTTACAAGTAACTGATGAGTCGTATTAATTATTATAATGAAAAGTTGCTTCCGTAAATATTTGTAATTTTTGCTCTTATATTTGCATTATGCCTATATTGCCTGAAATTTAATGTTAATGTTAAAGTAGCTGATAAATACGAAATTATGATAAACGTCTATTACAAATAACAAGTGACTTGTAATTATTTTTTTAATTTAGATAGTTTTTAAATTTACTTAGTATCTGCCTACCCCTCCGGGAAACAGGCGTGAGTCTATGTATGTATGTATGTTAAAATGCTTTCTCATATTGATGCAAAGTTTCATATTCATAGACCACTTGTTTTGACAGGGGCGAGTCTGTGTTAGCCATTGTCACAGGTTCACACCAATTATGTTATACTAATTATATTCAACTCCAAAGCAAACACAGAAAATAAACCGCGGCCAATTAAATGGTGGACTGGTTTAAAATGTAAGGATTATTTATTCCATTATGTTATTACTAAAACTGTATTATTCATTCTACGTTAACGCTTCTTTTTCTTCTTTTATTTTAATCGTCTTCCATCAACAGGTAAACTTCAGAAATAAATTAAAAACACGATTATAAAAATAATCGAATTTTAATAATGAATGTAAAAATGTAAATATCCAGCGAAGAGGCTACCGGAATAACGGTATAAAATTTTCTTAAGTATCCAACCAATCAAAACTTGTCAAACTAGTTTTAGGGAAGTTCATTGAAAATTTATTCAAGAAACAGAGATCTTTAGAAAAGTTACGCATGACTTATCTCTTAGAAGTCTGTCAAACTGAATTAGAGTCGTTATGATGATCACTCGATAGCCTCTTGCCCTTTTATCAGCATCAGGCTGACATTAACGCAGTTTTGGAACGCCAATGAAAATAATTGGAGATACTTATTGTGGGTGTACGCTTTTTAATTTACATTTATTTGGAGGCAAATAGTCGGTAGAATGCTCGAATTATTTATTGCTGCTTTTATCGTCTGCTTATTTCTGCCTTCGACTTTGTAGAAGAATGAAATGAACCCTGTGTAATATTATTTGCCTCCGAATATACATCGTGTTTGCTATGAACCGTTCACGATGAACAGATTGATTAGTAACTAGACAGACTTCACCCGCGGCTCCACCAACGAGATTTTCCACTTAAACCTGCCGCAAGAATCATACGATATATCGATAAAAATTAAAAAAAAATCTGTTGGGAAGTTTTTTATTTGATGGACAAGTCACGCTGAACTTTATTTCATAATATGTATAGATGATCACCGCAAATTACGCAAGTATGACATGATGCCATCATGCCAGCGAAAGGCAGTGGACATTCTAACAGACTGCTATGCAGGTGGTATCGGGTTCAAACACACGGTGCGTTTCACTGACTTTTAGCAGTTACTGCAAATTATTTATACTATTACAATCATCATCCTCCTAGCGATATCCCACTTTCAACCTGGGATCCACTTACTAGTCTAATCGGATTTGGCTGAATATTCGCTTTTCCACAGAGCGACTGCCTGTCTGACCTCCGCAATAGCGAAGCGATAGCGATATTCCTCCTAGCGTTATCCTTGATCACCTCATCCTTCCTTTATCCCACATCTTTAATTTTTCCATTGACAATGGTACCTTTCCCTCCTTGTGGCGCAAAGTCTTTGTTATCCCATTGCCAAAATTTCCGAATCCTACACTCCCTAGTAATTTTCGGCCTATCTCCATTTTACCGTTTTTAGCCAAAGTGCTAGGGGCTTATGTCAATAAGCAGCTGTCCAACTTTATACACCAAAACAAGCTTCTAAGTCCGTAACAATCTGGCTTCAGACCTGGACATAGCACTTCTACCGCTCTCCTTAAAGTAACTGGCGATATTAGGGCGGGCATGGACCTTAGTCTCCACTAAGGTCACAGTGTTGGCCTTAGTTGACTTTTCGAACGCCTTTAATACCGTCAGTCACGATATCCTTCTATCAATCCTTTCCTATCTCATGATCCCACCTGGTTTGCTGAAATGTTTCTCAACGTATCTTCAGAGACGTCAGCAGGCTGTCCGCATTGATGAAACGTTATCAAGTTGGCGTGACCTTAGCTCTGGCGTTCCTCAAGGTGGCATACTCTCTCCTTTACAATTTTCTATTTTTATCAACTTCTTGACCCCTAATCATCGATGTTCGTATCATCTTTACCCCGACGACTTGCAGTTATATTCCCAGGCGAGAGTGGAGGACGTGACATTAGCGATAGCTGATGTGAACAGTGACCTGAACACCATCCTGGCTTATTGCAATGATTTTGGCCATGACATTAACCCAGCTAAATGTCAGGCTATAATAGTAGGCAGTCAGCGCATGACAAACAGATTAAACCTAACATCCCTACCGCCAGTCACATTCAATGGGTTAATTATTCCATTCAGCCCAGTTGTCAAAGACCTGGGACTGTATATAGATGCCACTCTCGACTGGAAGCCCCAGGTCACCGACGTACAGTCAGAGAGTCACCGGTACCCTACGGGCTTTATATCGTCTCAAGAATCTCCTGCCCCCCAAAACCAAGACCATGCTTGTGCAGACCTTAATATTTCCCTTAATCGACTATGGTGATGTGAGTTATTGTGACCTGAATGCAGAATATGTCAACAAGTTAGACCGGCTTCTAAATAACTGCATTCGATTCATATACAATCTTCGTAAGTATGATCATGTATCTACATACTTTTCGTTCCGAACTAAAATGGTTACCAATCCGTCAGCGCCGTAGTTTGCGTGCTCTTACTAAACTCTTTTCTTTTCTTCATTCTTCTTCTCCCCCTGATTACTTGAATAAATACTTTCAATATCTCTCTTCTACTCATGATAGAGCCCTTCGTTCCTCTCATAATTTACTTCTTGCGTGTCCCACACATTCTTCTGTTTTCGTTAACTCTTCTTTCATAGTACAAGCTGTACTGCTTTGGAATAGGCCCCTCCTGAAGTCAGAATGTCCATCAACCGTTATGCATTTAAAATGAGAGTACGAGAGCTTCTCTTCAACAAATTGAAGGAATCAACCCATCATTCTCATCAATTACATACATACATACATGCATAGACTCACGCCTGTTTCCCAGAGGGGTAGGCAGAGAGTACGGAAAGAATTTTGCAACGATCCTGACATATCTCTCTTGCTTCATTCACTCCCATCAGATTCCTCATGCTTGCTCTTCTGTTCAGGGTACTTCTAACCTTCCCTGTTTTTAGGATGTCTCCAATCTGGTCAGAGAACGTCCGCCTAGGTCTTCCCCTTCGTCCTGTCCCATCCAAACTTGCCTTATATGGTGTCCAATCATTTGACAAAAAACGAATGAAAAATTTTCATTTGACAAATAACGTTTGACAAAATTATACTTGATAAATGTATTATTTTACAAACTATTGTTTAATAAATTACTCATTAGACAATATACTTACTATAAAAAAGTTATTATGCTAAAACATTAATTTACAAATTGATTATTTTTTAAACATGTTATTTGGCAAATCAACGAAAATCATAAATAACATTTGACAAAATGCATTGTTTGGTAAATATTTTATTTACCAAAATCTACATTAATACAACAATCTTTGTGTAGGGTCAACTGTGACAATGGTTGGTTAGGTTAGGTTAGAACTGCGACCACAACGCCAGAACCGAATTCTACTTATTTCACTTAATACAGGTAGAGTGTATTTTTTTAAAAGACTTGTTATATGGAATTAGTATTAATACAGAATTATTACTTGCCTATAAATAATCTCTCCAAGATGAAAATTGCAACCATGCAATTAAACATTTTCAAAATTTCGCGTAAGTATTGGTTAGATATTAGTTATTTTTAAAAGGGATATTTTTAACAGCGTATCGAAAATTTTATGAAACACACTGAAGTGAGTTACGCAAAAAATCTTTATTATTTCACTAAAATACTGACTTGCACACCAAATATGATGATCTTTTTATAAAATATCATTTGATATGAAAAGTTTCGTCCGCTCGGGAAACTTATCCACTCAGAAAACTTAATAGGTTATGTTAGGTTCTCTTGTGACCATGCTCCCAAAAATAGGAGCCCTGCGAAGTAGGGCTCCGTCAACTTAGCTTAGTGGTGCAATTAGTATTTTTGGTGGAAACCAGAAATAAATTGACTAACAGTTAAATACAACCCTTTTTAAAAACGAATAATTTATCTTCTAACTTTTTGTACAATCACCAATTTGGCAAACGAATTATTTAGTCAAATGATTATTTTTAAAATAATTATTTAACATTTGAATTATTTTCTAAGTAAAATATTTGCTTATCCTGTATTATGTCAAATGATAGTTTTTAAAGTAATATGTTTGCGAAATGAAAGTTTGTCAAATGATTAGTTTTTCAAACGTTGTTTGTAAAATGATCTTTTGTCATTCGTTTTTTGTCAAACAATAGTAAACCGCCTTATATATCTGCTTGGTCAGTCTTTTGTCATCCATCCTCACCACGTGCCCAAACCACCTTAGCATACCTTTCTCGATGCTTGTCACTACATCTTCTTTTACACCACAACACTCTCTTATCACACTCTCATCAATTATAGTATATTATATTAATTATATATATATATATATATATATATATATGTGTGTGTGTGTGTGTGTGTGTGTGTGTGTGTGTGTGTGTGTGTGTATATTGTATATGTTTATAGACATATTTATTAGTATTTATGTACATATGTGTATGTATATTTGTTATGTACTCTTATGTAATATAATTATGTATTTACTTTATTATACAATTGTTTTGCTCACTCTATATCACTTCATTCGTTTTAACGTACTTAGGTACGCTTATATTATTGTATGATAACTATCCTTTTACTTTTAAAAAATTCTACACTATGTTAAATGCACCTACTACACTTATCTCACAACCACCCAGGTTGACTGGTAGATAATGCCATAAGGCATTAAGTCCGCCTATGTACTCTTCTTTTGTGCATAAAGAAATAAAATAAAATAAATATTCCATTATGTAGACTAGTGTTAGTTTATTTAGAGGTACTGCCGTCCTAAAACGACTATCATAGATCCACATGACAGCCGGGACCGACGGCTTTTTGTGCTCTCCGATGCACGGGACAAGCGATAATCAACAATTTACTACGCACATAACTCCGAAATGTCATTGGGGCGCGCCGTGTATTCGAACCCGATACCCTCTACATGGCAGTCCGTTGGTATCTCCACGAGGCTATCGCTGCCTCACAAAATAAATGAGAATACAAGGTACTAAATCGATCAGCGTATCCCGATAGCTCTTCAGTTTGAAAGATGCCTCACCTATCTCACTGTCTTGTAAAGTGACTAAAGCTAGCCCGGGATAGTCTAGACAAGAATAGACTACTCAATTATGAGTCGAGAATATTGAAAGTTAGTAAAAGGATTAGAAAACGTGAATGTGTAGAATCAACTTGCTTTGTTGGTTGTCATCCTTTCTTGTTTTATAAAATCTCATTCTCAAGATAAAGGTTTATATTCGCCAATCTCAGTGTGACAAAAATATCAAAAATCATACATGCTACTTTATTTAATATTTGTGTTAATTGTCTCGGAATCTGATACGTAAATAAAAAATAACACTTATATTTGGGAAAGGTAATTTATTGCGATTATATTGTATCGGTGACGATTCACGGAAATAAGTATTTCTTTTTGGAATGGAATGTTGTTTGCTTTTAAAATTGAACCGATTTTTTAAATTGTTTTTACGTGAAAAGCAAATGCAAAGCTGAAAATAATGCAGCTCGTGCGTCATAGTCCAGCGATTGCTGCGAAAAAAAGTGTGAAGCATCGTCAGAGTTATCGTAAGTATATATCGTGA
Organism: Euclidia mi; assembly: GCA_944739405.2. NCBI lineage: Eukaryota > Metazoa > Arthropoda > Insecta > Lepidoptera > Erebidae > Euclidia > Euclidia mi. Next base: position 31,627,022 of record OX123192.2, read on the forward strand.
GAATAAATATATTTCAGAATGAGTTTGATCCAAGATCTGAGGCAATCCGATTAATTTGCTTCATACGTTCGGTCGTCAACAGTCGTCAAGAGAGTGATGTGCCCAGATTGAAAAATTATAGACTGGAGTTATGCCTTCCAAAGTTAAAGCTTGACGAAAACGCAGACGTTGAAACTGGAGAGACCCTGTAATTTTATTGGCACGTTGAGACGTATCTTCTCTCGTGGTTCATCTCACGAAAGATCTCTAGTATTATTGGCAAAATGCTCTGTCTGTACCACACCTGGTTTCAGACCACGGGAGATCTCGAACGCTGTCACGAATTCAGACACCCCTTTCCCCTTTTGTTTAGATTTGGTGGATTCAATAATATTATAGATAACTTTCAGACATTCTTCCTTCACGTTTTCATCATACAACTTTTCTTAGTGCGCTGTCGGACATAAGCCTCTTCTTCTTTGCGCCACAATAATATTTTGCGACAATAGAAGGATTTGGCTTACTATACCACGCTGGCTAGATGGGTTGGCATAGGGTTGCTTGTCAAGTTTTCACTCTCGGTACAATGTTAGTATTTGTTTCGCCTATTTCCTTAGTCGCCTCTTACGACAGTACGACACGCATATAATGAAATAAGGTTATGACACTTTGTTTTCCAATTCCGTCATCACACCGTTTAGCAAGCGATGATAAACAATTTACTGTTTTTTGGAAACTTGTAGTAGAAATTCTGCACCAGAATCATGTCCGTCATCCAAGAAATGCAGTGGCTTTGAATCCACACCTAAGTAAACCCGTGCACTGAATTATCTTTATCATACTTAAATCTGTCTTTCGCGACTGCAGACAGTTACTGAGAAAAAATATTGCCATTCACCATGCGCAGATATGTCAGATTTTTTCGGAGAAACCTTTGGTAAGAATGAGAGCGAGATTATAAAAAAAACCTTGATGATAAATTGCAATCGCAAGAGCCTTTAAAGTGACACTGTACAGTGGGCTGATATCAATCAGAAATGAAATAGAATCGTATTTTCCACATTTTTGTCATATGAGCTGTAATATATGTTCAAAGATCAATTAATGCATTTTATCATAATATATACATCTCATTCTATAAGTCCACGTAAGCGACGGGACCTGTAAAATGTTGTTGTAATTTATATACCTTTGGTAATTTATAACATATCCAATTTTAATAAATCCTATAAATGTTTTGTAATATCTGGCGAAAAGTGGGTGTAGAAGTACACCTCTGCCTACCCCTTCTGGCATAAAAGGCGTGACGATATGTATGTATGTATGTTTTGTGATATAAATAATTATTCTGTAACGTTGCGTGTATACAAATCGAACCTAGCTTTTGACGACTCATCTTCAACATACGCCTCTGAAAACTAACTTCATTAACTTAGGTACGCTACTAAACGCAAGAGGCATCCCACTCATCATTGTAACGACACGATAATAAGCGGGAAATAATGAAATTGTCTCCAATTTTAGTCTAAGAAAACGCTCACATATATTAGAGTTAGCGATCTCTTGCGTCGATATATTTTTTGTTTCAAACGTGCCCGGTCCCAGCGGGAGAGCAATTTATTTTATATAACGCTGAGTCAATCAGCCTGATATGAGGTTACAAGAAAAATGTTGCCACCTTCACGAGCGTGGCGAGATAACTAAAGTATTTTACTCACCATATTCAAAATATTACAAGAGATACGCTTGAAAAATTGTTTAAGAGAACGTGTCTTAGATTTTGATGCTTTATTCTGGTGTAGATTTACTAATGTTTTTTTCCTAGAGGAATTTATTCACGCGTTGCACATTTGCGAGTTTTAGAGCTTCGGCAGAGTGTTGTGTGATTGGTGGCCGCTGCGACTGGTTGCACTCGCTAGTACCTAGTCAATGGCCGCTACAGTTTGTAGCTATGGAATATGGCGCATCGCAACCACGCGTCAGTGTCTGCGACGTGCCATCGGGCACACACATTCGCCACCGGTCGCGGCCACTTGCCACAGGTCACCACCATTGACTACTAATAACGGCCATCAGTCACCGTATGATATTATTAAATAATTTTACAAGTACTTAAATGAATAATGGCGATGTTTGTGCCCATGTGCGGCGATAATCGCCTAACCTAATCTGACGATACAAGTGCTAGTTTGCCAGACATTACATAATAGAAATACTTATCAAACTGAAAACCTCTGCATAATTACTTTTATAAGCAAAGATATGCTTTTACATACGCAGGCATTGCTCCATATCAACAAATAAAAAGAAACGGGAACTTCAAATAAAAGGAAATTCAATCTTATTTTCCATATTACTTTCTAAAGGAAAATCTATCTTTAATATAAAATTATTACAATCTTTTTTGTATTGAACTGCTATTGAGCTAGAGCTTCGTGAAAAGTTTATTTACTACGTTGTATATATTATACTTAATTATATTTATGAAGCACTCTTCTCGTTGTAATTATTGTAGTTTTAATAAGGCAAGGTGTATTGGATCTGAATTAAACTTATCCATACTATGATGTAAAGAATAGTGTGATAAGAGAGTGGGGTGGGATAAAAGAAGATGTAGTAACAAGCATCGAAAAAGGCATGTTAAGATGGTTTGGGCACATGGAGAGGATGGATGACGAAAGACTGACAAAGAAGCTATATAAGGCAAATGTGAATGGGACAAGACGAAAGGGAAGACCGAGGCGGACGTTCTCTGACCAGATTGGAGATATCCTAAAAAAGGACAGGTCAGAAGTACCCTAAACAGAAGAGCATGCATGAGAAACTTGATGGAAGTGAATGAAGCAAGAGAGGTATGTCAGGATCGTTGCAAATGGCGTTCCGTAGTCTCTGCCTACCCCTCCGGGAAACAGGCGTTGGTCTATATATGTATGTATGTATGTACTATGATGTGCATATTGTTATTTATTATTATGGTTGTAGTACGTATTATAAAACCAAGTCGCCATGATATTAAGCCGTGAGTCCTGGGTTCCAAAGAGATCTTTGAGAGTCATTAGACGTTAGTCTAAGCCGTGGAATATCACTAAACTTTTAGGTTGCGGAGGTTACACCGCTATTGCACGTTGGAAAAATATTACAAATATTCTGATTAATGTGGTTTGACTAGAAAGCGACCCCGAAGTAAAAAATCTTGGATTCAACCGGGATAACGCTAGGGTGATGATGATTCGAAAGATATATGGAAATGGTCAACTGCAATAACAACTGCTGCAGGAACTGCAACGTCAACAAGTTCTGTGTTGACGAGGTAAAGAATGCTAATGACGATTCGCGTGAACACGCTCTTAGGAAATGTCGAAAGACACTGCGGTGATTTTAATAAAAGGCATTAAACATCGCACATACCTAATCCAAAATGTTGTCACTTGTCACCGCAGGACCAAAAATTCTTCATTGTCGTTGCTAACGAGAAACTGCTATATCCACTCCTTGGCATATATATTAAATTTATAAATAGGGTGTCTCAGTAAGAGTGTACTTCAATCAATCAATCAATCAAATCTTTATTGCTCAACATAGTATACAGGTACATTACAAGTTGTTAGGTGAATGAGTTGTTAAACTATGTTTACCAACGTAGGCATGCAACGTTAAAAATATATCAATTTTAGGGTTCACAATGAACAGATAAGATTATCTACATACAGTCCGAATGTTATTGTTATACTTTTTTTAATATATAAATTATGTTAAATATAAATCAAGTAATACATCAAAACACAAACTAAAGACTAAAATAAGATTAAAAAATTGGGCAAGTGCGAGTCAGACTCGCGCACGAAGGGTTCCGTACCGTCATCTATAAAAGAAAATGACGTGCGTTGTATGTATACTTAAATACTTTTTAAGTTTCTACCTGTTTATTAAGATTGAGTAACAAATTGCTTAAAAATTACGTTTGTTGTATGGGAGCCACCCTTTTTTATTTACTTTTTTTAATTTAATTATTTATTTTGAAAGTTAATATACAACTACATATTATGTGATTTTTTTTTGTATTTGCCTCCCCCCTTAATATTTTTATTTTTTATTTTTAGTATTTGTTGTTATAGCGGCAACCGAATTACATAATTTGTGAAAATTTCAGCTTTCTAGCTATCACAGTTTATGAGATACAGCCTGGTTACAGACAGACAGACAGCGGAGGCTTAGTAATTGAGTCCCGTTTTTTTACCTTTTAGGTACGGAATCCTAAAAATTAATATCATGTCAAGTACAGATTGTTCATAATTATATAATCAGTCAAAGAAAAGGATCAAGTAATTAATTGTATATTTTTATCTTCTAGAAATTCTTTAACACTATAGTAAGTTTAACGTACCATTATCTTATTCAGTTCATATTTAAACACATTGACATGATCTATTCTATGTAGTTCAGTCGGTAAATTATTATAAATCCTGGTAGTCATACAAAGTATACTATTATTATTTGTCTTACTAGGCATAATTCTTATTTTATATTGGTGACGACTTCCTCTTTGCTTTTCAAATACATTCATATTTTTTCTTACAAATAAAGCTGTCTCTAGTATGTATATACATGGCTAGGTCAGTAGACTGACTAAAATGTGTTTTGCAACTGTCTGTCACTTTCAATCTTAATATTGATCGTACACATTGTTTCTGCGCTCTAAATGCAGCTACCCAATCTATAGAGTTACCCCAGAATATTATACCATAGCGTAGTGTTGATTCCACATAAGCATAGTAAGCAGTCAGGACTGTAGAAATGCTTACATTTTATGTTAATGTATATAAAGCATATGAACATGTACTTGACTTTGAGCAGACATACTGTATGTGGGATTTCCAGCTTAAATTACAGTCAACATACAGACCCAAAAATTTGGCAATCTTGACTTCTTTTATCTTTGTGCCTTAGAATTCTAATTTAATATTATTAGGTAATTTTCTGACTCGATTTCTAAATACCATTATATTATTGGCCTACTATACCACGCTGGCCAAACGGGTTGGTATAGGGTTTGTATCAAGTTTTCCTTCTCTTACAGTGTTGTCCTTTGCATAGTATGCTCCCTCTGTCGGCTCTTACGACACCCATGGGATGATACGGGGTGGTGACATTCTGTATTCTTAATCCGTCATCACACGGACATATATATAGTATATATAGTAGGCCAATTCCTCCTTTCAAAGGAGAGGCCTAGTCCAGCAGTGGACGGTTAAAGGCTGATGATGAATGATTATATTATTTGTTTTTTCTAAATTTAAAACAAGATTATTTGCTTCAAGCCAGCAAACTAGATCAGTTAATGTATCAGTAATTGTTCTCGTTATTAGATTGTGATTTTGATTAGAGAAAATTACAGTACTATCGTCGGCGAAAAGAAACATTGGCGAGGTTGTGGCTTTAGGGAAATCGTTGATCTATATAAGAAATAATAAGGGGCCTAGCACACTTCCCTGGGGAACGCCATATTTAACTGCCCTATCTTCTGAAGTATATGTTATTTCTTTATATTTAGGTTTGTATACCATTGTTGATTTTTTTACTTGACATAAATCTGTTACACTGGTTGCTTGCCCTATTCCTATTGCTCAGGTAGGAATTTATTAAATCCAGAATATTACTTCTAATGCCGGTTGCGTATAGTTTATTACTTAATATATTATAATCCACACAGTCAAATGCTTTGCTCAGGTTCATGAATAGCGCGCATGTGGCTATCTTTTTGTCTAGGTTTTTTTAATATTTCGCCTAAAAAATTGTATACAGCTTGGTTTATAGCCATATTTTTCCTAAATACTGTTTGTGCATTTGTTATAATGTTATATTTTTCCAAATATTGATAAAGATTTTCGTGTATTACTTTTTCCAAAACTTTAAAGAGAACAGGCATGAGTGCTCTAGGTCTGTAGAAAGTCAAATTCATACGGTCTTGTTTATTAAAGAGCGGTTTTACAATAGTTTTTTTTAGGTTTGAAGGAAATACACCTTGTAATCTATGTATAATATACATAGATTATAAATATGACTGAGTACTGGCAATATTATGTGACCTACATACTTTATTACTTTAGTCGATATTTCATCATAACCGGTACTTGTGGTATTTTTAAGTGATTGAATTATTCTGTAGATGTCATTTGGCGTTGTCGGATTAATGAAATTGGAATTATAGTTATTACATGCAAAATTACTATTTAATGACAATTTATTACTTAATGCCAATTTACTATATAACCGCTTGACCGCAAGCGCCAATTCGCCGAATTCACTCGACCGCTCACGTTCTAAACAAAATGTCGCGCCGCCGCTCGCCAGATGGGCGCGCTAACATAAACATTTATTGTTGATAAGTCGGTAACATGAGTAAGTTGAAGTGATGTTTTTCTTCAACCTTATAAATGACTCTTTCAAGTTGTATGAATTCTTTGTTGATATTTACTTTCTAATTTATTATAGTTAGCAGCGAACATAGACTATCGTTGAAAAAAACACTTTGTGTATTTTAAACAGGATTACTTTAAAAAGTAAATCGATGACATACATATTTTATGAGTTTTCACTGTAGAGGTATTCTATCTACACCGAATAAAATAAAAAAAAACATGTATCATAGTATAAAAATATTTAATTACACGCATACGATAAGCACGTAATCACGGAGTGCGCGAAACAAAGAGTGGCATTTGACATTATTTTTTCGTTCCGGGTTAACGATTTTAAGACTCGCTTCGTATTTTTAGCATGAAGAAATGTTCAATGATTTGAATAGAACAGAGAAAAAGAGTTTAAAACATTACATAATAGAAAGAAACAGTAAATTCAGACCGAGTATAGCGCTGTAACCAAAAACGGAAAATAGTTACTTGTGCGCGGTCTACGGCATTTCGAAAAAAGGAGAATGGTCACTTGTGCGCGGTCAAGCGGTTAATGATAATTTATTATTAGATGTCAAATTTTGTATTTGGTCTATAAAAAGATATTAAAATGTTGGGCAGTTTTCATAGGGTCATTAATTATATTTCCTTGCACATTTAGTCTAGTTATATAATTTTTGGGCATTCGGGCTCTAGGTTTATTTATAATGTTGCAACACGCTTTTGATTTATTATTGCTATTATGAATATAGTAATCATTTTGGACTTTCTTAGTTAGAGTAATTATTTTATTCAATTTTGTGGCGTATTTTTTTATAATTAGGTCTATCGCCCTCAGTTTTAGTTTTCTTATATTTCCACAGTAAAGATCGCTTACGTTTTGAGCATATCTTAATTCCTTTACTGATCCATTTTTGTTTTTTATTGAAAGACATCAGATGTTGTTCTACAGGAAAACATAATTTGTACAATAAGCTACAAAGGTCATGAAAATTTTTGAAGGCTGTTTCTGAGTTGTTATCATTATACATATCGTGATGGCTCAATGAACCGAGATACATTTTAAATTTATTTAAGTTTTCTTTACTATAGTTTCTCCTTTCAATAGTCCAACGATTTATGCTACAGATAGTCTTTATTGGACAAGCTATAAACTGTGCTATATGATCAGAGATAGCCAACTCACATATTTCAGTTTTACACCCACGTATATTATTATGAATTATGTGATCAATACACATTTGACTAGATAGACGCGTAGGAGAATTACATAATAGCTAGTTTAGGATTATGTTCCGAAAGTAAATATTTGTATGACATACAATATTTGTTCTTTTTTAAAGTGTCAATGTTAAAATCCCCACATATTATTATTACATACATGCATACATAGACTCACGCCTGTTTCCCCGAAGGGGTAGGCAGAGGCATATTAAACGCCCACTTTTCGCCAGTGTCTTGATCCCACGTAATAGATGGCGAGCCTATTGCCGCTTATCGGGATATTTTGTTTGCCAGAGCCTCGTCCGTTGATATTATTATTATGTATGGCAAAGTTTACCCAATTATCTATTGAACATGGAGAAAAACGTGTTTATACTACTATCTTGCTTATTGCTAGGCGGTCGCTTAGTACATGCTCTACACTCCATTATATTGGGTAGTTCAAAACTTCTTAATTTTAAAATAAAAACAAGTATTTTATGACAGAGTTGTAATATTTTTATTGTATTGTAAAGAAGACATATTCCGATTTAGTACGGAATAAAATATCCAACAAACCCACGGCTCCGATCACAGGCTATTACTCTTTTCATGAAATTTTTCATGACTTTTGCACGAAGTTTGCGCGTTGGATCCGATTTGAGCTCAGGAATTGTTTCGGGTTCATTCGCATAAGCCCGAGATTCCACAAAACCCCAAAGAAAAAAATCACACGGCGTTAAATCACACGATCTTGGTGGCCAGTTACTGTTGACATCAGAATTTTGTGAGATAATGTGTTCTGGAAATCGTTGCTGTAATAAGTGGATTGTCTCATGCGCGGTGTGGCAGGTTGCGCCGCCCTGCTGAAACTACATATTGTCCAGATTGATGCCTTCCAGTTGAGAAATTTGAAGTTGTTAAGAACGATGTCGAATTTATGTTTTTGGGTTTTCGGTGACTCTCTCGTTTACAGCAGCAATGTTCTTAAGAGGCCGACGAGTACATTGACGTAAAGGATTTTTATTATCCTTAATTGACCCAGGTTCTTAAAATTTTTTGACCACTCTCCAAATGGTTGACACATTAGGTACACTTTCTCGGCTGAAAATTTGGCGAAGTTTGCGAGCGGTTTCAGCGTAACTTTCCCCATTTTTGTAATGAGTTTTCACAGTTATAACGCGTTGTTCTTTCAAAAAGCGCCTTTTTTAATAATCGAAATAAACAGAGGTGACAGCTGTAATTTCAGAGTTGCCACTTGCATGAAAAACAAATATTTCAATTTTAAAAGTGCACTCTTACTGAGACTACCCGTTATTTTAACTAAGAAACGTTTAGTACAACCGCATAGAAGACAAGTGTTTAATCTAGTTTGGTAGTTTTATGTGTACACCTGATGCCGACATGTTGAGGTGCAATGGTTGTGATTAAGAACCCAATTTAGGTGCTAAACTACTGAGGGAAAGCGGGTTAAACAGGGAATTTTATTAATATTACAATAAAGGAAGATAAAAATAAAGGAATTTTCACGGGCGCAGATATTTTGTTTAAATTTTACTCTTTCAGCCCAATCTCGTGGCCATTTCGAGAAATCCCTTCTTAGCGCAGTCTTAAGGTCCCCAAAAAACTTAATCTGTCAAGTTTCAGCTTCTTGCATATAGTAGTTTTGGGTGCGTTGTCTGGCAATGAGTGAGTCAACAGAAGATTTTTCACATATTGAAATATAATAAAAGTTTACACTGCGTCATTACAAACAATCAAAATACCTATCGGCATGACCGTTTTAATTAATAAGGCATAGAACACTACAGTTCTGCTATCTATTCTATAAAACAATATTATATTACAAAACCTTACTATTTTGAAATGTTTCAAAGGCAGACACTGCAAATTCTACAGTATTGTATAAAAGGTAACACTTACAAATAAAGCACCCAAACACAGTGAACGTCCTAAGAATGAAGAGCTCCATCCAACGTGACAACAAACAGAACTCTTCACCTCCGTCAAAGCACGACATAAATTGTTTACGATCTCGATCGCCAACAATCCACTCTTGAGTCCTAACCTAAGCCATTACCAACGTATACAAATAAATAGACACGCCAGTACTTCTCTAAGTCTGCAGTGATTCAAGTCGCACTTAAGTACGATTGTTCTTCGACGGATATTCGGGACCAATACTCAAAGCCAATATTTGAAGAAGCTGGCAAATAGCGTTGCCCAGATTAAAACGATTTTCTTCCATAGCAGTCGGCTGAATCGTAATGTATTGTTTTTGCTGAGCTTACCTTGATTGTAACGTTCAATTATTGGACGAATTGTTTTTCGTTTCATAAAATTGGCTCGGTAATGTGATTATGTTTTAGTATCTGATATTCAGTGGGATTATTTAGGTCGTCATTTTGAATGTGGACTATGCAGATGAATTCCAACTGAATTATTCTGGATAGTTTTCTTTGAGCAAAGATCTTGTGATAGCAGGTATAAATTGAGTTGGACACATTTTGCTCCTTGATTTAAACTGCGCAATATTTTTGCAATAAGATCGACGAATATTACCATGTTTCTATCTGAAAGGGAGAAAAATTAAGACATTGTTATTGTTTCCTAGAAATTACTACTTAGCAGTGATACTCAGTACTACTAGTACTTGTGACTATGTGTATAGTTATAGACTTTGAATAAACAATATTGTAAAATTATTATAAAGTTCACGTAGGTAAATCAAAATCAAATTGAGATTTGAAATACCCTTGCAATAAAACTGAAATTGCACCGTTTCTATTAACTATGTTTTCGGTCAATTGCACGTCGCAAATAATATGTAAATGTCCAGTACATACAGTTTTAACCCTTTCACGACCAAGGGACACCGGTGTCCCAAAAAGATTTTGCTACCCACAATAAAAATTGTGCGTTTTTCATGGTTATGTTTGTAAATTACATGTTCGTATAAGTACCCACTATTATAATTTAGACTTTGTAATACCCTCAATTATTTATGATAATAGAAACAGTCATTGCAATTTAGATGTTTTGATGTTTCACAAAAAGATTTTTCTCAGTGTGCTAAATAGATATATTTGTGCCTACAATCATAGTATTTTATATTTACAAACTTGCATGGTAAGTAATTTCCTGATTTATTTATAAATAAAACAAGATTTGAAGGTATTCGCCGCAACTTACACTTTTGCAATAACGAAGAGCAGAGTGGGCCCGGCAGTCCTGACTATGATAGAGCGTACAAAATAAGACATGTAATTGATCATTTCAATAACGCCTTTCAATATGCGCTCAATAATACGATTTGGCAATCTATTGATGAACATATGATTAAGTTCAAAGGTCATAATGCAATGAAGCAATACATAAAAAATAAACCAGTAAAATGGGGCTTCAAATTGTGGTGCAGATGTGATACAACTACGGGTTCTTTCTCTTTTCTTTTTCTCTTTTAAAAGACAACTCCCGCATTAGGACTAAATCCTGTGTCGCGGGGGACTTTACAGACATACAACTAACGGACACAATGAACACCCAGACTCGAAACAACAATTTATGAATGAACAGCGGTATAGCAACCTAGGGCTACTAACCCAACTGTACAGAGAGTGTCTAGATGGTAAGGGATTAGTCTAACTTGTTAACCTACACTATCCTAGAGTCGTAGCCTATCACCTATACCTAATATCCTATCCTAGTTATCCTAATCCTAATACCTATAAGTATCCTAAACCTATCCTAACTTGCACCTAGCGTAAAATGCGTATAGGTTTGGTGCTCTGTTGTATTCTGTGATACAGACCAGCACTTATACGCACCTACTACTAAGCGCCTAACCTATGGCACGTACTATCGTGGTACTACTGTGGTATGCTGTGATACAGACCTACGATTCGTACGCGCCTAGAACCTAACCCTATTTGTCCCTACAATCCTTATTAGATCCTAGCCCTACTATACGTATTTCTATATACTTATACTTTAGATAGGTGCGGGATATCTGCCACCGGAGACCTATGATGACAGACGGACTGTGGGTAGGACTTAGGTATGGTGGAAATGGTTTTCTGACGGCCAACTCGACAGACTCACCGAGCTGATCAGTACTGATGGCTAAAGGTGTCTTGGCCACCGTCATAGGTATGGGAAGGGTATCGAGTCAAAGTCGGATTGAACTTGTGACTCCTTTATTCTTAAAGTACATGATCTTATATACTAAACTTATCCTATGTACACACACGCTACTTTACGGTTGTGTGCTGTGTGTGAAAGGTGCCATCTCAGCGGTATGTACCTGAGGTGAGTACGTGATTTTCTCTTAATTTAATAGAAATCACGAACAATAATTGTTGCGGTAAAAACTCAGGTAAGATTATATCGCTGATATGGCATGTTCATGTGTGAACATTCTGGCCTCTCCGAGGAACAGGCAACTCCAGTTGGTATAATTCTATGGATTCATCCTTGGCTGCGTCCTGATTCCGCGGCTGCTTCCTGGGAGGCTTCGGCAGATGGTTTGGCTGGCTGTAGACGGCGTTCCGTGCAGTGTGCGGCGTTCCATGCAGTGGGATGGTTGTTTGCTGTCTTGATGCGGTGCACGTTGCAGGTGTGGTGGATCAGATCTTGATGATTTGGGGTGTTTTCTTTTTGTTATACCGGTGTTGGCAATTTGTATTACATCTACGTCTCTAATAATTATCTCTTCTCGCTAATTTTATTGATGTTTATTATAAACAACCAGTGCAAAGATGTTTCCAATGGATATTACTTGACTTTTAGTGTAGTGATATAAAAAGGACATTTAGTGTTAGTTTGATTTTTCAATAATTGGTCAACGATGCAATTTTCATTTAATTGCATGTTCTTCATCAAATAATACATTGTCTCTAACGCAGATAAAAGTGTTCTGTTAGTATACATGATAACTACAATCATACCAATATGTTTATAAAAATATTAACATAATAATATCTATGCCGTGTGGTTGACGGCATACAATACAAGTGTCACCACCCCCTATCTTCCCGTGGGTGTCGTAAGAGGCGACTAAGAGATAACACGATGCAAATACCATCTTTGCGTAGAGACGGAAAACTCGACATCAAACCCTATACGACTGCCTCGTTGGTCTCGCGGCATAGGTGTGCGCGTGGGATCGGGAGGTCCCAGGTTCGATTCCTGGGTCGGGCAGTGTTATTGGGTTTTTCTGTCACGAAATTCCCAGTAGCAGCACGGAGTCTGGAAATGTGCCCGGTACGGCAATAAGCTCGCCCCTTATTACGTGGGACTAAAGTATATCTGGCGAAAAGTGGGTGTAGAAATACACCTCTGCCTACCCCTTCGGGGATAAAAGGCGTGACGTTGTGTATGTATGTGTATGTAACATAATAATACATTAAGCTAATCAAATGCCTCAGCGATAGCCGAATGGATATACCAACAGACTGCCATGCAGAGGGTATCAGGTTCGAATCCACGGCGCGCACCAATGACTTTTCAGAGTTATGTGCGGATTGAATTGTTAATTATCGCTTGTCCCGTACCTCGGAGAGCACGTTAAGCCATCGGTCCCGGTTGTCATGAAGATCTTTGACAATCGTTACAGGGCGTCAGTACCTTCTAACATAAACTGACACTAGTCTAAACCATGGAATATCGCTATCCCTTCGGGTTGCGGAGGTCAGACAGGCAGTCGCTCTGCGGAAAAGCTAATATTCAGCCAAATCCGGTTAGACTAGTAAGCGGACCCCAGATTGAAACTGGGGTAACGCTAAGAGAAAGAAGAAGAAGTTCTTCACCACTCCAGGGAAGCAAAGAAACTGTTCGTACCTTTGCTATAAGTTTGACCAAGTTGCACCGTGGCAATCTTGGTTGTACTAAGTTAACTTCAACACTGTGGTCTGAAGTCTTCGGTGTTTCATCACCGATACCTACTGTCTCTCATTTTATTTTGCTGCGAGTGTAGGCTAGTAGTTAGGCAACTTCTTCCGTGAGAATGAAGCCTGAGAACCTTGATCACACAGCACTCTTAGTAGCCTTTATCTTGGCTTATGTATGCACAAGGGCTGAACTTGTGACTCCTTTATTCTTAAAGTAAATGATCTTATATACTAAACTTATCCTATGTACACACACGCAACTTTACGGTTGTGTGCTGTGTGTGTAAGGTGCCATCTCAGCGGTATGTACCTTAGCTGAGTACGTGATTTTCTCTAATTTAATAGAAATCACGAACATTAATTGTTGTGGTAAAAACTCACGTAGGATTATATCGCTGATATGGCATGGCATGTTCATGTATGAACAATGAATCACACAAAGTGTTGTCTCGTGTAGGGATCGAACCCACAACACTTCGGCGCAGTGTCAAGCGGTGAGGCGGCCGCTTAAACCACTACACCAACCGTGCAGTCACTTGTTCGAATTTGATTTGTACACCGGAAAACGAATTTCTGGACCCGAATATGGTTTAGGTGAATCGGTAGTACTCCAGCTGACAGAAAAATCAAGGGTTTAGGCTGCGAAGTTTACATCGATAACTTTTTTAATTCACCGTTATTACAGCATGTGTTGATTGATCGTAACACAAAAAGTAGTGGCACTGTACGCACTAATCGACAAAATATACCGAAGAACGCACCGGCTGATAAAGCTATGAAGCGTGGTGACATTTTTACTACGAGTTTCAATGGCATATCGTATGTGAAATGGATGGACAATAAAGGGGTTCATTTACTGACTAACTTTATTCCTCCTATGGAAAAAAGTACTGTAAAACGTCGTAAGGCTGGATCTGGAGAAAAAATTGATGTTCACTGTCCTTTAAGTGTCATCAAATATAACAAAAATATGGGTGGTCGTGATCTGATGGACCAGCGAAAGGTTGCATACGAGTTAGATCGTCGATCCACAATAAAATATTACCTGCGTCTATTTTTTGACCTACTGGATATAGCAGTATATAACGCCTATACTGTCTATACAAAACTACATTCCAGCCACAATACTGAAGGTGTTCCCTTGACCAGCTTGCAATTTAGACAAGTGGTCGCTCGAAGCTTATAAATGAATACACTGTACGCCAGAGAGCTTTACCTAGCTCTGTAACAACTGCAACACGTAGGTCTTTGAAGCGGCCATTATGGACTCATCAAATGGAAAAATCTCATCTTAGAAAGAGGTGTGTAAACTGTGCTAAAAATAAGAACGAAAACCGTACAAATAATATTTGTTCTTCATGTAATATTCACCTTTGTTTTACAAAAGATAGGAATTGCTTTGCTGAATATCATACATCATAAAGAACAAATTAAGATTATAAAACATTAATTCATAGTATTACCGAACACTGTTATCTTTTGACTGCATTATATTATATGTTCTGAAGAAAAAAAACATTTATTTCTATAAAAAATTGTCATATTTAGATGTAAAGAAAATAGATAATTATTTTCCATTAGTGACCGTAGGGACACATATGTCCCATGAAAATTCGCGAACTTTTCCTTAAAATTGATTAATTTTCTTTTTAAATTATATTTTTGTAACACCAAATTATTATTATTTTATGACCCAAATCGTATTTTCATATTAACCTTATGGTCCTGAAAGGGTCAAGAAGTGCATTCTTATCGTAACAGTTTATTTGGTGCCTTTCAACAGTTTATTTGGTCCATTTACTGCTCTCGATATTACGGTAAAGTTTTCTTAACTTAATCTTTACATATAAATAAAATTGAAGTGCCTGTCTGTGATTTCAAAATAACTATGTGTTTTCAAGTGCATACAGTTAGTTACACGATTCTAAGTCTTAAACAACCCTTTTTACATTTTTGTCTGTCTGTCTGCCTTTCTGTTTGTCTGTCTATCTTTCTGTTTGTACGGGGTAATCTCTGAAATGCCTGAACCGATTCAAATGAGACTTTAACTGGAAGGTAGAGGACTTTATAGCGCTACATTAAGCTACAATTTGACCCGGTAGGTAGCACTATATAAAAGCCAAGGGTCAGTCATTTTGAAATCTAGAAAATCAACGGCTGTATAAAGATTAGATTTGGCAGAGAACTTTTTAAACCGTAACTTTTATCCGCATGCAAAGTCGCGGGTACCAGCTAGTAGACAATAAAATAGAAATTACAGAGGTAATCTAGAATCAAAATTAATATTTTCTATGAAAAGAGCATAAAGACCATCTGGGATATATTACATAGATTCAATCAAAATACTTTCATTGCTCTACCAAATGAAATTAATCGCAAGATCACTTTTCACCTATGACTAGGTATATTATTTCAATATTGCCTTTTAATTACAAATATAGAGTAAAATGAATTAATGACTATTCTGGCTGTAAGCTAACTTTAATTACTCTCTATTGGACTCCAAAAACTAGTCAGCAAACGAAATTGAAAAAACAAACCTCTATTAAACGTACTAGAATCTAACTCAATCAACCTCAAACCTTTTAAAAGAGCTCAGTTACAATCGACTCGACCAACATCCCAAATGTATTTAGGACTTCAAATAAAAAGATTTTGCTTCAGCAATTCTACCTGACCCCTTAACTAACTAGTTAAAAAAAGTCTTACACAGCTCCTGGTAAATGAGTGTTCTCATTTTGCCAAAGCTTTTAATTTCTCACAGTATCAAGTGGATGCATTCGGAGTGGTCGGTCGAGCCAACGATAATATTGAACGTTGAGATGTCTTTGAAACAATTGTTTAACGAAACTTAAGTAAATGAAAGAGTTTCGGTTTTTTTTTGTGTTTTTAAATGGGATTAGACTTCAAGTTCGTAGCTTTGACGGGTGCTGAAGATAATTTGAATTTTATTATTTCTTTCTTTCTTCACTGATTTTTTTTAATAACGGTCTTTCTATAAATACAAACTGTCTTTTCCTAAAAATGCCACGTGGTACCTACCCGAATGACTAGGCTAGTCTTCTAATACTATGTTAGCAATATTTTATTGAGTTATGTTACTCTTATCTTCACGGAGGAGTATCTCCAGCATTTTTGCATTATAATTCAAAACAGCTGCAGATTAACCGTACAACTTTTTACCAATAATATGATGTTTGAATTTTCTATAATTAACCTCTAACACCATTCGTACAGTAATGGTAAAAACAATTTTTATTTTAAACGTTTAAAATGTGCAGGGTCAGAGCATCATCGACTGAAAAGTTGCAGGGTGCGGAAAAATGTCGAACTGACATATTTTGTGGTTCCCGAGATACGTGTTACTCCGGGAACTAGGTCCCCCACGCGTGTAGTAAGCAAAATTTACTGATTATTTTTACGCATTATTTTTATATCTTTTTTTCTTCAGCCAAATTTTGTAAGAATGAAATCTTCAATAGATTTAAAGTCTTTTCTATGAAATAGAGTTCGATTAAGGTCGAAATAAGGAGATATACTTATACAAAAGTAGTGGATATGTCTACAATATGTATGCTATTTATCAATCAATAAACCGGTTGTGATTTTATAAGTTATTTAAATTATTCTAAAAAAATATTCTTGTTTTTCATTTTTTTCATTTTCGTTTCAGACATACGTCTGAAACGAAAAAAAGGACTCGTTTGATTTTTATATTTATTTTTAACTTTTATTTTTACCTGCATACCTAATTTAAAAAAAAATAACCAAAAATTTACTTATTTACTTAAAACGTCAACAAATTTTGATCTTTGGATTAAATTGAAAAAAATTACACGCTGTCATACTGTTTATATGCTTCTCATTAATTTTATAAAAATCAATCCTTATGAAAATTATTAATGCTCTATTTAGGAACTTTTATTTCCATAAAACAATGCTATATTAAATAAATAAAAAACTTATTAGGGACCTATCTCCCCCACGAGTATATATATTGCGTGGCGTATGTAGCTAAGGGTTATGATCAATTAGAATCATTCAATTAGACAATCTGTAAGTTACAAATATTTACATAAATATTCACCATCCAGTTTCTCATAACTCACGAATTATAATTATAGGTAAACCAAGCCGAACCATAACGAAAATGAAATGGTAACGAACCAAGTACAAAACAAAACATTCCAAGAATAAGACAAAATATTCGCGTCTCAGAGCCGCAAAGCAAATTGCTACTTCCTTACAACAAATATATCGATTTCACCACGAAAACCGTGGGTAAAAAGATTCAATTTTCATATTTCAAGGGGCTGCACCATGGCAAGTGTTAGCGCTGCCACTGCCAAACTTGTAATAAAACTGAAAATATACACAGGGAAAGCTTCCGAGCTGAAAGGCGATGAGAAGTATCATGATGTCCAAAAAGATTTTTCTTGTGATAAATGTTTTCTCAAGATAGAGACAGAATAGGTTTCGACAAACGTTAAAAACAAAGGTTGCTTTGCAGTAAGTTTGTTTATATCCAGATTTATCCTTTATTTTGATGCTATATATAAATGTTTTTAGCTGTCTTGCACGACATTCTAATTATTACAAAGGACAATTTACAAAGGACGAGAAGTTATAGATTTTCATACTCGTATTAACGTTGTATAACTTCAATAAGCAACGCATAGAGGTTACTTAAGTATATATTTCTTTAATTCAACATTTATATCAAATTCCTGCTAATCATCCAATTTGACTAATACCTTATGAACTCTCCAGATTACGGACTCTTGACTGCAGAAACTCAAACCAAGGTGCGGACGAACATGGCAAATGCACAAAGTCCGGCCACAGGTCGCATACTGTACGATTTGGTCGCTTCGGCCAAGTGAGTTACGATGCTAATTGGACGCTGTGGCCACCACCCATGATTGTAACTACGTAGGTCGTTTGTCAGGGACCATTATTTCGTATTATATTATATTAACTTGCACGTCATTTTAATTCTGTCAATGTCATTTCATCCGAAAATATTTGAACAGATCGCCTTCTACATTGATATGTGAAAAAAGAAGCACTGTACGACGTACGTATGTATATATTTTTTTTTTTAACCTTACGTATGTAACTAGGTACACAATGTTGAATATTATATTAGTTGATATGATTTCTTCTTTATATCATACAAAGGATGTTTGTGTAACATGAGTATATAATTGAATAATACAAACAGGAATATTACATATCTGAAATAAACCCTTAATAAAGTTATAAACGATTTCTTTTCTTTACCCATTCCACGCTTTTCGCAAACCTTTTCGTCACCCAATATTCTTATAAGGTCATGTCCGCTAACAAGCAATTGTGCACTTTATTCTCTAGTTCACACGGTTCTTACAAGAATCAATCGTCGATCCTGCTTTTGTTCTAAGACTGGAAACTCGTCGCCTTGAGGGTGCAAAATCTAAATTTAGATGACCTCCCTCGTCGCCGTCATGTCTACTAGCTTCGCATTTTTAGGAGGATCTCTATCTTGGGACGGAGGTCGTTTTATGCTGGCCGTGATACTTCTATACGTTCAGTCAGTTCTGAAGCAAATACAAGCAGTTAACTTTTATGGAACTATTACATACATTCAGTCTAATAAAGTTATGTTTGCAGTTCTTAGATTTCGAACTTCAGGAATCTGTTTTGACTTCCAAAATAGTTGCTATATTATTAAAATGTTTTGATATTATTCTATCAAGTGAATTGTATAATGGTTTGTTTTTCTATCTACAGAATTGAATATGGTTTGATGCTGAATATGATTTTAACTGATATTATGTAGACGATAAAGCATCTTTTGCTATTGCTGAATCTGATCGACGTTTCTCTATATCATCTAGTTTGCAGACTTATCAAGGTTCCCTTGCGAAGTTCAGCTTAGCTTGGGTTTGTTTAAATAAATTTTGATCTCGCAGTAAAGTTATCTAAAGTCTTAAGTGTATTTAGAAAATTGATGGCGGTCGGTGAGGTATTAAACCCAACTGTAAGGAAAAGAATTTTACAAGTAACTGATGAGTCGTATTAATTATTACAATTAAAAGTTGCTTCCGTTAATATTTCTAATTTTTTGCTCTTATATTTGCATTATGGCCATATTGCCTGAAGTTTAACGTTTATGGTAAAGTGGCTGATAAATACCAAGGAATGATAAACGTCTATTACAAATAACAAGTGACTTTTTATTATTATTTTAAATTAAGATAGTTTTTAAAACTATGCTTTCTCATAGTGATGCGAAGTTTTACATTCATAAACCACTTGTTTTGACAGGAGCGTGTCTGTGTTAGCCTTTGTCACAAGCAACCAATTATGTTATACTAACTATATTCAACTCCAAAGCCAAGACAGAAAATAAACCGCGGCCAATTAAATGGTGGACTGCATACATACATACATACATAGACTCACGCCTGTTTCCCCGAAGGGGTAGGCAGAGGCATATTAAACGCCCACTTTTCGCCAGTGTTTTGATCCCACGTAATAGGTGGCGAGCCTATTGCCGCTTATTGGGACATTTTGTTCGCCAGAGCCTCGTCCGTTGATCGGCAGGTGCACCACTTGCAGGTGAGGTTTGCTTGGGACCCTAAATTCTTGGTGGGAACCCTATGCACCCCAAATGGTGGACTGGTTTAAGATTTATCTGTCTAGTATAAACTGTTGTACTCATTCTACGTTAGCGCTCGATATTTTAATCGTCGTCCATCGTCCGATCACCAGGGAAAGTTCATGAATAAATTAAAAACACGATTATAAAAAATAATCGTATTTTATAATGAATGTAAAAATGTAAATATCCAGCGAAGAGGCTACCGGAATCACGGTATAAAATCTTCTTAAGTATTCGTACTTGTCAAACTCGTTTTAGAGAAGTTCATTGAAAATTTATTCAAGAGACAGAGGTCTTTCGAAAAGTTACGCATAACTTGTCTCTTAGAAGTCTGTCAAACTGAATTAGAGTCGTTATGATGATCACTCGATAGCCTCTCGTCCTATTATTAGCATTAGGCTGACATTAACGCAGTTTTGGAACGCCAATAAAAATAATTGGAGATATTAGAGATTATTGAGGGTGTACGCTTTTTAATTTACATTTATTTGGAGGCAAATAGTCGGTGGAATGCTCTAAATATTTATTGCTGCTTTTTTCGTTTGCTTATTTCTGCTTACGACTTTACTCTACAATGAAAGGAGCCCTTTGTAATATTATTTTCCTATTATACATAGTGTTTGCTATGATCCGTTCAGGAGGAACAGTTGATGAGTAACTAAATTAAGATTACTAGACTTAGCCCGCGGCTCCGCCAACCAGATTTTCCACTTAAACCTGCTGCAATAATCATACTACTTATTTGTGAAAACTGGCAAAATAATCGGAAGTCTTTGAGTCGATTGATAAGACGCGGTGGATTTTATTCCATAACTAGCTGGTACCCGCGGCTTCGCACGCGGAAAAAGTTACGTTTTAAAAAGTTCTCTGCCAAATCTAATCTTTATACAGCCGGCGATTTTCCAGATTTCAAGATGACTGACCCTTTGCTTTTGTATATAATTATACACAAATAGTTTCATGAAAACAGCGCTACCTACCGGGTCAAATTGTACCCTATATGTAGCGATATAAAGTCCTCTACCTTCCAGTTAAAGTCTCATTTGAATCGGTTCAGCCATTCCAGAGATTACCCCGGACAAACAGAAAGACAGACAGACAGACAGACATGTTAAAAAGGGTTGTTTAGGACTAAGAATCGTGTAACTAACTATATGCACTTAAAAACACATAGTTATTTTGAAATCACAGACAGACAATTCAATTTTATTTATATGTTAATTATACAAAAATAATTTCATGAAAACAGCGCTACCTACCGGGTCAAATTGTAGCCTATATGTAGCGATATAAAGTCCTCTACCTTCCAGTTAAAGTCTCATTTGAATCGGTTCAGCCATTCCAGAGATTACCCCGGACAAACAGAAAGACAGACAGACAGACAGACATGTTAAAAAGGGTTGTTTAGGACTAAGAATCGTGTAACTAACTATATGCACTTAAAAACACATAGTTATTTTGAAATCACAGACAGACACTTCAATTTTATTTAAGTGTATAGATATGTATAGATGATCGCTGCCAATTACGAATGTATAACATGATGATATCAAGCCAGCGAAAGCATAGTGGAGAAACTAATAGACTATTATGTAAAGGGATGATGTTATGGAGATGCGTTGCACTGACTTTTCGAACTTATCGCACATTCTTTATACTATGACAATATCATTTTAAATATTTTCACATGCCATGTAAGTGCCAGGTAAGTAATACTAGAGCGATGTGGCCTGAAAGAAGATGTTGTGACGAAAATTGAGAAAGGAATGCTTAGATGGTTTGGACACCAAATGTATGAGGCAAACGTGTATGGGCAAGCCGGTCGCGGCCGACCTCGTAAGACATCCGTAGACCAAATTGGTTACGTTCTGAAAAACGGAAAAATCCGAAGCACCCGGAACCGGCGAGCATGTATAAAAAGAGTAATGAATGTAGAGAAAGCGCGAGAGGTTTGTAAGGATACAAGTAAGTGGCGTTCCGTTGTCTCTGCCTACCCCGAAAAAGGCGTGAGTATATGTATGTATGTATGTAGATAAGTGCCTTTAACACAAATATCATCAAATACAAGATATGTGAGAATATAAGGTATTAAATCGATCATAGTACGGTCTTCAGTTTGAAAGATGGCTCACCTATCTTACTGTCTTGAAAAGTGACTAAAACTAGCCCGGGATAGTCTAGACTAGAATAGACTACTCAATCATGTGGCGTGAACGTTGAAAGTTGGTAAAAGGATTAGAAAACGTGAATGTGTAGAATCAACTTGCTTTTTTGGTTGTCATTCTTTCTTGTTTTATAAAATCTCTTTCTCAAAATAAAGGTTTCTTCGTCAGTCTCTGTGTAACATTAAAAAGCTTACATATTATGTGTTACTTTATTTTTTTTGTTTATTGTTTCTGCCTTTGATACGTTTTTAAAAAATTGCACTCATATTTTGGAAAGGCAATTTATTACGAATAAATTGTATTGGTGACGATTCACGGCAATCAGTGTTTATTTTTGGAATGGAAAGGTAAGACACTTTTAAAATTGAACCATTTTTATTATTGTTTTTCATGAGAAGAAAATGCAAGGCTGATAGTTATCCAGCTCACGCTTCATAGTCCAGTGTTTGCTGTGAAAAAAAAGTGTGAATCGTCGTCAGACTTATCGTGACAATAAATATTTTTCAGTTTAAGTTTGATTCAAGACTCACCTTAGGCAATCCAATTTCTCCCCCGTGAGATCTCCACCCTGTCGGAATGGGGGTGCTCAGTAACCGTGGCTTGGACACCCACGGTGAAGCTAAGGGAGTAATCTGCCGTAGTATAGTAATCTGCCCGGGAGTAAGCAAGCCCGCGTAGGATGCGTCCATCGGTGCGGGTGCGGGGGACAGTTCTGTCTGTCCCTCGCAGTCGGGCGCGGTCGCGGGAAGAAAGGCGTATCGGTGTCGCGGAATAATATCAGTATACATATGTGAGCAGACTTTTTCATGCTAGTCTTCTATACTGTTCGGCAGTTACACGATAAATAGAATCAAATTCAGACTAAGATCGAAGACTTGGTGTACTGGTGGTGATAGGGAAGAGTCTTTTATCAACGTCTGTTCCATGCTACAAGACGTATCTTCCAGTTTTGGCTAGCAGCTTTGGCGGCATCCACCTAGTTCACGAGAGTCGACCAAAGTTTTTGCAAGCCGTTTTGTGTCATTTTGGTCACTTTATTAAAATTTGCTAGATTCGGTCACACTGTTGGGCACAGGCATCTTTTCGGGTAATAGGTTGGGTCATAGTCAACCGTCTTGGCCAAAGCAGGGTAGCAGACTTCACATGTATTTCTTGTTAGTATCTTGTCCGTCATCCAAGTAGAGGGAAAACTTGCAGTTGAGATTGGCTTTGGACACAGACCCAAGTGAAACGGGTTGTATTTAACTGTTAGTCAAAAATACTAATTTTCCGCCAAAAATACTAATTGCACCACTAAGCTAAGTTGATTTATTTTTGGGAGCAGGGTCACAAGAGAACCTAACATAACCTATTAAGTTTTCTGAGTGGATAAGTTTCCCGAGCGGATAGTTATAGTTATAGTTTTCATATCAAATGATATTTTGTAAAAAGATCATCATATTTGGTGTACAAATAGTATTTTAGTGTGCAAGTCAGTATTTTAGTGAAATAATAAAGTTTTTTTGCGTAACTCACTTTAGTGTGTTACATAACATTTTTGATACGCTGTTAAAAATATCCCAACTGAAACCCGTGTATTAAATTATCCGTACAGCAATACTAACCAGTATACTTAAGTCACTTTTGCGACTGCAGACACTTACTGAGATAAAATATTGCCATTCTCCATTGCACAGAAATGACAGCATTTTTTCGGAGAAACCTTTGGTAAGAACGTGAGTGAGATTATCAAAAAACTCCTTATGATAAATTATTATCGCAAGAGCCTTTCGAGTGACACTGCACAATGGGCTGTTATCAATCAGACATGAAATCCTTTCGTACTTTCTACATTGTAGTAATGTGAGCTGCATTATAATATGTTCAAAAATCAATTAATGCAATTTATCTCATTCATCAGTCCACATAAACGGATGGACCTGTCAAATATTGGTGTAATTTATATTATCTGGTAATTTATATTATTAGGTCTGCCTCCGTGGTCCAGTGGATAGCGTATGCGACTGCTGATCGGAGGTCCCGGGTTCGATTTCCGGGTCGGCAAAAGTGTTACTGGGTTTTTCCGAATTCTCAGTAGCAGCACGGAGTCGCAATAGGCTCGCCCCCTATTACGTGGGACCTAAAAATTAATGGCGAAAATATGTGGGTGTAATACCTATTACGCCTCTGCCTACCCCTACGGGGATACAGGCGTGAGTCCATAAAAAAAAATATATTATACCTTTCATCATTCATACTATATCCAATCTTATAAAAATCCTATTCTCTGTCTCTATAAGAATCTCGTTTCTCTCAGATTACAGACGAAGTGTTTTGTGATATAAATAATTATATTGTAACGTTGCGTGTATACAAATCGAACCTAGCTATGGACGACTCATCTTCAACTTACGCCTCTGAAAACTAACTTCATTAACTTAGGTACGCTATTAAACGCAAGAGGCATCCCCATCCCACCCATCATAGTAACGACACGATAATAAACGCGTAATAATTTGTCTCCAATTTTAGTCTAAGAAAACGCTCACATATATTAGAGTTAGCCATCTCTTGCGTCGATATATTTTTCGATTCAAATGTGCCCGGTCCCAGCGGGAGAGCAATTTATTTTATCTAACGCTGAGTCAATCAGCCTGATATGAGGTTACAAGAAAAATTTTGCCACCTTCACGAGCGCTGAGATAGCTAAAGTATTTTACTCACCATATTCAAAATATTACAAGGGATACGCTTGAAAAATTGTTTAAGTGTACGTGTCTTAGATTTTGATACTTTATTCTGGTGTAGACTTACTGAGGAATAGAGGAATTTAATATACCCGAGTATCAGCGGTGCGTTGTGTGATGGCAGCTACAATGACTGGTGACCGCATCAGTTTGTACCTACGGAATATGGCGGCCACTAAAACATGCTTTAATAAATAATGTAATAAGTGAATATTATAAGGCTGACATTTCTCAAATAGGTAAGTTATGAACTATTAAAAATAATAAACAGGAACTTCAGCAAAGGGAAATTAAATCTTATATATAGTTACTTTGTAAAGGAAAATCTATCTATTTTATATTGAACTGCTATTGAGCTACAGCTCCGTGAAAACTTTATTTCTTCTTTGTATACTTTATTATATTTATGAAACGCTCTTCTCGTTGTTATTATTTTAGTTAATAAGGCAAGGTTTATTGGTTTGATTATGATATAAAACCAATCATACTATGATGTCGTAATAATTACGTATTATAAAACAAAGTCGCACATAATTATCTATTTATTTAAAACATTAAAGATTGTTAATGAACCGACTTGGTATTACATGGATCTCACAACTTTTTACGGTAGCGAGACTTCCTTTTTGTAGATAGTCCTTCTTTTTCCCTTTCCGGTACCTTCTACTTCTTGTACATCAACAACAAATTTTCTTAATTAAAGCCCTAACTGCAAAGGTAAATTTGTAATCTTATATGTTAATATGGGATTACAAAGTTCTTTATGCAGTTAATGTATGTCGAAAACTGGATTGAAATTGAAAAATGTTTTAGTTTTTCCTTGATTCATACACTTAACACTAATTGTGTTCTAAATTTGAAGCTTCTATGTCTGCTAGAAGTGCCTTAGACTTTTGATGATCGGTCTGTGAGTGACAAAATCACGAAAATTGACTCGTTATAATTCTTAAAGTACTGGTTCAAATTAAATGAAATTTGAAATATACCATATTTATACAATGTCGGCTTGGGTACTAAAAAAACAGGCTTCTAGTTTTAGCCACAACGAAGTTATAGGGGGGTCGAAAATGGCCTGAATTGCTTCGAGAAAAGGATGGTACGGCCGTGCCGCTTTTTCGCTCGACTTGGCGGGGTCACTCCCGTGCCCCCAGATTGAGATTTGAAATACCCTTGCAATAAAACTGAAATGCAACGTTTCTATTAACATATTTTTCGGTCAATTGCACGTCACAAATAATATGTAAATGTTCAGTACATACAGTTTTAAGAAGTGCATTCTTGTCTTAACAGTAAATTATTTGGTGCCTTGAGTTTCCTACATTTCAATATTAACATTTTCTGCTCTCGATATTTTGGTGAAGTTTGAATCACTGAAGTTACCTAGAATCAAAATAAATAAAATAAATAAATAAAAATACAATATATTACTTACCAAAAGAATAATATACAAATTGCGCAGTGCCCTTTGGCCCCACACTAGGCAAGCCTGTCCTGTGGGTACCTTTCACGATTTGCAGAACGTGTTTGAAATGTGCTCGGTCGATACTGTTTTATTTATAAATAGAGACTTAAAAAAAAGATATATATTTATAATATAGATTATGGAAACTAACCTAATTATAGTAATACATATGCATACGAGTATATACATACATACATATATATATATATATATATATATATATATATATATATATATATATATATATATATATATATATATATATATATATATATAGTTTATACTTGGTGCACAAAGATATTTTGAGTCGCTTCATATGTTAATGACGTAAGCCACTCTATTACCTTTACTTTTGCCTCCCTCGGCGAAGATTGTTTTACATCATATGATGCAAACACTTTATTATAAATATTAATGTTAAAAATAAATTTGTATGGGCTGAAACGTCTAGCGAAAGATGTTTTGACTTTTGGAATATTAATTCTATAACAACAGCGTTTGAGCAGATCCGGATATTCTTTAGAGTGGATAATTTTTGTATGCATCTTAAGGCATGTCCTTAATACAAATAATTGCCTCACGTTAAGTACCTCACCATCTTTGTAAAGCTGAGTAGTGGGATAATTAAAGGGCTTTTTTTAACATTGTTTTAAGGACGGAGCGTTGAGCTCTCTCAATGCGTATCATTGTTCCCTTCGAATGAATATTCACATTAAAATTATTTTACCACTCAAAGTCGTTGTCACGTAAAACTTTCGCCCGTATACCGACTTTACAGGCAACCAATTTTTTTATTAGCCTAAACATTGTTTTTGATCGAAAGTATTAACTTCATTATAAGTAAAATGCGTGGTCACTACAAACCTGCGCACGCACACAATCACACGAAACGTTTGCTGTGGCAAACAAACGACAGCGAAATACGATACGGTCTATCATTTTTTAACATCGTTAGTGGCTATTGTGACTATCTTAATTTAATCATAATAATCATACCTAGTTAGCATTATTGATACATTAGAAATTAAAGTAAAAGAGTATCAATGAGAGAATTAAAGAAGAACGGCGTGTTTAAAGTTGTGAATCATAATTTTCTTACAATAAAAGAATAACCAAATGACTCACAGGCTTATTGTCACTTGTTCGGCGTCCTCTTTTTAAAATGCTGACATCAGGTGTCCACCACCCGGCTTAAATATTCCTTTAGTTCACACACACAATGTTTCTTTTCACTGTTTCAAAAGCAGCTGATATCTTATTTTAACTCCCCGGCACTTGTTGTCTCGACACAATCAACTAGTGGTTTAAAAGGTATGTCCCCATAAAGCAAAAGTCCAGGGGCGTCAAGTCAGGCGACCTAGGAGGCTACTGGACAGGACCGCCGCGATCTCAAAATATCTTTGTGCACCAAGTATAAACTATATATATATATATATATATATATATATATATATATAGTTTATACTTGGTGCACAAAGATATTTTGAGTCGCTTCATATGTTAATGACGTAAGCCACTCTATTACCTTTACTTTTGCCTCCCTCGGCGAAGATTGTTTTACATCATATGATGCAAACACTTTATTATAAATATTAATGTTAAAAATAAATTTGTATGGGCTGAAACGTCTAGCGAAAGATGTTTTGACTTTTGGAATATTAATTCTATAACAACAGCGTTTGAGCAGATCCGGATATTCTTTAGAGTGGATAATTTTTGTATGCATCTTAAGGCATGTCCTTAATACAAATAATTGCCTCACGTTAAGTACCTCACCATCTTTGTAAAGCTGAGTAGTGGGATAATTAAAGGGCTTTTTTTAACATTGTTTTAAGGACGGAGCGTTGAGCTCTCTCAATGCGTATCATTGTTCCCTTCGATGCATTTCCTCAGCTACCAATACAATATGTGATCAATGACAAGTAATTTAATTAGATAGACGACTTGTTTGACCTTTCGCCGCACCCCCAACTCATTGTACCCTACCATACCCAGTACAAAAAGTGTGGGGTACATCAACGGGTATAACGGGTATACCCCATACAGTCTCCAGTACAAGTGGCGCGTGAACTATATTATAGTTCAACCAAACTGATATCTTTCTCATGCTTTCCTCTGCTTTTTCAAACGTTTCCGCCCAAGTGGAACCGTCAACTAGCAAAACAGTATCGTCAGCATAACATATGATTTCTGTGGGGATAGTGTCGTGTATGTCGTCCGTGTACATTATGAATAGTGTAGGTTCCAATACATTGCCCTGCGGAACACCAAAATCCATTGAATGTAAGTCAATATATGTCGTCCGTGTGGTGACGGATTAAGAATACGAAATGTCACTACCCCGTATCATCCCATGGGTGTCGTAAGAGCCGACAGAGGGAGCACATTATGTAGAGAACAGCACTGTAAGAGAAGGAAAACTTGATACAAACCCTATAGCAACCCGTTTGGCCAACGTGGTATAGTAGGCCAATTCCTCCTTTCAAAGGAGAGGCCTAGTCTAGTAGTGGACTATTAAAGGCTGATGTGATGAACTTATATAGCAATGTAGAATATCTTGGCAATGATGCTATATTAATTGTCACACTACATCGGTAAACCAACTTTACCATGGGCACACAATTTAGACAAGCCAAAACTGTCAAATTATATGTTTGTACAAATATACAATAAATTAAGTTAAAAACTAAGATCTTTATTTTGCACCATGTACGTGTGTTCGTTAGTTTAGCAATATAAATATATATATACAACGTGTAACAAGTTTAATGCACATCTTGAAAGTACTTTATTCAGAATCAGCTACTGAATCCATTTCTGACATTTTTAATATCATTTTTTTTAATCCTAAAATAATTAAAATTACGTAAATTATAGTCACTCATTGCTTTGAAAAGGCGAAATATACGAAAATAAACCTTAAGTCAACGTAGAACGGCTTCTTTTTAAAAGCATTTGTTTAGTGGTTCCACATACAGGAACGCACACATTAATACAACATAACAGCCGGTACAAGACAATAATACACAATTGACCACCAAAATATCTATCATCTTTCTTTCGCTTACGTATTAACAGCGGGAAAGAGCGAGACGTAATGTGTCTCACTTGTCACCGTCGCGTCGGTCGCCCGCGCTGGTAGGTACTTACAGCGCCGGCCGGGCGGCCATTGTTGCGCTTAGATAAATAAAATTAGTCATTTACCTGGATTCTCTGTGAGTGTAGTGAAAAAAAATGTTTAACAAGTTTACTTGTTTATTTACAAAATGTGTATTATCAACATGATGGTGCCCCCGCGCGTTTTACGTAGAACGTTCGAGATCATCGTGAAGTCGAATACAAGGAGCGCTGGATCGATCGCGGCGGTCCTGTCCAGTAGCCTCCTAGGTCGCCTGACTTGACGCCCCTGGACTTTTGCTTTATGGGGACATACCTTTTAAACCACTAGTTGATTGTGTCGAGACAACAAGTGCCGGGGAGTTAAAATAAGATATCAGCTGCTTTTGAAACAGTGAAAAGAAACATTGTGTGTGTGAACTAAAGGAATATTTAAGCCGGGTGGTGGACACCTGATGTCAGCATTTTAAAAAGAGGACGCCGAACAAGTGACAATAAGCCTGTGAGTCATTTGGTTATTCTTTTATTGTAAGAAAATTATGATTCACAACTTTAAACACGCCGTTCTTCTTTAATTCTCTCATTGATACTCTTTTACTTTAATTTCTAATGTATCAATAATGCTAACTAGGTATGATTATTATGATTAAATTAAGATAGTCACAATAGCCA
Source organism: Euclidia mi (assembly GCA_944739405.2). Lineage (NCBI taxonomy): Eukaryota > Metazoa > Arthropoda > Insecta > Lepidoptera > Erebidae > Euclidia > Euclidia mi. Next base: position 31,657,290 of record OX123192.2, read on the forward strand.
CTAACGATGTTAAAAAATGATAGACCGTATCGTATTTCGCTGTCGTTTGTTTGCCACAGCAAACGTTTCGTGTGATTGTGTGCGTGCGCAGGTTTGTAGTGACCACGCATTTTACTTATAATGAAGTTAATACTTTCGATCAAAAACAATGTTTAGGCTAATAAAAAAATTGGTTGCCTGTAAAGTCGGTATACGGGCGAAAGTTTTACGTGACAACGACTTTGAGTGGTAAAATAATTTTAATGTGAATATTCATTCGTATAGTAGGAAGAAGGATGAAAGACGCGTGCCTTTCACTTTTTATGTCTGTCTCTCTCGCTCTTAGGCGGGACGCGTGCCTCTCACTCGCTCTCATTGTGAGCGCATAACGTGAGCGGAGCGTAACGCAGTTTCTTGAAGTGTCACCCGGCAAACCAATTTATAAGACGTTGTCACGTCAAAAATATTTCAATGCATGCATTATGATAATAACAAGGTTTTCTAATTGGGGTGTCTGAGGATGTGCGTTATTTCCGTTACACGTTATATATATATATAATGCATTACGACACGGAAATTATTTCCTTGTTTCAATGTCTAAAATTTATTTTGGATATAATAATGATACAATGTTATAATAAATGAATAAAATGTATGTGTAAATCTATAGTAAACAAATACAGAGGTGAAATCTACTACAGGCAGCAAATGTGCAATTTCAATTTTCTTTTGGGGTGTTAAATATACGTAAGAGATCGTCATGAGCGTGTCAGAATCAGGAAAGCTCCCTATAGTGTAGAGACAGTTTTGATAAATAAAAGAGACAACTATCAAATCATACTTTCATTTATTCAGTTTGGCACAAGGATATATCTTTAGATTACGTCGTGATTCTACATTTACATTTAGAGCCCAGTTCGCAAAGGAAATGCATAGAACCAAGAGAAAGAACAGGCAATAAAACTCATGATCATTCTTTTCAATAAGTACCTAATAATTAACAAACAACTATACAGCCAATTTATATCAAATATCAATGTTGTGGGTAGTTTTATATTGCTAGAAAGGTCTTTCTTATAACAGAACATAATAAGCATTATGTAGCATCAACACAATCTACTAAATGTATACCACAGTGGCAGTTAAATAGTCAGAACCATATCGTACCTGAGCAGTCGTCGAAGGAGAATAGGACGAGCTAGCCGAGTCTGTCGACTTATATATCCAGCTTACACGTTATTCACACGTTTGACAGTTTAACTGTCAAACGTCATGTCAGTGACATTTAATTGCCACTATCCTCTTATATATTATGTACAAACACTTGGATATCAGTAATTTCAGCCCAAAGCCTAGATATTATTACATATCTCTCAAGCGCGTACCGACAGGGCAGGCTTACCTTCACGTTGCTTAACATAAATAACGCCATTAGTACACCAGCAGTAAGCGTAGTTCTGTTCCTTTGACTTAAGTCTTGCTTCCCGAAAAAGCATCCTGTTTTGCTTAAATATTTAAATTAAAATAATTTAAATATTTTCTATGAAGAGAGTTTAAAGACCATATGGGATATTATTACGTAGATTAAATCAAAATACTTTCGTTGCTCTACCAAATTAATCGCAAGATCACTTTTCACCTATGACTAGGTATATTATTTCAATATTGCCTTTTAATTACAAATATAGAGTAAAATGAATTAATGACTATTCTGGCTCTAAGCTAACTTTAATTACTCTCTATTGGACTCCAAAAACTAGTCAGCAAACGAAATTGTAAAAACAAACCTCTATTAAATATATTAGAATCTAACTCAATCAACTCCAAACCTTTTAAAAGAGCCTAGTTACAATCAGAAAATGAGTGAAAAATACATTCGACCAACATTCCAAATTCATTTAGGACTTCAAATAAAAAGATTTTGCTTCAGCAATTCTACCTGACCCCTTAACTAACTAGTTAAAAAAAGTCCTACACAGCTCCTGGCAAATGAGTGTCCTCATTTTGCCAAAGCTTTTTAATTTCTCACAGTATCGAGTGGATTCATTCGGAGTGGTCGGTCGAGCCAACGATAATATTGAACGTTGAGATGTCTTTGAAACAACTGTTTAACGAAACTTAAGTAAATGAAAGAGTTTCGGTTTTTTTTGTGTTTTTAAATGGGATTAGACTTCAAGTTCGTAGCGTTGACGGGTGCTAAAGATAATTTGAATTTTATTATTTCTTTCTTTCTTCACAGATTTTTTTTTATAACGGTCTTTCTATAAATACAAACTGTCTTTTCCTAAAAATGCCACGTGGTACCTACCCGAATGACTAGGCTAGACTTCTAATACTATGTTAGCAATATTTTATTGAGTTATGTTACTCTTATCTTCACGGAGGAGTATCTCCAACATTTTTGCATTATAATTCAAAACAGCTGCAGATTAACCATACAACTTTTTACCAATAATATGATGTTTGAATTTTCTATAATTAACCTTTAACACCATTCGTACAGTAATGGTAAATACAATTTTTATTTTAAACGTTTAAAATGTGCAGGCTCAGAGCATCATCGACTGAAAAGTTGCAGGGTGCGGAAAAATGTCGAACTGACATAGTTTGTGGAACTAGGTCCCCCACGCGTGTAGTAAGCAAAATTTACTGATTATTTTTACGCATTCTTTTTATATCCTTTTTTCTTCAGCCAAATTTTGTTAGAATAAAATCTTCAATATATTTAAAGTCTTTTCTATGAAATAGAGTTCGATTAAGGTGGAAATAAGGAGATATTCTTATACAAAAGTAGTGGATATGTCTACAATATGTATGCTATTTATCAATCAATAAACCGGTTGTGATTTTATAAGTTATTTAAATTATTCTAAAAAAATATTATTGTTTTTCATTTTGGTTGTATGTCTGAAACGAAAAAAAAGACTCGTTTGATTTTTATATTTATTTTTAACTTTTATTTTTACCTGTATACCTAATTTAAAAAAAAATTAACCAAAAATGTACTTATTTACTTAAAACGTCAACAAATTTTGATCTTTGGATTAAATTGAAAAAAATTACACGCTGTCATACTGTTTATATGCTTCTCATTAATTTTATAAAAATCAATCCTTATGAAAATTATTAATGCTCTATTTAGGAACTTTTATTTCCATAAAACAATGCTATATTAAATAAATAAAAAACTTATTAGGGACCTATCTCCCCCACGAGTATATATATTGTGTGGCGTGTGTAGCTAAGGGTTATGATCAATTAGAATCATTCAATTAGACAATCTGTAAGTTACAAATATTTACATAAATATTCACCATCCAGTTTCTCATAACTCACGAATTATAATTATAGGTAAACCAAGCCTAACCATAACGAAAAGCAAATGGTAACGAACCAAGTACAAAACAAAACATTCCAAGAATAAGACAAAATATTCGCGTCTCAGAGCCGCAAAGCAAATTACTACTTCCTTACAACAAATATATCGATTTCACCACGAAAACCGTGGGTAAAAAGATTCAATTTTCATATTTCAAGGGGCTGCACCATGGCAAGTGTTAGCGCTGCCACTGCCAAACTCGTAATAAAACTGAAAATATACACAGGGAAAGCTTCCGAGCTGAAAGGCGATGAGAAGTATCATGATGTCCAAAAAGATTTTTCTTGTGATAAATGTTTTCTCAAGATAGAGACAGAATAGGTTTCGACAAACGTTAAAAACAAAGGTTGCTTTGCAGTAAGTTTGTTTATATCCAGATTGATCCTTTATTTTGATGCTATATATAAATGTTTTTAGCTGTCTTGCACGACATTCTAATTATTACAAAGGACAATTTACAAAGGACGAGAAGTTATAGATTTTCATACTCATATTAACGTTGTATAACTTCAATAAGCAACGCATAGAGGTTACTTAAGTATATATTTCTTTAATTCAACATTTATATCAAATTCCTGCTAATCATCCAATTTGACTAATACCTTATGAACTCTCCAGATTACGGAATCTTGACTGCAGAAACTCAAACCAAGGTGCGGACGATCATGGCAAATGCACAAAGTCCGGCCACAGGTCGCATACTGTGCGATTTGGTCGCTTCGGCCAAGTGAGTTACGATGCTAATTGGACGCTGTGGCCACCACCCATGATTGTAACTACGTAGGTAGTTTGTCAGGGACCATTATTTCGTATTATATTATATTAACTTGCACGTCATTTTAATTCTGTCAATGTCATTTCATCCGAAAATATTTGAACAGATCGCCTTCTACATTGATATGTGAAAAAAGAAGCACTGTACGACGTACGTATGTATATATATTTTTTTAACCTTACGTGACTAGGTACACAATGTTGAATATTATATTAGTTGATATGATGTCTTCTTTATATCATACAAAGGATGTTTGTGTAACATGAGTATATAATTGAATAATACAAACAGGAATATTACATATCTGAAATAAACCGTTAATAAAGTTATAAACGATTTCTTTTCTTTACTCATTCCACGCTTTTCGCAAACCTTTTCGTCACCCAATATTCTTATAAGGTCATGTCCGCTAGCAAGCAATTGTGCACTTTATTCTCTAGTTCACACGGTTCTTACAAGAATCAATCGTCGATCCTGCTTTTGTTCTAAGACTGGAAACTCGTCGCCTTGAGGGTGCAAAATCTAAATTTAGATGACCTCCCTCGTCGCCGTCATGTCTACTAGCTTCGCATTTTTAGGAGGATCTCTATCTTGGGACGGAGGTCGTTTTATGCTGGCCGTGATACTTCTATACGTTCAGTCAGTTCTTAAGCAAATACAAGCAGTTAACTTTTATGGAACTATTACATACATTCAGTCTAATAAAGTTATGTTTGCAGTTCTTAGATTTCGAACTTCAGGAATCTGTTTTGACTTCCAAAATAGTTGCTATATTATTAAAATGTTTTGATATTATTCTATCAAGTGAATTGTATAATGGTTTGTTTTTCTATCTACAGAATTGAATATGGTTTGATGCTGAATATGATTTTAACTGATATTATGTAGACGATAAAGCATCTTTTGCTATTGCTGAATCTGATCGACGTTTCTCTATATCATCTAGTTTGCAGACTTATCAAGGTTCCCTTGCGAAGTTCAGCTTAGCTTGGGTTTGTTTAAATAAAATTTGATCTCGCAGTAAAGTTATCTAAAGTCTTAAGTGTATTTAGAAAATTGATGGCGGTCGGTGAAGTATTAAACCCAACTGTAAGGAAAAGAATTTTACAAGTAACTAATGAGTCGTGTTAATTATTACAATTAAAAGTTGCTTCCGTTAATATTTCTAATTTTTTGCTCTTATATTTGCATTATGGCCATATTGCCTGAAGTTTAACGTTTATGGTAAAGTGGCTGATAAATACCAAGGAATGATAAACGTCTATTACAAATAACAAGTGACTTTTTATTATTATTTTAAATTAAGATAGTTTTTAAAACTATGCTTTCTCATAGTGATGCGAAGTTTTACATTCATAGTCCACTTGTTTTGACAGGAGCGTGTCTGTGTTAGCCTTTGTCACAAGCAACCAATTATGTTATACTAACTATATTCAACTCCAAAGCCAAGACAGAAAATAAACCGCGGCCAATTAAATGGTGGACTGGTTTAAGATTTATCTGTCTAGTATAAACTGTTGTACTCATTCTACGTTAGCGCTCGATATTTTAATCGTCGTCCATCGTCCGATCACCAGGGAAAGTTCATGAATAAATTAAAAACACGATTATAAAAAATAATCGTATTTTAATAATGAATGTAAAAATGTAAATATCCAGCGAAGAGGCTACCGGAATCACGGTATAAAATCTTCTTAAGTATTCGTACCAATCAAAACTTGTCAAACTCGTTTTAGAGAAGTTCATTGCAAATTTATTCAAGAGACAGAGGTCTTTCGAAAAGTTACGCATAACTTGTCTCTTAGAAGTCTGTCAAACTGAATTAGAGTCGTTATGACGATCACTCGATAGCCTCTCGTCCTATTATTAGCATTAGGCTGACATTAACGCAGTTTTGGAACGCCAATAAAAATAATTGGAGATATTAGAGATTATTGCGGGTGTACGCTTTTTAATTTACATTTATTTGGAGGCAAATAGTCGGTGGAATGCTCTAAATATTTATTGCTGCTTTTTTCGTTTGCTTATTTCTGCTTACGACTTTACTCTACAATGAAAGGAGCCCTTTGTAATATTATTTTCCTATTATACATAGTGTTTGCTATGATCCGTTCAGGAGGAACAGTTGATGAGTAACAAAATTAAGATTACTAGACTTAGCCCGCGGCTCCGCCAACCAGATTTTCCACTTAAACCCGCTGCAATAATCATACTACTTATTTGTGAAAACTGGCAAAATAATCGGAAGTCTTTGAGTCGATTGATAAGACGCGGTGGATTTTATTCCATAACTAGCTGGTACCCGCGGCTTCGCACGCGGAAAAAGTTACGTTTTAAAAAGTTCTCTGCCAAATCTAATCTTTATACAGCCGGCGATTTTCCAGATTTCAAGATGACTGACCCTTTGCTTTTGTATATAATTATACACAAATAGTTTCATGAAAACAGCGCTACCTACCGGGTCAAATTGTAGCCTATATGTAGCGATATAAAGTCCTCTACCTTCCAGTTAAAGTCTCATTTGAATCGGTTCAGCCATTCCAGAGATTACCCCGGACAAACAGAAAGACAGACAGACAGACATGTTAAAAAGGGTTGTTTAGGACTAAGAATCGTGTAACTAACTATATGCACTTAAAAACACATAGTTATTTTGAAATCACAGACATACACTTCAATTTTATTTATATGTTAATTATACAAAAATAATTACATGAAAACAGCGCTACCTACCGGGTCAAATTGTACCCTATATGTAGCGATATAAAGTCCTCTACCTTCCAGTTAAAGTCTCATTTGAATCGGTTCAGCCATTCCAGAGATTACCCCGGACAAACAGAAAGACAGACAGACAGTCAAACAAAAATGCTAAAAAAGGTTGTTTAGGACTTTGAATCTTGTAACTAACTATATGCAGTTGAAAACACATAGTTATTTTGAAATCATAGACAGACACTTCAATTTTTATTTAAATGTATAGATATGTATAGATGATCGCTGCCAATTACGAATGTATAACATGATGATATCAAGCCAGCGAAAGCATAGTGGAGAAACTAATAGACTATTATGTACAGGGATGATGTTATGGAGATGCGTTGCACTGACTTTTCGAACTTATCGCACATTCTTTATACTATGACAATATCATTTTAAATATTTTCACATGCCATGTAAGTGCCAGGTAAGTAATACTAGAGCGATGTGGCCTGAAAGAAGATGTTGTGACGAAAATTGAGAAAGGAATGCTTAGATGGTTTGGACACCAAATGTATGAGGCAAACGTGTATGGGCAAGCCGGTCGCGGCCGACCTCGTAAGACATCCGTAGACCAAATTGGTTACGTTCTGAAAAACGGAAAAATCCGAAGCACCCGGAACCGGCGAGCATGTATAAAAAGAGTAATGAATGTAGAGAAAGCGCGAGAGGTTTATAAGGATACAAGTAAGTGGCGTTCCGTTGTCTCTGCCTACCCCGAAAAAGGCGTGAGTATATGTATGTATGTATGTAGGTAAGTGCCTTTAACACAAATATCATCAAATACAAGATATGTGAGAATACAAGGTACTAAATCGATCATAGTACCCCGATTGGTCTTCAGTTTGAAAGATGGCTTACCTATCTTACTGTCTTGAAAAGTGACTAAAACTAGCCCGGGATAGTCTAGACTAGAATAGACTACTCAATCATGTGGCGTGAATGTTGAAAGTTGGTAAAAGGATTAGAAAACGTGAATGTGTAGAATCAACTTGCTTTTTTGGTTGTCATTCTTTCTTGTTTTATAAAATCTTTTTCTCAAAATAAAGGTTTCTTCGTCAGTCTCTGTGTAACATTAAAAAGCTTACATATTATGTGTTACTTTATTTTTTTTTGTTTATTGTTTCTGCCTTTGATACGTTTTTAAAAAATTGCACTCATATTTTGGAAAGGCAATTTATTACGAATAATTTGTATTGGTGACGATTCACAGCAATCAGTGTTTATTTTTGGAATGGAAAGGTAAGACACTTTTAAAATTGAACCATTTTTATTATTGTTTTTCATGAGAAGAAAATGCAAGGCTGATAGTTATCCAGCTCGCGCTTCATAGTCCAGTGTTTTCTGTGAAAAAAAAGTGTGAATCGTCGTCAGACTTATCGTGACAATAAATATTTTTCAGTTTAAGTTTGATTCAAGACTCACCTTAGGCAATCCAATTTCTCCCCCGTGAGATCTCCACCCTGTCGTAATGGGGGTGCTCAGTAACCGTGGCTTGGACACCCACGGTGAAGCTAAGGGAGTAATCTGCCGTAGTATAGTAATCTGTCCGGGAGTAAGCAAGCCCGCGTAGGATGCGTCCATCGGTGCGGGTGCGGGGGACAGTTCTGTCTGTCCCTCGCAGTCGGGCGCGGTCGCGGGAAGAAAGGCGTATCGGTGTCGCGGAATAATATCAGTATACATATGTGAGCAGACTTGCTCATGCTAGTCTTCTATACTGTTCGGCAGTTACACGATAAATAGAATCAAATTCAGACTAAGATCGAAGACTTGGTGTACTGGTGGTGACAGGGAAGAGTCTTTTATCAACGTCTGTTCCATGCTACAAGACGTATCTTCCAGTTTTAGCTAGCAGCTTTGGCGGCATCCACCTAGTTCACGAGAGTCGACCAAAGTTTTTGCAAGCCGTTTTGTGTCATTTTGGTCACTTTATTAAAATTTGCTAGATTCGGTCACACTGTTGGGCACAGGCATCTTTTCGGGTAATAGGTTGGGTCATAGTCAACCGTCATGGCCAAAGCAGGGTAGCAGACTTCACATGTATTTCTTGTTAGTATCTTGTCCGTCATCCAAGTAGAGGGAAAACTTGCAGTTGAGATTGGCTTTGGACACAGACCCAAGTGAAACGGGTTGTATTTAACTGTTAGTCAAAAATACTAATTTTCCGCCAAAAACACTAATTGCACCACTAAGCTAAGTTGACGGAGCCCTGCTTCGCAGGGCTCTTATTTTTGGGAGCAGGGTCACAAGAGAACCTAACATAACCTATTAAGTTTTCTGAGTGGATAAGTTTCCCGAGCGGATAGTTATAGTTATAGTTTTCATATCAAATGATATTTTGTAAAAAGATCATCATATTTGGTGTACAAATAGTATTTTAGTGTGCAAGTCAGTATTTTAGTGAAATAATAAAGTTTTTTTGCGTAACTCACTTTAGTGTGTTACATAACATTTTTGATACGCTGTTAAAAATATCCCAACTGAAACCCGTGTATTAAATTATCCGTACAGCAATACTAACCAGTATACTTAAGTCACTTTTGCGACTGCAGACACTTACTGAGATAAAATATTGCCATTCTCCATTGCACAGAAATGACAGCATTTTTTCGGAGAAACCTTTGGTAAGAACGTGAGTGAGATTATCAAAAAACTCCTTATGATAAATTATTATCGCAAGAGCCTTTCGAGTGACACTGCACAATGGGCTGTTATCAATCAGACATGAAATCCTTTCGTACTTTCTACATTGTAGTAATGTGAGCTGCATTATAATATGTTCAAAAATCAATTAATGCAATTTATCTCATTCATCAGTCCACATAAACGGATGGACCTGTCAAATATTGGTGTAATTTATATTATCTGGTAATTTATATTATTAGTTCTGCCTCCGTGGTCCAGTGGATAGCGTATGCGACTGCTGATCGGAGGTCCCGGGTTCGATTTCCGGGTCGGCAAAAGTGTTACTGGGTTTTTCCGAATTCTCAGTAGCAGCACGGAGTCGCAATAGGCTCGCCCCCTATTACGTGGGACCTAAAAATTAATGGCGAAAATATGTGTGTGTAATACCTATTACGCCTCTGCCTACCCCTACGGGGATACAGGCGTGAGTCCATAAAAAAAATATATTATACCTTTCATCATTCATACTATATCCAATCTTATAAAAATCCTATTCTCTGTCTCCATAAGAATCTCGTTTCTCTCAGATTACAGACGAAGTGTTTTGTGATATAAATAATTATATTGTAACGTTGCGTGTATACAAATCGAACCTAGCTATGGACGACTCATCTTCAACTTACGCCTCTGAAAACTAACTTCATTAACTTAGGTACGCTATTAAACGCAAGAGGCATCCCCATCCCACCCATCATTGTAACGACACGATAATAACGCGTAATAATTTGTCTCCAATTTTAGTCTAAGAAAACGCTCACATATATTAGAGTTAGCCATCTCTTGCGTCGATATATTTTTCGATTCAAATGTGCCCGGTCCCAGCGGGAGAGCAATTTATTTTATCTAACGCTGAGTCAATCAGCCTGATATGAGGTTACAAGAAAAATTTTGCCACCTTCACGAGCGCTGAGATAGCTAAAGTATTTTACTCACCATATTCAAAATATTACAAGGGATACGCTTGAAAAATTGTTTAAGTGTACGTGTCTTAGATTTTGATACTTTATTCTGGTGTAGACTTACTGAGGAATAGAGGAATTTTATATACCCGAGTATCAGCGGCTTGGCAAACGTCTATGGGCAAGCCGCCGATTTTATATACCCGAGTATCAGCGGTGCGTTGTGTGATGGCAGCTACAATGACTGGTGACCGCAACAGTTTGTACCTACGGAATATGGCGGCCACTAAAACATACTTTAATAAATAATGTAATAAGTGAATATTATAAGGCTGACATTTCTCAAATAGGTAAGTTATGAACTATTAAAAATAATAAACAGGAACTTCAGCAAAGGGAAATTAAATCTTATATATAGTTACTTTGTAAAGGAAAATCTATCTATTTTATATTGAACTGCTATTGAGCTACAGCTCCGTGAAAACTTTATTTCTTCTTTGTATACTTTATTATATTTATGAAACGCTCTTCTCGTTGTTATTATTTTAGTTAATAAGGCAAGGTTTATTGGTTTGATTATGATATAAAACCAATCATACTATGATGTCGTAATAATTACGTATTATAAAACAAAGTCGCACATAATTATCTATTTATTTAAAACATTAAAGATTGTTAATGAACCGACTTGGTATTACATGGATCTCACAACTTTTTACGGTAGCGAGACTTCCTTTTTGTAGATAGTCCTTCTTTTTCCCTTTCCGGTACCTTCTACTTCTTGTACACCAACAACGAATTTTCTTAATTAAAGCCCATTGCATAGGTAAATTTGTAATCTTATCTGTTAATATGGGATTACAAAGTTCTTTATGCAGTTAATGTATGTCGAAAACTGGATTGAAATTGAAAAATGTTTTAGTTTTTCCTTGATTCATACACTTAACACTAATTGTGTTCTAAATTTGAAGCTTCTATGTCTGCTAGAAGTGCCTTAGACTTTTGATGATCGGTCTGTGAGTGACAAAATCACGAAAATTGACTCGTTATAATTCTTAAAGTACTGGTTCAAATTAAATGAAATTTGAAATATACCATATTTATACAATGCCGGCTTGGGTACTTAAAAAACAGGCTTCTAGTTTTAGCCACAACGAAGTTATAGGGGGGTCGAAAATGGCCTGAATTGCTTCGAGAAAAGGATGGTACGGCCGTGCCGCTTTTTCGCTCGACTTGGCGGGGTCACTCCCGTGCCCCCAGATTGAGATTTGAAATACCCTTGCAATAAAACTGAAATGCAACGTTTCTATTAACATATTTTTCGGTCAATTGCACGTCACAAATAATATGTAAATGTTCAGTACATACAGTTTTAAGAAGTGCATTCTTGTCGTAACAGTAAATTATTTGGTGCCTTGAGTTTCCTACATTTCAATATTAACATTTTCTGCTCTCGATATTTTGGTGAAGTTTTGGTTAATAGCAATCACTGAAGTTACCTAGAATCAAAATAAATAAAATAAATAAATAAAAATACATATTAGTTACCAAAAGAATAATATACAAATTGCGCAGTGCCCTTTGGCCCCACACTAGGCAAGCCTGTCCTGTTGGTACCTTTCACGATTTGCAGAACGTGTTTGAAATGTGCTCGGTCGATACTGTTTTATTTATAGAGACTTAAAAAAAAGATATATATTTATAATATAGATATAAAATATAATATGGAAACTAACCTAATTATAGTAATACATATGCATACGAGTATATACATACATATATATATAGTTTATACTTGGTGCACAAAGATATTTTGAGTCGCTTCATATGTTAATGACGTAAGCCACTCTATTACCTTTACTTTTGCCTGCCTCGGCGAAGATTGTTTTACATCATATGATGCAACCACTTTATTATAAATATTAATGTTAAAAATAAATTTGTATGGGCTGAAACGTCTAGCGAAAGATGTTTTGACTTTTGGAATATTAATTCTATAAACACAGCGTTTGAGCAGATCCGGATATTCTTTAGAGCGGATAATTTTTGTATGCATCTTAAGGAATGTCCTTAATACAAATAATTGCCTCACGTTAAGTAGCTCACCATCTTTGTAAAGCTGAGTAGTGGGATAATTAAAGGGCTTTTTTTAACATTGTTTTAAGGACGGAGCGTTGAGCTCTCTCAATGCGTATCATTGTACCCTTCGATGCATTTCCTCAGCTACCAATACAATATGTGATCAATGACAAGTAATTTAATTAGATAGACGACTAGTTTGACCTGTCGCCGCACCCCCAACTCATTGTACCCTACCATACCCAGTACAAAAATATATACCCACAAATATAACGGGTATACCCCATACAGTCTCCAGTACAAGTGGCGCGTGAACTATATTATAGTTCAACCAAACTGATATCTTTCTCATGCTTTCCTCTGCTTTTTCTAACGTTTCTGCCCAAGTGGAACCGTCAACTAGCAAAACAGTATCGTCAGCATAACATATGATTTCTGTGGGGATAGTGTCGTGTATGTCGTCCATGTACATTATGAATAGTGTAGGTCCCAATACATTGCCCTGCGGAACACCAAAATCCATTGAATGTAAGTCAATATATGTCGTCCGTGTGGTGACGGATTAAGAATACAAAATGTCACCACCCCGTATTATCCCATGGGTGTCGTAAGAGCCGACAGAGGGAGCACATTATGCAGAGAACAGCACTGTAAGAGAAGGAAAACTTGATACAAACCCTATAGCAACCCGTTTGGCCAACGTGGTATAGTAGGCCAATTCCTCCTTTCAAAGGAGAGGCCTAGTCTAGTAGTGGACTATTAAAGGCTGATGTGATGAACTTATATAGCAATGTAGAATATCTTGGAAATGATGCTAAATTAATTGTCACACTACATCGGTAAACCAACTTTACCATGAGAATGTTTTCGACAAAAAATCAGTGATATAATTTGGAACTATTTTCAAATTGAATCAATTTAGTTGAATAGCTTATTTCAAATCCATTTAATTAGTCAGATGTCTGCATTTATTACACATTTCATTTTAACTATTTTATCTGCTATTATCGTTATAAATAACAGGAAATTATCAACCAAAATAACACTACTTGAAAATATTGGATACACTGCCATCTAATAGTGCCAGACATAAGCAAAATGATGTCACTTTCTTTAACAAGTCAATTTAATCCTATGTAATATAAAAACATTCTTCAATAACTACTTTTTAATAAAAATACCTTGAGCTATATATTTAGACGTAGCATATATGACCCCTCAGGCCTCAGGAGGATGAGGTATGTTTAAAAACTAAAAAGAAATAGTTACTAAACGAAACTATAATTTTATCGATATGATCTAGCTAGACACAGACCCGCTTGATATAATATAAAATATTTCTGTACCTACACACAAAAGTTCGCATGTAGTAATAGTTATACAAAACTCATAGGTTATCTTTACATCATGTCATTCAAATGTGGTGCCTCTGAGACAAATGGAAGCTGTTTGGTTTTGTTCTTCCAATAGGAATCAAAGTGACAAAATCATAAGTATGTCTATTGTAAGTAAACTGGTGGAAATTATCTGGGTACATGACAATTACTCACTACACAATTATAGAAAGTGCATTATTAATTGTAATTCTATACACAAATTTTTGTGCCATAAACAATTATTAACCAGTTAAAAATACGAGTATATTTCAAAGATATGTTGAAGATAAATATACAGTTTCGTATTCTTATCTCCAGGGCAACACATTCAAGAGCTTAACATTAAAATATTCTTTTTTTTTTTTCTTTCGTTATAGTTTGGATCCGATTTGATAAAACTATATAGCATGAACTGATTAATTTGGTAATTGTGGCGAAAATTTAACTACAGCTTATGGAACAGAGCTAAGGCACATTCCTACACCGCAATATTGGTCTGTATATAATGAATACACAGCCAACAAAATTAATGAAGAAATCTCTGAAATGTATTCTACCTACCATCATTTCATATTCGACTTGTAATGAAATCTATCGGCTACTTTAAAAATCTATTATACATTTTCTGTAACTTTTTCGCTATTACCTACATAGTTTTATACTCAGATACATTTTTGATGAACATGTTAAAATAACCTGGTACCACATAATCACAACAGTCATATTTTTCGACCATTCATGGCTATAATCTTGGTGGAAGTACATTACCAGCGTTTGCAGTTGGTTGTTGCTGTTGGCTTCAGCATACCGTTGCAGATCGTTAAGATATGTAGTCGGTACTCATCCACCGGCTTCCTCTCGGCAACGTTGCTACTGGATCGTAGGGCAATCGTTCTCCGTAGTCAGCTGAACGGTGTAGTGACGGGCTTAGGCAGAATCATGGCATCACGATGAGGAGACTCTGGAACTTGCAATTGGATGTATTAGTATTGTGGCCGCAAATTTATCCCACTTCTGATGTCAGAATCAGGAAAGCTCTCTATAGTGAAGAGACAGTTTTGATAAATAAAAGAGACAACTATCAAATCATACTTTCATTCACTCAGTTTGGCACAAGGATATATCTTTAGATTACTTCGTGATTCTACATTTACATTTAGAGCCCAGTTCGCAAAGCAAATGCATAGAACCAAGAGAAAGAACGGGCAATAAAACTCATGATCATTCTTTTCAATAAGTACCTAATAATTAACAAACAACTATACAGCCAATTTATATCAAATATCAATGTTGTGGGTAGTTTTATATTGCTAGAAAAGTCTTTCTTACAACAGAACATAATAAGCATTATGTAGCATCAACACAATCTACTAAATGTATACCACAGGTATATAATGAATCTCATTGATACAACTTGAGCCACAGTAGGTATATTATTCTATCCTATATTACTAATATCTCACAAACTATCAAACTACCCACAATATCAATAAGATAATGATTACACCATCTTACATTGTTTCCTAGATGATGAAACAAAAGAACAAGCAACACAGAATATTAAAACACAGTGGCAGTTAAATAGTCAGAACCATATCGTACCTGAGCAGTCGTCGAAGGAGAATAGGACGAGCTAGCCGAGTCTGTCGACTTATATATCCAGCTTACACGTTATTCACACGTTTGACAGTTTAACTGTCAAACGTCATGTCAGTGACATTTAATTGCCACTATCCTCTTATATATTATGTTCAAACACTTGGATATCAGTAATTTCAGCCCAAAGCCTAGATATTATTACATATCTCTCAAGCGCGTACCGACAGGGCAGGCTTACCTTCACGTTGCTTAACATAAATAACGCCATTAGTACACCAGCAGTAAGCGTAGTTCTGTTCCTTTGACTTAAGTCTTGCTTCCCGAAAAAGCATCCTGTTTTGCTTAAATATTTAAATTAAATTAATTTAAATATTTTCTATGAAGAGAGTTTAAAGACCATATGGGATATTATTACGTAGATTAAATCAAAATACTTTCGTTGCTCTACCAAATTAATCGCAAGATCACTTTTCACCTATGACTAGGTATATTATTTCAATATTGCCTTTTAATTACAAATATAGGGTAAAATGAATTAATGACTATTGTAGCTCTAAGCTAACTTTAATTACTCTCTATGTAGCGCTCATAGCGAGACTTGGCTTGCCGTTCGTAACAGATCGGCAAAGTTAAGCAACGCTTGCACAGGTTGCCACTTGGATGGGTGACCGTGTGTGGCATTTTCATCTGAGCGCTACCGTGCTTCGGAGGGCACGTAAAGCTGTCGGTCCCGGCTCTTGTCTAAGGATAAGGGTCGTTAGGCCATGTCGGAGGCCTTTGGGCGGTCTGAAAACTCCGACACCAGAGTTGGCCACACACTCACACGAAAAAACAAACAACAACTCTCTATTGGACTCCAAAAACTAGTCAGCAAACGAAATTGTAAAAACAAACCTCTATTAAATATATTAGAATCTAACTCAATCAACTCCAAACCTTTTAAAAGAGCCCAGTTACAATCAGAAAATGAGTGAAAAATACATTCGACCAACATCCCAAATTCATTTAGGACTTCAAATAAAAAGATTTTGCTTCAGCAATTCTACCTGACCCCTTAACCTTTCGTATGCTTAAGAGCAGATCTGCACGAGACACAATAGATTTATAATTATGTCTGGTAATCCAGCATACGAGAGGTTAACTAACTAGTTAAAAAAAGTCCGACACAGCTCCTGGCAAATGAGTGTTCTCATTTTGCCAAAGCTTTTTAATTTCTCACAGTATCGAGTGGATTCATTCGGAGTGGTCGGTCGAGCCAACGATAATATTGAACGTTGAGATGTCTTTGAAACAACTGTTTAACGGAACTTAAGTAAATGAAAGAGTTTCGGTTTTCTTTTGTGTTTTTAAATGGATTTTAAGTTTTTAGCGTTGACGGGTGTTGAAGATATAATTGAAGTAAATTACATTTTAGTTGTTTCGTATTGCTTTCATGTAAGAGTAGCTTTTGCCGCAACCCTAGCCTTGACTAAGTTATTATTACAATAACCAAAACTATTTAGTTTTGGTGATTATGATAAATCGCAAATGTATACATAGATCAACTACAGTATAATAAAATATACGTGTTTATTGCAGAATACCATTTTTTTTATTAAACCCTAAGTCTATTTGCAAACATGTATTACGTGCGTGATTTACGATTTTGCGTGGCATAGATAAAAACCTTGCAGTCTAGCAATTATGCTTCATCGTTATTAAATAACTTTATTTTATATAACCAAATACTGTATTTTCGTGAAAATGAAGCCGTATGGTGTATGAAGCCATAACTATAAGTTTTTTTCATAATCGTTCTAAAAAAACAACTACAGATTTTTACGTTTATTACGAGTAAACAGATTTCGATACCCAAATTTTCACACCAAAGAAAATTGCCTCGCTCCCTATTGCAGTCCGTTCTAATAGCATTATCAAAAAACCAAAGGTGAAATGAAGGTTTTGAACCGATCCCCTCTAGAGAATTCCCTGTGGGGAAATAACCTTAGCACTTTTTATAACATAATTTTTCCGTAAAACTTTCCTGTTTCAAATTAGCCTTGTTTGCCCTCAGTTGATACTTTTAACTTGCATGGAATAATCAGCGGCTTAATCGATTTGGTTTTCATTTGCTGCCACTGGTATAACGAAATGTAAATAAGGTTGCTTGGCTTATGCAAAAAAAAAAATATTATAACAAAGAAGAGTTGTTATCTACTCTATTATTACGGCACGGCTGGTCTAATGGTTTAAGCGGTCGCCTAGCCGCTTTACACTGCGCCTAGTGCTGTGGGTTCGATTCCCACACGAGATAACACTTTGTATTATTAATAAAATTGATGTCTCGAGTCTGGGTGTTCCTTATGTCCGTTATTTGTATTTTTATTCAGTCCCTCGCGACACAGATTTTATTGCTAGTGCCCGCGTGGTCTTTAAAAAAATAGACGTTTTCAATGTAGAGTGTAATGATTCTACTTGAGAGTGTCAAATTGTTCAGAATTATGAGCTATGATAACTGGAGACTCTATCGAAACGTATACATTTATACTTCAGTGAAACACGCTGACAAGCAACATCACAATGTCGATGTAAAGTGTTTTTTTTACCCGTAGTAACTAGTAACTACGGGTAAAAATTCCATCTGCCATCCTAATGTTATATTGCTATCACAATAAAAAGATGTAGTGCTCAATAAAATATGTATAAAATCACTAAAATTATACGAACATATAAAATGAAACAATAGACTATTACGAGGAAGACAAATTGTCAACATCAGAAAATACGTGACAAATAATTTCTTATGTTTATTCATTTACGAGTACATATGTATTTATTACAGGTGCTATAATAAAACACGTTGACGAATACATTATTTATTTTATGATTATCACTTTGCTCATATAAAAAGAAACACTATCGACCGACTGGGTATTGAGGATATACACTTCCTGGATATTGGGCTCGTCCAACTGGATATGTGACACCGCCAACGGAGTATGGATAAGTGCTTGGATATGCAGCAACTCCACTCAATCCTCCTACTGGTGTACCTACTTGGCCACCGTATGAGTGAAGACCTTCTGCATATACCTCTATAGAAAACTTGTATCCACGCAAAATAGAAGGACTCTTCAACGATATGGTTACTGTTCGACTTCCAATACCGCCAGCTGCCACATAAGCTTCACCTTCTTTGTCAGATCTTAGATCTGTTATATAAACAGCACTTATAAATTCATTGTTTGGAGCACTGATCATTATATTATCTCTTCGTCTCCATAAAGCAGGGTCCTCTTCTTTGATAGCACTGTAGATTTTTCTCGAAAACGGAGTCGCATGTCCCATCATAACATCGTTGGCTTTCACAAATGACAATAAATGTAATGACACTAAAACAATCATTGGTATCGAAAACATTTTGGAATTTGATTTAATCTTTTGTAACATAGCACACACAACCACTACCTACTGAAAATGCTATGAAGATGTTTTGATCCGTTGTTACATTTATAAGAATTATGTTAGCGCGAAAATGTGATCATATTATTTTCAGCAATTCACAAGTTACTTCATAAGGTGTGAAAACGTAATGTACATTACTAGGAAGTAGTGATGCTAAACACATTTATAGAGTACTTCTGTCGCGCAATATATATTTAAACGGTATTTACGTATGACCATTGACAGAACGATCTATTCACAAGTCAGTGTAAATTTACTAAACAAAATTTACAATTCAATTGTGGTCAGGACATTAACGTTTTGATTTTTAAGAAGATCAGTTGTGCCTAGGAAATGTTTAAAGTTCTAGTATATTTTTCTGTAATTTGCGTCATTGCAAATTGCAATGATCTGTTTTTGGGGTATCCAGATTTGGCATCAAAATTGATTTACAGCAGAGTCCATGAATTGGATCCAGCTATCTGGATTCGTTCAGAGACGTTCACAGTGAACTGTTCTAAGAGTGAAGTGATAAGTGCTATACAAGTTTCAGATCTAAGGCCTGACAAGTGGGGAGAAGCATACGTGAAAGCTGGAGGTATTGGCGAACATTTTGTGACCATAGAACTGGATAGCCCTGGAGTGTTTAGAGGTTTCAATTTCTGGGTACAAGTCTTCGCGTTGCAAACAAATCATTTTATGTCGAGCCATGGGAAGTGATGAAGCACTTTAATTTATTGTATTTCGTTTATTGGTATTAAAATTGTTATAACGTTATTTGTTTTCATTGTTACGCCTTTATTACGTGTTGCTCGTTTAGTTAATTACCAGTGAAATTAACAAGCGTACACTTGTTAATTTTATTATGCTTTATATTACATCGATGGTATCATTCTGTGTTACAGTATAGCTTATTATTATTATTGAGTTAACGAGGGAGAAGAGTGAGAAAATACCTTTTAATTTCAGTCTCATGGAAGCTAATGGTAGTGGGTCCAAATAATGCAGTTTTGAGTTCTTCAATTTTTTACCGAATAACAATCATATCAGTATCGTGACGTCTCCGGAAATATATTTAGTAATATTTACCTACTACATTGTTTTAAATTCATATAACATAACAACAACCTGCCCTGTAACCAACAAGATAGTAACGTATACCACGTTATTATCTTGTTGGTTACAGGGCATAAGATTTCTTTACTAAAATACTAAACACAGTATTTATTTTCTCTAATTAAACTTTAAATATCTGTGTGTGTTGAATTTATTAGCGCTTAGTCACGTTATACGTTTTGTCAAATTAAAAATAATTGTTGATAGTAAAATAAAAACTGTATGAATTGTCTTTTAAAAAATTGTAAGCGATTACAATTTAAAAATGAACAATATATTCCATATAAAATAAAATGAAGATAACTTAACATAACAGTTATTTAAACTGATCTTCAAACAAGTAGACAATAACTAATGACCCTAAATATAAAAATAGAACAAGGCATCAAGACAAGACAAAGATATATGGATGACACAGTATCTTTGATTGAATGTGTCAACAGCACACATAGAAACCAACAAGCAAATATCAAAAAATATAAAACATACACACTTACTGCGTATCGAATGATCTTGAGAACATTTGTAACAAAACTCCAAGCAATGATGATTTATACTGTTTCCTTGTGCTTGTCTCCCGGTGATATCGAGATTTTTTCGGCAAAATAGAGATGTGTTATTCAGATATCGTGGCTACATATAACTCTGTAGCTTTTGTGTTTAGGCTCGTAACAATAAAACAAATGTATGCGGGAATATAAAAATTCGTTGTTTTGGTTGCAATGGTTTTTTATACGATCACATTGGGAGACGAAAGGGTTTCTTTATGTGTTCCAAGTGTATTAGAGTCTTAAGGATACTATTTTCTTGGCATTTATTAGGTTTTCCTGGTGGCTGTCTATCATTATGATGTACGGTAATTATGGTTGGTGTATTCTATGTTGTGTATATTTATTAAAAACATAACAGTAAAATGTTACAACTTCCTATATGGTACATACAACCCATTAAGTCGGTCCTTTTTCTAGGAAATACGGCTCTCGCATTAGATTATTAGAAATAGTAATGTGTAGATACGCCTATTGTGGAAGATTTCCGAGTATTGTAAGAAAGGCTTGATATTTGTATGAACAATTCATATAAATATGTCCTATACAAACTATTATACTGACTGGATATTATGACATAGTACAGTTAGAGTGACCGTCAACTAATGCGTCATTTACTTACGTTTGCAACCAAAAACTCCAAGTATTAATAGCATTTCTATCTCAGGAGAATAGTCATGACCCGCCATATTAACTGGTGATATAGATTTCACTTGATAAGTCTCTGTTTTGTCCTTTATGTTACTGCTTAGTTTACTATCCGAATCTTTCCAATTAATACACAAGATATAAACATATTTTTACGACTGACTGCACTGGCTTAATATTTATTATAGTTTTTAGAATACAAAAAAAAACAATAAGAAAGAATAAGAGTTAATAAAATATATACCAGTTAAGTACGACCACAAGTATAATGACAATAATGATTATTAAGCTATTTTATTTCATATCTCGAATATTATTATTAATACCTGTTTTACTTGGTATAAATAAATATAAGTCTGTATAAAGAAGCATAATAATCTCGCTCATACTTGATTCGCTAGCCAATGTTGTTTACTCTGTACTACTCTAAATACCCAGTAATGCCATAAGTCAACAAACATCTACGTGTTCAAATATCAATACTATACGTCACTTTAAATAATATCTGACGTCAAAATATTTGAAGCCGGTGTAAAATAAACATAAATGAGATGGCTCCAGTCGATACATTTGTGATATTAAGTCGGTAACTCAATTATTTCCTAAGCACCACATTAACTTAGATTGAAACACAAATAGTGAAGGTATGTTAAGAGAGCTGTTGATACCTACTTTTTGATTAAAATTATTTAGTTTTAGTTAGTTGCTTTGCATATTTGTATATATTAAATTTTTGCGTTACTGACTTACTTGCAGGTACCGCACAGCCAAAACTATTGGAGCAAGGAGCTAAAATTTGGCATGGATGTTCCTTGGGGTTGCACTAAGAAGGGATTTCCCAAAATTACTACGAGATGGGGAAGAAATGGTTAAAATAAAGTGTGTAGCTGCGGGCATCTTCTAGTATTTGATAAAATTATTAAGATTCACAGTTATATAAGTTTATTTAGTCATTTATTTATTCATATGCCATGTTTTGTCTCTATTAATACGAGCGTGTATATATCATTTTCGTTAATCAAGGGTGTCAAGGGTGAGTCACTGGTACATCCAAATAAGTAGAAGGAACACGACACTATTTCTATCAATATTAATATGTTTCTTTTTTCACGGCTATTGTTCTATCATGTGGTGTTAGAAGAATAACCGGTCCTTTGGGAGGCTTACACGGGGATATGGATCCAACGTGCAGAGGCCCGTAAAGAGTTTTAATCTAAAATGTAAATATTAGTATGTTTCTCTTATACGCGGTTATTCTTCTAACATTTCGTGTTAAAAGATTAACCGGACCTTTGGAGGGCTTACACGGGGATATCGATCTAACGTGCAGAGGCCCGTAGAGAGTTTTAACCCGGCATCATGGGGGTTGGGTCTCTGAGACCCGTAACATTTTATTTCATTTATAGTTCACTTACGCTCTTCTCAGTAGCTAGAACTGCTAGCGTCATAGGTAACACATTAGACGTGAGGTGAGATAACTCCCACTGCCACTAGTGGGAGTTATACGTGCACCAAGTTCAAAAAGGTATGCGAGACTCATCCCCGCAGATAGTGTAACAATGTCGTGCCATTTTGTATACATATTATTTTAATTGTTTACCGTGTATTTATGCTAGTATATTTGTATTTTTCTTGTTCTTGTTTACGATTTAAATTGATTATATACAGTTCAAAGTATTTTATTTGTGATTTTTGTAGGTACCTAGTAAAAATGGACGGAGAAGACAAAGAAATACAGCATATACTGTCGATTTTACAAGAGTCTTTTCCACGACTCTGTTTATACATAATCTAGTTTACTACAAAAAAGTGACATTAAAATATTAAGATTGATTGTTAATTAATAATAGAGTAACATTTAAGTAGAAGGGAAATACTTTGTTACCATTTGTCGTTTATTTTTAAATGGTCTAATAAATCTGATTAAAACATGATATAATATAATATTTCCTTTTATTTATTTACATAAATATCTAATAAACTAAACACTAATGAAAATAATCTTTTTCATTCATAAAGTATTGAAATAACTTATATCTTATAAACGGGTCTGTGAGACCCACCCAACATCCGTGTAACACTTTTCTACCCCCATGAACCCAGGTTAATCTAAAATGTGATGGGACACGTGCAGCGGAGCCTCCACAACTGCACTATTAAGTACAGCTATGGACTAGCCGCAACACGTTTTGGATTATTTTCTTCATATGGAATGTAATAAAATTAGGCTATATTACTATTATTATTAGTATTTTAATGAAAGTCTTTATCACCCTCGTTTTATTTCGACTGTGGTATATGACTCGAGTTTGGGGTAGGTTATTTGCTCTTACTAAATTTAACAGAATAGGTATTGACTATTTATGGAGCTGTTTAAATTCAGTAACAATATGCCACTTGTTGCTGGCACATACCTACACGTAAGAAATAAATGAAGTCGGTAAAAATAAACATCATTAATATTGCCAGACGTAC
Source organism: Euclidia mi (assembly GCA_944739405.2). Taxonomy (NCBI): domain Eukaryota; kingdom Metazoa; phylum Arthropoda; class Insecta; order Lepidoptera; family Erebidae; genus Euclidia; species Euclidia mi. The sequence goes on from OX123192.2 coordinate 31,681,028, forward strand.
ATAATTATTCGAAATTGTCTAATTATTCATTGTCAAAACTAGTTGTGTTTCTGTACGCAACTGGTGGAAAGATAGAACAGATTTTTAAAATTGTGTCGTAGTCCCCCAGAAGGGACTAACGGGATCATTATCAAAAAAGTGTGACTGACACTGTCCACCAGTGGTATCCACAGTTTCTGTCATTCAAAGCCGGACAATGAGAATTATTAAACAAAATCGAAACTGTCTTTCAGTGTGGGACAATTGGGTGAACTGATGACATCAGCAGCAACAACGGCACCGCTTCGAAAAAATCGATCAATTTGAAAAATTTTGGTGGTTAACACAGCTCTATATAATTCGATAACCAAAACGAACAGTTCGAGTAATTCTTTTATTTCTATTGTATTCAAAGGATTGCCAAGCGCCATGTTATTGCAGCCGGGTCTACCCAACGGGGGGCGGATCACCATGTTGAAATATAAAAATATTTTCACAATCCCCTACTGTTTTGGATGTTAATTCGTTTTTCGAATCTATCTTATTCTTATTCTGTGTTGGGTAGGAGCCAAATGTATGTGTATTTGGGTGTCGTCGTCCTATGTGTAAATAAATCTTTCTTTATCTTTCGGACGCATTTTTTTATTTGTGGCGTTGTTCTTCGAATGGGTCAGGAGTCAAAGTTTTAAGATGTGCTCACGAATTTTATAGTGACTGCATGTAATAACTTTAAGCATACGTTTGTAATACAGTGGATTCAAGTTGACCTAAGTATTATTTTGTTCTGCTGTTAAAAATTATAGTTATTACTATGCTAGGCGATCCTATCATATCACATGGGGATTATAAACGTCGCTAATAAAGAATCAATTGTAAAATGCATCTGCAATTATATCGAAATGTTCAGGTTTAGACAACAAATAAAAATAGATAATATTGTCATTTTATGTCTCTAAAATCAACCGTGTCCCATAGGTTCTTACCTATGGGACACGGATGTAGGTCTTCCTACAGAATTAATCGTGTCGTAAGTATTTAAAGTTATGTGAGAATTAAATCGTTCAGTTCCACTTGCTCTCTCCTCGGTATGAGCACATTAACCCTTAAATGGTATCGGGGTCAATTTTGACCCCAAAGCTTCATATTTTTAATCACGCCTTTTCAGTAAAAGCACCTACACTCTTGCGCATCGGGGTAATCTCATTACGTCGTGGAGTGCGGTGGGTGACGGACGTGCGTCACTTAACTGCTACTGAGAACGGAGATATGTACACTGCTGGGGTCAAATTTGACCCCGATACCGGAAGTGTACATTTTATTGTATGATTTATGTCATAATGTTTCACTATTTTATACTTAATTTATATATAATTTTTACGTGACGGTGAAATCTCACAGCTTTAGGAAGACCTAAACGAAGAATCTGGCCCCGAATTAATTCAGGACGCCACAATAGCTGTTTGTGAACAGAAAATTATCAACGTTTGTGAGGAACAAATAGATTAATTGTTTTAGATTGTCATTTTTTTTATTATTCGTGATCTCATAGGAAGTTCCTATTTTTCATTATAGTAGTTACAAAAACGAATACAAAATGTTTTCTTGTATTATTTTTTCTTTTTATATATAAATAAGAATACCTAAAGTAGAGTCTTGTCAAATAAGAAGATACTACCTGTTTTATTTATTAAATATGTGATCTCTTGTTAAAACATGATACAAATTTAATAAAACATTACATTGTAAGTCCTTTTTTCCTAAATAAAAATAAAATTTATAATGTACAGTTGTATCAGTTGTTATATAATGGCATGACATTATAGTCGATAACATGTTATATCATTTTATATTACTGTGTACTAATATCTGGGGTCAATTTTGTCCCCCATACCACTTACGTTGCCTTTTTTAGCGAAACCAGCTAAGAGTTAAGTCGATAGTTTTGACTGTTATGAAAAAGTTTAACAGTTGCTGCAGGTCAGTTTTCTTGTTACAGAACGAGATTTAATTTGCCTCAGCTAGGAATTTTATTCTCTGGCAAGGTAATCGTGCTCCACCGTGGCCTGACGGATATTGTCGTCTAGTACTAGGAAGTACTCCGGTACTAAGAAGACAACAAACCGTTAAAGATCCAGAATCTCGCTATTAGAAGTATTTACACGTGATTGCCAAAAATCCAATCAGACGATAATATCCGTCAGGCCATGGTGCAGTACGATTACCTTGTCAGAGAATAAATTTCCTAGCTGAGGAAAATTAAATCTCGTTCGTGGCTTCGACATTAATAAAATGAAATGAAATAAAAAAATATTCTGACTCCACACAACAAGTAACATACATAAAAAATATACACAGAACAGTCATATGAACAAAAAAAAACATAACAATTACAACAGAACAAACAGTATTAAAAAAGAATAATAAACTTATACAGACAGGAGAAGAAAAAAGTTGTTTTTAGGTCAGTTGAGTGTGGTCAAAAAATTACCTAATTCGGCATGTGCCACGCGCATACCTGGCTCCGATTTTCAATCAGGCCCTCAAGTGACTCACGTAAGAGATATCAGAAAATATAAAGGTATAAATAGATAGGTAGGTACATAATATAAAATAAATAATGTACTAATAGTAATAAAATTACGTAAATAAATATTTTATTAAAACATAATACATGTAAATAGTATTAAATTTGTATAATAAGTGTATACCTATCAAGGAAAAAAATAATCTTGGTATCCTCACGCTGGTCTAAACTTTTGTACATAAGCTATCCCTTAGGGTAACGAAAGTCCTGTCCTCTGAGGTCGTCTCATTAGACTAAAAAGGAAAATCTGGTAACGTCTAGAAATTAAAAGACTTATAGTGTGGCCATTAGTGCTGTGCACTCCCTGAGGTATGCGCGGCGAGGTGGGAGGCGAAGAAAAAAGTGCATGAGTTCACATGAGATCGATACATGTCGGACAGATCTTACGATATCAGTTTGCATTTCAAAGGCAAGACTTGTGGCGGGACGATGGTCGGAGGCTATCTATCTGTAATATATTATACTTACTTAGTTGATTAAAATGTAACCCAAATATACTCATATTTTATTAACAATATGCAGGTGATAAATAAGAACTAAACTTATAATTCAAAGCAGGACTTGTTTTATTGAACATTTTTTTATATTTACAAACAATTATATATTCTAACGAAAGTTATTCTGACATAGATTCTGTTTCAAATTCATCTTCCATTTCGTCATCATTTTCATCTTCCACTTCGCCACCGGAACTTGAATCAGAGTCTTGCAAATTTATTATGAATGAATCGATAACATTATGAACCTACTATCGCGACTCCAGTAATCATTTTCATTTTTCTGGACATGATCGTCGCATCTCTGCCATTTTTCCGCCGTCAATTCCGAAAACAATTTATCCAATAAGATTATCTTTTTGTCTAGAGAAGAATTAATATAGTTTTGGGCTATGTTGTTTTTAATATCAGCCCAGACCAACTCAGTTGGATTTAAATCTGAATGGTACGAAGGTAAACGCAGAACAGTGTGTCCACTGGCTTTCAGGAGTTCGTCAATTCTATACACTGGTTCTTTTTGTGTATTTTTATGCGAAGTAGCAGTTGAGCCTTTGACATGGTTCCTGAAAATTCTACATTATGGCGTAGCAACCAGTTCTGCATTTCACTTTTAAGGCTTGATATAGTTGGTTTCTTCTCAATCTGAACGCTGTGGTAAGACGCGTTGTCCATTACAACCACAGAATTCGCCAGCAACTTATCTTTTAACTTTTCATCTACCCACTTATAAAAAGTAGGTCCGCTTATATCTTCATGATAGTCACCGATTCTAGCATCAGATTTGAATATAGTCAATGCATCATCCACTAAGCCATTTCGACACCCAGCGTGGAGAATTACCAATCGCCGTCCTTTCCCAATATCAGCATGAATTCCGGGTTCTGACGATGATTGCTAACATTTGCTGGCATGGTGACTGGCGCTGTAATATTAGGCTGCTCTATAAGGATATGTCTCTTTGATTTGCATTTTTTGAAACGGTAGCCCATTTTGTGTAAAAGCTGTCTTAAATATTCCCGTCCACAATTCAATATGCCATCCTGTCTCAAACTTGATAGTAACTTACGGACACTTGGTATTTTTTTTTTCAACTTCGTAAAACTGATGAATTTTTCTTCTGATAACTCCAAGGTCAAAATCATCCACTACGTGTTTTTTCTTTAGAACTTTTGGTTTTTGGCGTTTTGGCGATTGAAATTTTAATTGGCTTGAATTTTCAATTGATAAATAACCCGCAGAAATCACATTATACACGGTTCTTTTGCTGTACCCCGTAGCCTCCGCAACGATTTTGGCAATATTCACGTCATTTTTAAATTCAAAGCTTTCTTTGTCTGCTTTTCTTTTCTTAAAATATTCAGCCACCTTAAAAATGACAGTCTTCATATCACGAGATAACGCACGACCCATCTTTGAATATTTATCTCATGTGCGTCTGACATACAGTACGTCTGACAGTTAGGGAGCTAGTTTCAAAATCATTGAAACTAGCTCTCTCTTTATTCTTCACACGTAACTAATGGCGTTATTCTTCTTACATCATAAGTTTGAAGAATTACCGATAAGAGAAACAAAAAAAAATTATAATAATACCCCTCTGGGGCAGTCGTTATCTCACCATGAGACTAACGCAATCTCAGAGGGCAGAGTAACAGCTTTCAAACATCATCTTCATCCTGCGATATAAACAAAAATTGTATTACAAGCTGAAAAGAAAGTTTACAAACTCGATTTTTCAGTTTAGTCAGATAACACCTTTGTCCACTTACTCCTTCATTTAGTTTCCATAAAAGTAGCAATAGTCCATCGTTATTGCCTGTTGCGGCTAACCCGTGACTGTACTTAATAGTGCAGTTATGGAGGCTCCTCAGTAGGTGTCCCATCACATTCTAGATTAAAACTCTCAAAGGGCCTCTGCGCGTTGGACCTATGTCTCCGTGTACGCCTGCCAAAGGGCCGATTATTGTTCTAACAAATTAGAATAATACCCGTGAAAGAGAAACAAATATAAATAACATATATAATTTTTAGCTTTGCTAAAATAACACAAATTTTATGAAATTTTCGAAATTATGATATTATATAAAATATAGTACGAACCGGAACAACTGTCTGCCATTAAGTTTTTCTTTTAAAAAGATATAGGTTTATTTTACGATATCAAAGCGGCAGACATGCTGTGAACACGTTTTGAAAGACGATTTTCATGCTTTTCGACTTCTAGACACGCCTAAAGGAACCCTCTATGGGAATAGTGAACCCCCATTTGATCTACGGCAGATGTATTAGTATAACTAGCATTAATTTAAACCTTGCTACTATACCGTAAGTCTGCGGAACACTGGCTCTTAGACTAATACAAAACAAATTATTAAAGTTAAATAAATAAAAATAATAAACAAATTAATAAATGGGTATATCAATCTTTTTTTTATTTGGTGATTTTAGCATAACTTACTGTGATCTTTCTGCTGTAAATATTGTGTTTTTGGAAAATAAACTCACTTATAAATCACTTATAAGCATTCTCTATCGTTTGATTTATATTTCCAAAATAATGTTGACTATAATAAAATTATAATACTTGGCTAACATAAACGACCTCTAGCGGCAATTTTTGTAAAACTGACGGCAAAAAGTAGCCTGTAAGTTAAAAAGGTGGCGCTTGCGTCGCCTAAAATGTCGAAGTTGCCGGTCTATTTCCAGTTATAATATATTAGCCTATGGCCGCCACGAGCGTTGACGGCGCACTGACAGAGCGCAGCAGCCGATTCTTACCCCCCGTCTCGCCGCGCGCATACCTCAGGGAGTGCACAGCACTAATGGTCACAGTATAAATGTAACAGGGATAAGGCTACTAGCCTTATCCCTGTTACATTTAATGTATGATAATGTTAATTTAATTATTTGATAAAGTTCCTTACTAAAAACTTTACATTTAAAATCCTTAAAAAATCTAAATAAATATCTGCACGTGATTGTCAAAAACTCATTCACAAAAGGCAGTTTTTAAATAAAAAGCTCACTCCATTGATACGAAAAAATATGAAACGGGAGCTCAAAGTAATAAAACCTTATATTCATATAAGAATAGTGCCATTTGTCATAGTGAGGAGCGGGACTCAGTCGTTCGTTTGTGTATCGCCTGAACGCTTCGCCCCGACCGGCCAGATTAATCAATATAGCTGGATGAAATTAATCTAGTTGTGGACTTTGATTAGGCAATACATGCTTGTTTGTTGACCAAGGTGATGTATTGTTTTAGTCTTTAACGATTTATACACATCGTATGGTGTTTTTGTTTATTTTCTGCACTTAATGTATCGAGACTCTTAGTATATCGAGGTAAAGTAACACTTTAGTGTTGCGCTTTCATTGGCGAGTGAGAGTGCCGGTGACCATCTTCTCTTTCTTCAACAGTGGTATGAGTATACCAGTCCTCTTCAAATCATATGTGACTTCTATGGTTTTTTGGGTATCCATAGGACACATAAATTGCGTACCATCATGCGATATATGCTACGTATGCTCGTTTGCCACCGATCATAGAAAAAATAGCTCTTTCTTACCCGACTAACATTGGTCGTAGTCAAAAGTAGTCTTAGTGCAACAAAGTTAGACAATGCTTACAGAGACCACTAAGAGATAAAGCACCTGAAGCCGCTAGTCCTGACTCATCTTGGGCGGCTAGAATAATTAGAATAATCCGAACATAATATTAATCGGACGACTGATTTGCGCAGCGGGGGTGTAAGCTACTGCTACGCCGAAAGCCGCGGGTTCCATTCCCGCTCAAGTCAAACATTTGTGTGCATGATCATAGATGTTTGTCTTGGTCTGGGTGTTTCTAAGGATAATATGTATGTATTTACAAAAAAAATTATGTATCTTTATTTATTATGTAGTACCCATAGTACAAGCTCTGCTTAGTTTGGGACTAGATGGTGAATTGTGTATGTGGTAGAATACTATATAATTAATAGCAAACTCACACGAAAACAATACTAAATGTTAAACAAATATCAGAATGAATATTTATACTTACTATAATATCTCACGCCTACAAAAAGAAAATATAAATGTTTATTCCGTGTCGCAATCAGCCTAATAAGGCGATCGCATATATAGTATACAGACATAAATCATCTGAACACACACTAAATGAAGTGGCGAGAGTGAAAAATAACTATAACACAAAGAGATTAGATTTATGACGTTTGCTGTTTACGAATGGGGCTTTGTTGGCCGATAAGTCGACAAAATTAAGTATACTTGAACATAACATAACTTCACGCCTTTATCCGCGAAGGGGTAGGCAGAAGTGTATTACTCATTCACACTTTGCCAGTTATGTTTCGGTCCCAATATTATAGGGGGCGAGCCTATTGCCATCTACCGGGCACATTAATAAGGGATAATTAACATTTTTAATACACACATAACTTCGAAAAGTCAGTCGTATGTGCCTGGGGTAACTGTGGTTCGAACCCGAGACCTTCGTCTCTGCAGTCCGTTACGTACACCACTAGTCTATCGCCACTGTTCTGTTTATTATACACTATATTGTTTAGTATATTTTTATACTTGAACATAACATAACAAGCAGCGATAGCTGAGTTGAGAGACCGGCAGACTGCTACGCAGAGGGTCTCGGTTTCGAATTCACGGCGCGCACCAATGATTTTTCGAAGTTAAGTGCGTCTTAAATTGTTAATTATCGCTTCCTTATCGGTGGAGAAAAACATCGTATGGAAACCTACATGTCTGAGAGTTCTCCATAATGTTCTCGAAAGACATGAGAAGTCTGCCAACCCGCACTAGGCTAGCATGGTGGACTATGGCCTTACCCTTCTCATAGTGAGAAGAGGCCCGGCCCCAGCAGTGGGACAGTATGCGACAGATGATGTATATATTTTAATAACATGAACAATTATTCGTATTTTTTCGTCGTCGTCGATTACCAGGCGGTTTCATAAGAGTATTTTTGTATAGTGTTTATATAATAATATCTATATCTAGGTATTTTTCAATTAATAAGGACATTGTCTTCAATGTAAATTTCAACCTTTATATATATTAATATATTACATACATAGTACTTAAAAACCATATATACATATAATATATATAACATTAAAATAATTATATACGTACAAAATAGATAAATTATAATCCCATGATGATTCAGTTTGTTCGTCTATATAAGTCTGGTGTTTTAGGTTTTAGGTTAGCACAATTTGAAACTACTTCGTTAGACGGAGGCAAGTTATTACAGTAATAATAATGTCATATTATGCATGCGTGAGCGAGGCAGCTGTTTGAAAGTAAGACGTTCACGGATAGAGAGAACCAAATTGTATCAACTTTTACTTCAATAGCCTCGCTTAGCACTGTGTTCGTCTAATGCCAAATAGATAAAAAATAGATAGATATATTTACATAACTGTCAAAGTGTGGGTGAGTAATATGCCTCCGCCTACCCCTCCTGGGAAACAGGCGTGAGTCTATGTATGTATGTATGCATGTATATTTACACAATGAGAAAGAAGAGATATTTTTTAGTTTTTACAGAATATCGGGCGAACCGATGAAAAACCTCGCTACGCATCACCGCTACGTAACGGTTAGCTACAGAACTTTCCACAGCTTTGCTACGCATTCTCATATCCCTCAGATATAAGGCCCCCGTGGCAAGGAAAATAAAATGTTTTTACTAGTAGTTAGCATCAAATATGCAAGCAATAAATAGCCCACTGACGAAACCAACGGATTGTTACGCAGATAAGCTTGGGATCAAACTCACGGCGCGGGCACTTGAGTTCAAAGCTATGCATGTGCGCATTAGATTGTCAGTTATTGCCTGTTAAATGACACAAGAAATCATCGTTGAAAAACCTGCTTCATGTCAGAGAATTTCGCATAATATTCTTGAATCCGAACTTGCCACTTAAACCGTGGATTATGTGACTACTCTATGTGGAAAGAGCATCATGTCTAACAATGATATTACAAACAGGGCTAATATAATATTACTTGATGAGCCCGCGAATACACGTGCGTTATTTAAGGATACTGCTCCGCTCCTGTGGCGTATAGCGTGATATTAAAAAGCCTTCCTCGATAAATGGGCTATTGAAAACTGAAAGAATTTTTCAAATTAGAGTCTAGTGTCTGAGATTAGCGCGTTCAAGCAAACAACACAGAAATATTATCGTGGATGTTTTCTCACACCGCTTAGGTGCCTCACTCATGTCTTTAGCAAACTCAGTCTAAGACTTGTCGGAACAGCTGCCAACCTGTCTGAGCGTACAACGTTCGTTCAGACTTCAACAATATCTTGGAGGTATTATTATATGGCTGATTATTATCAGCCATATAAGTGAAGGCTGGCGTTCACTGAAATGATAAATGTTAGACACGGCGGTAAAATTATATTTGATAGTAATAAACTTACTTGGAGGTAATAGTATCCAACTTATACGTGAAGGTAATATAGTACGCTAAAGTGCCAGTGGGCTGGCAATTTCTTTAGACGGACTGATGGAAGATTGTTCTGATTGTTCAAGCATGTTCTGGAGTGGCGACCACGACTGGATAAGCGTAAGGTAAGGCCTCTGGTAGAGTAGACCGACAAACTGAAAAAGGTGTCTGGGACGGACTGGATGAGGAGGGCTAAGGACCGCAGCGGATGTTGGATGCCTTTGTCCAGCAGTGAAATGCGATTGGCTGATTGAGATTGGGTAACTTTACAGGTAAAACGGGACCCTTATCATAGAAATTAATCATCTGTCTGTCAGGAATATTTTTCTTGTAAACGCTGCGACTATAGTATGCACGATTTCTGTCCATGTTGTATTATGTAGATAATAATCGATTAGTTAGTTTAACATCAGAAAAATAATGAATACACTAAAATTATTGGTAGGATTATAAAATACATCATTAAGTACGTGCACCTAACTAACACCTAACTTTCACTATTATGATAATAGGTATTTATAAAAGACTCAGAATAAATAGTTACTTACAGTAAACGGAGTGTTTTCGCTATTATAATAAAGGGATGATTCTAACTAGTAAAATCAGATACTTTTAATGGAATGTTAAGCATGACCTAGGAACGTCATATTTTTTTGCAGTCAAGTAGAAAATTAAATATCAATAAATTGTCAATAAAAATGTAAAATGGAGGTATTTAATTATTTGAATAATGTTTGAAACTGCCCGTCTTTTGGCATTTTGTACTAGACTAAAGAACTTATGTTACATTTTACTTGCAGGAAACATGCCTATTATAAGCTAGAAATTCATACTGTGAAAGTTTAGCCTGGCTGTCTCGCTTCACTCGTTTACATGTCAACATGTAAATAAGAAATCTGATACAACGCAAGCAATTTGTAATGAAGTGTTGTACAAAACTAGTAAATTAAAAAATGAGGTATCTAGTTAGATTGACAATTTCAATAATCTTTCCTTCCTGCATTCACACGCATGGAATACGGCTTATCTCCTTGAGAGGAGATTTAATAAAGTTTGCCTTCCAACAAAATTAGTTCACCGGGTTAGATGTGGAAATGTAACGGGCAAGCAGACGAAGTTACTTTCTCATTTACAATAGCAAAATGGATTAGTATTGGAATTACGGATGGATTTATTTGTAGTATGAACGAGACGGCTACGGCTCCGCTCGCGTGAATTTTACAACTAATTTTTCTTCAGGAATCATCTGTTGGTGAAAACCGTACAAAATATTGACAGAGAGGATGACCGGGGCTTTATTTTTTAATATGTATAAGTTACACATGAACTTTACTGTCATGTTTGATTTTACCTGTGTTATGGGTAACAGAGCTCTTCCTCACAAACCCACATAATTTCGACAGGTCACGAATAGAGTTACTCCATTCATGACAATGGAGTTACTCCATTGGTGACATGGTGTCCGTCACAGTTTATCTGGAAGATACGACCTATCCATAAACGATATATTGGAGCTTAGTATCCATAAACCAACACAAACCCGTGCTTGCGTTACTATCGAACTTATGGTAAACCGATATTTAGTTACATGCGCCATTAAACGTTATAAACATTATAAACTACAATATTATAATAAGTAGAGTCGTATTCAAAATATTTTATAACATTCCTGTCATAACATTTGCGACCGGTTGGCACAGCGGGAGTGTAAGCGACTGTTACGCCGAAGGTCGCGGGTTCGATTCTTGCTCAAGTCAAACATTTGTGTGCATGAACATGGATGTTTGTCTTGGTCTGGGTGTTTCTATATATATTATGTATGTATTTACAAAAAAAAGTATATAATATATTAAGTTTATCCATTATCTAGTACCCATAACACAAGCTCTGCTTAGCTTGGGACTAGATGGTGATGTGTGTATACATACATACATAGACTCACGCCTGTATCCTGGAGGGGTAGGTAGAGACTACGGAACGCCATTTGCAACGATCCTGACATACCTCTCTTGCTTCATCCACTCCCATCAAGTTTCTCATGCATGCTCTTCTGTTTAGGGTACTTCTGACCTGTCCTTTTTTAGGATGTCTCCAATCTGGTCAGAGAACGTCCGCCTAGGTCTTCCTCTTCGTCCTGTCCCATTCACACTTGCCTTATATATCTTCTTTGTCAGTCTTTCGTCATCCATCCTCTCCATGTGCCCAAACCATCTTAACATGCCTTTCTCGATGCTTGTCACTACATCTTCTTTTACCCCACACCACTCACAGTGATGTGTGTATGTGGTTGAATATTATATATTATTATTATCATTATACTTGGCTTCTCTAAAATTAAGAATAAAAGTTTCAAAATATAAAGTTTAGTCTCGTAGCTTACGAATAAAATACGTGTATTTTAAACAATTTAACATATAACTTTTTGGGATGAATATTTTTAGTTACAAAATTTTGTGTGTTATTATTTTAATAAAAATAAATTCATAAAGTGAAGATATTTTTATAGAACGTCATTCATTTTTATAGAAAGTTGCAGGTTGCGTGGGTTCGATACACAAACTGAGGTTGTATGTCCTGGCCAATACCCGTCGGGGGGTAGCGACGAATGCTTCGGCGATACCTTACCCTCTGACATACGGGTACATGAGGAACATGGGTTGGTTTTTTAGTCAGTAAGAGTCTGACAGTCCCCTTCGCCCTTCCCCCAGGCCGGAGGGACTCCATGAAGATTTTCAAACCCAACACCAAAAAAAAAGGTTGTATGTCTGAGGTTCGAAACAAAAGACATTTTTAATATAATGGTTCAATGATCTCATTGACTATCACAGCTTTCTTAAAATGAATATTACAATAAGTTATACTGCACATAGCATATATTGAAGAATAACATCGTAAGTGCTATGCAATGAATTGGTTTTGTAAATTGGTTTTAGGTTTTCATGATAGATTTTAACTATCGTAGCCAATTACATTAAAAGGGGCATTTATTTTTCTGAATGATAACTTAAAAATAAGTGTATTGATATTCATTATGTTTTAAATATACGTTATTTCTGAAGTACCTGAAAATCCATGCACGCTTCATAACATACAGTAAGTAAGACTGAGCTTAAATATTGGAATACTAATAATAATAATATTCTACCACATACACACATCACCATCTAGTCCCAAGCTAAGCAGGGCTTGTGTCATGTATACTAGATAATGGGTAAACATACATATTATTATATACTTTGTTTTTGTAAATACATACATATATAATGATTCGTCTGGAGAGAGCCCAGAGATGTATATCAAAGGTAATGACTGGTAAGCCTAGAAGATTTTCGACTTCTGAACTCTATAGACTGTGTAAGGTACTTACGGTTCGACAATTATATATACTCCAAGTCACTTTGCGCAAGCATAGTGAAATATCGTAGGACGTAAAGTTTGTCAAAGAAACGCAAAGATCTGACAGAGTATGTACTATTAAAATGCACAGAACTACCTTGGCATGTCGTCAATATTACTTTTTAAGCCTCAAACTTTATAATAAACCTAATAGGGAGCTCAATATATATCCATTGACTATTACAATGGCCAAGCTCAAACTTACAGGATGGGTTCTTTCTCTAAATTATGACCAATGTAAAGACATCATTACATGAAATACTAAACATAAACATTTCACACTCATATCACACACACACATACATATCTATCACCCAGACACTCATACACCCATACCTACATTCAATATACATACACGACTTACATCGCTCACACATGTCACCACTCATACTAATAATATCTACAAATTATACAACTATCCATAGATAACATTAATTACAACTAAAATATTAAATGTGAATTGCTTACCTTTGTTTTAACTTTAAAAGTATTCGCCCACATGTTAATGGCTACGACACAGTTTATACTAATGTAGCCATTACCGTTTAAGCTTTGTATAATTGTATAAGGTGTTTAATAAACGCATTTGAATTAAACGAATTGGAATTTTAATTTGAATATTATACATAGAAACACCCAGACCAAGACAAACATCGATGTTCATGCACACAAATGTTTCACTTGAGCGGAAATCAAACCCGCGGCCTTCGGCGTAGCAGTCGCTAACACTCCCACTGCGCCAACCGGTCGTCTAAGTTTCGACTACAATGATTAGACTTTTACGGTACGGTGATCAGAGGTTTTAACAGTATACACCTGTTTATGTATGTCCAGACACATTGAGTAGAAGAATACTGTGGTTCAAGTAGTCAAAATGTTGTGCGATCGATACAGGTTTGTTTTGAATCTGAGTGTTTTTTTACGTCCGTTACTTGAATGTTTTTAATAATAGGCGGCAAGCGAGCTGACGGATCGCCTGATGACAAGCAGTTATCACCGCAGGAGTCACAAGGGATGGGATAAGGAGTGGAATGAGGGATAGGGAATAGGGGATAGGGCCTACGGCACTCCCACTCACCGAACGAAACGCAACAGTTTAGGTACTGTTACTTTACGTCGATTTTCTGAGAGAGGGTAGTACTTCCCCAGCAAGCTCTTCAAGCAATCAGCAAGACTCTACTACCGTGCTGAAATCAGCAAGGCTCTACTACCACATCTACATACTACATCCAAGTGAAACTCTATCTGGTTCTATATTTTTTTTCATAGTGCAAGATGTACCTTTAAAATTAAAGACCAAAAAATAAATAATAATATGACATTCCACGAAGTATAAATATTATATTTGTATACATTAGTAAAACTGAATCTGAATGTAAAACATAAACATAAAATTGTTGTACTGAATTTGATATTCATATCATTATTTCTTTGATCATTTTAAGCTCCGAAACCTGACGAGCGGTATTTTAATTTTTCCTTTTATATTTTGCACAAACAAAAAACATATTCAATTTATAATAATACGTTAAAATATCAGTAACATGTTGGACGTATATGAAAGCTTTGGAGGAAGTAATCCGATTTCCACGTTGTCAGGATAGGACGTGTACACTGCTCATGTATTTTTCAGAATTTCATTACATATTTTTTTAACAGCGTTGTTCATAACCTGTCTGACAGTTTTTATTTGATCCTGAAATATTACTTTTAATTATTACATAATTATTTAAAGCCAATTACTAAAATTTTTGACATCATACCTAGTTGGTACGATTTTCCTCGCTTATGAGTTTTAGAGTTCGTAAGACTTTTTAAAGGTCAAATATTGAAAGCAAATGAAATCGTGAGATACAGCTAAAAATATTATTTGTAATATAAATTTATTCTTCTAGGACTTCCTCAGGAATCATACTATGTATGGGTGAAAACTGTACATAAACCCGTTTGGTAATTTTTGAGCTTACCGCAGACAAGACAAGACCCGTACTTCATTTTATACTATGCATAGGTTTATCTCTATAAGTAAGCAGTGTAGACGATCCATCCGTTGCAAATCAGATCACCGTCCAGTGCAATTGGAAAATGTAAATAGTATCATCCTCGAGACATATTAGAGCGATCTCAATCTTGACCGGACGTCATATGCATGTAATACATATTATGTGTTCTGTATGAAATGGTAGTTTGTGCGCATAATTATCATCAGTCCTGTATATTGTCCCACTCTGGTCACGGGCCTTTTCTCACTATGAGAAGGGTAAGGCCATAGTCCACCACGCTGTCTTTCGAGAACATTATGGAGAACTCTTAGACATGCACGTTTCCTCACGATGTTTTCCTTCACCGTTTAGCAACTGATAATTAACAATTTAATACGCACTTAACTCCGAAAAGTCATTGGTGGATTCGAACCCGAGACCCTCTGCGTAGCAGTCTGTCGGTCTCTCCATTCAGCTATCGCTGATGTGGGCATAACGATATGAATTAAATTAATTTGGCACAGGTATACAGTGATATCTCAGCAACTATAAAATTTTCTTTCCAATCCTCAAATAATGTAAAAAGCGAAAGCACGCTCTATAATTATAACAAAAAAATGCAAAAAAGAGAAGTAACGCAAGTTAAAACATGCGTTCATATAATTCAGCATACGTCATCATAACAGATTATATTAATAGGGAAATATTTAAAACAAAATACTCTAATTATTTTTATGTCTGTTTAGCTGACCGCGTTTGTGCAGACTAATCGCACAAATGCCTGGACATATCATGAATTTAACTGGAAAATAATGTAACTATGTTATAAGGAGTAACTTATGTAGCTACATTGTCGTATTGGGTAGATACCTGTAACCACTCCCACGCCACGTCCAGCCCGAGCGACTATTATACCCTTGTACGTCCGGATACGCGCAGCCATTATTCGGGTGTCGCCGCGCTCGCATGTTGTAACATAAAAACCTACATAGATACTTAACTATAACAGCTAGAATAAAGAAAAAACTGCAAAACAATTCTACAAGAATGCCGATTAAAACTATGTATGTCTTAAGATCTACAAATTTAATTTAAGCTGTTAAAAACAGGTGTGAAGATTAAATTCGGTCAAAAATAAACATATAAATATTATTAATTCGCACCGCAACAAAAAATATTGTTAATTTTACCAATAAAACAATGTCACAAAACTAGACATATGTGCCTTTCGAATGATGCATAAATGTTTATGTTTAATTATCGCTAAGTAGTTCAATAAATCGAAACAAAACACCTCTCTTGTTAATTTTGTCGCGAAATCTCGTGCGCTTTCGTCTCGCTCGCGAAGCCAAAATATAAGCAATATGGCCGCTTATCTGAGGACTCGTTCACACTTTTTAATTTACGCAACTTAAAAATAGGTATTCATATTTTTTGTAGTTGGGTTTTAAATTAAACACCAATAATAAATTTGTACAAAATATATTATAAATGTGTAAATCGAATTATATAAAAGTAAAAAATAAATCTGATGTAAAATTCATCATCAGTTGGTGATCTAAACGTATTGTATGTATTAATTTAAACAAACAATCGAATTAAGGCCAACACATAATGACTTACAAACTCATAGCAGTGCAGCTTCAAGCAGATAATAAAATGCACATGCACATACTATGAAGAGATAAATATTTTCAAAACCAACTATGGCAATAAACAAATGAGCACAATACATACGGTATTTATATTATTATTATATCGACAAATAAATGATATTGTTTATGAATTATTATCAATAAATCACAAAATGATAATTAGTGATATGAAATTGTAGAACACATCCTCCATGTTAGAAAGCGAAGTTAAAAAGAGAGCAAAAATATAGTTGATTGAATCAGGCGTTACTTGGCGGAACTCCATTGTAACCTAATGAAAGGAAAGAGGAACCCACCACGCACCCTCGGATTGACCACCCCAACTATTGCAATAGAAAAAGGTTGACAATACCGAACTCCTCTAAAAGGATAAGGGATATAGGAATGGTATGGGTTCCAGGAATATACCTGACTTGCAGTATCCCGCTGTATGCGCCAACTATTCCTCGACACGTGTTTCGCCTCTGCACGAGGTATCCTCAGGAGCGATGGGCAACGACGAGGTCGTTGCCCATCGCTCCTGAGGATGCCTCGTGCAACGACGAGGTCGTTGCACGTGTGGTTGACGGCATAGAATACAAGTGTCACCACCCCCTATCTTCCCGTGGGTGTCGTAAGAGGCGACTAAGGGATAACACGATGCAAATACCATCTTTGCGTAGAGACGGAAAACTCGACATCAAACCCTATACGACTGCCTCGTTGGTCTCGCGGCATAAATGTGTGCGTGGGATCGGGAGGTCCCGGGTTCGATTCCTGGGTCGGGCAGTGCTATTGGGTTTTTCTGTCACGAAATTCTCAGTAGCAGCACGGAGTCTGGAAATGTGCCCGGTACGACAATAGGCTCGCCCCTTATTACGTGGGACTAAAGTATATCTGGCGAAAAGTGGGTGTAGAAATACACCTCTGCCTACCACTTCGGGGATAAAAGGCGTGACGATATGTATGTATGTATGTAATTATAAAACACAAATCATCTAGTTTGATTTTATGTATAATAATCTAAGAAACAATTAATAAAACTTAAGTACTTACGACATTACTTGGCTGGTACTCCATAACACTTGTTCACACAACACGGCGAAATATACGCTAAACAAAAATATTTTTCATTTATTTGTCCAGGCTTTTTACACTGCCATCTCGTATTTAAATGGTAAAATAGTTAGTTAACTGTTGATTCCAAACACCAAAAGTTAAAAAAATACCGTGAATTGTCCTTAGATGGCAGTATTAAAAAACTTGGCGCTATGGATACTATGGTAACCGGGACGTGCAACGCTACTTTTTGTTTGGGTACCGTTGTACCCATGGACCTTTGAGTAGGTAAAGGCAATTGTATATTGATATAAATAAATAAATAAAAATAAATAAACTTCGATTAGCTTTACTTTCGAAAAATAATTAGAACCCGTAGAACTAAAGCACCATACAGTTGCCAAAATACTACACTTACGAACTAATAATAATGGGCTAGTACAAAGTAATAATGTATTTATTAAAGGGGCAAGAACTGCTGAAGTAAATCCTGAAACGTTCTACTCCAGCCAATTTTATTTTAAGCTTCAATGCATTAGATAACGATGCTTCCGCGTTTTTTCTACTGAATAACGATGGGGAAAATTATAAGAAAATACTCCGCTCTCATGCTTATTTTCGTTGTTTGTTTTCATAGTATATTGTAGCAGATAGTATTGATGCCAAAACGTTGTTTTATTGATAATTGGGTATCATAACGCTGCTTTGCTTACTAACGATTTGCTTACTAATGGTGTTGTGGAGATCTAAATTACTATTTCATAAAATAGGTCTTAAATTATACCTTTAGTCTGACATCGTCAGTTTAGCTTTATCTATGACCGTTTTATTTCATAGATTTTAAAGTAATTCGAATAAAGAATTACCTCAAGATACTAGCCGTGGCCCAAAGTTTCATAGCGCTGACTTCAAAATAACGAACTTTCGAACAAACCGTTGAGGACTAGAATATTAAATGATACTTTCTGACTGAGCGCCGTTGTCATAAAAAAGTGCTTAGGCTCTGTGATGATATGTTAAGTAGGACAAGATATTGATTTTCAGTATAATCTTTTTTTTTTTTTACAAGCCTGAATTGGTGTCCCACTGCTGGGCAAAGGCCTCCCCTTCCGACTTCCATTTCTCACGATCCGCTGCCATTATTTGCCAATCTTTTGTATAATCTTTACCTACGCCAAATTTCCATTTGCGTAATTTTACATTTCCATTTGCGTAGTTTCACATTAGACTGCCTCCGTGGTCCAGTGGATAGCGTATGCGACTGCTGATCGGAGGTCCCGGGTTCGATTCCCGGGTCGGGCAAAAGTGTTACTGGGTTTTTCCGAATTCTCAGTAGCAGCATGGAGTCTGGTGATGTGCCCGGTAACGACAATAGGCTCGCCCCCTATTACGTGGGGCCTAAAAATTCATGGCGAAATGTGGGTGTTATATTACACCTCTGACTACCCCTTCAGGGATATAGGCATGAGCCTATAAAAAATAAATAAATAATAATTTAAAAACCAAAACAAACAAAACTACCTTAAGATAAAATGATTATTTTGTTGTAGGTTAAGTACTGTAAACTATTTTTCAAATTATAGTAATCAAATCATAATTACGATCTAAGATTCCGTTACATATTAAATCGTGTTAAAAATATTATACGCCGTGTATATAAAGAAATTGCTTCATTGAAAATAATACACATACTCACGTGTTATTCCCATAGAGGTAGGCAGAAACAACAGCTTCTATCCTTACAAATCTCACGCGCTTCCTTTACATTCATTACTCTTTTCAGACATGCTCGCCGGTTACAGGTGCCTCGGACCTTTCCATTTTTCAAGATGGTCCCCTATTTGGTTAACGAATGTCCTACGAGGTCTGTCGCGACCGACTTGCCCATACATATTTGCCTAATATATTTAATTCGTAATTCTTTCTTCACTCATTCGCTGCACGTTTTGGTTACTTTATTTTGTCAATTAAATGCCATAGGAAGCCTCCATAATACACTGAAATAAAGAGACAACTGTATTTCTCATTTCAAGACTAATTTAATACAGTGAAAATATATAAACATTTTTGTATGCTTAAGCTAATTACCGGTTGTTTGCGACGAAACAACGTTCAGACAACGATGATTGTTTGCTCATGCTCATAATAATATTTTTTTCTTCCATTTTTACAGCTTACAATATTCTTCAGGCAAATGTAGTGTTATTACAGATTAAAACGCTTGTAGCACAGGCTAATGAGAAAACATGTTTTCGTGTTTAATGAACGTGTTCAGTTCAACCATTTCATATACAATTAAGCTCATACAAACAGGTTCTTCAACAGTTACGAAACATAACTAGCTGAGTCCGCGGTTGAACTCGCGTTATTTACTGGGCTACTGCCACGGTATGCCAATTATTTTTACGTCACTTATATTACAACTGATTAAACATAGTCGGTCTAAATGAATCCGCGCCCCTCCGTTTGAGCAACACGCCTCCTTTACCACTGTGCCTACATTCAGCTCTGCAGATTGTTCACTGTAGATGGAGTGGAAATATCTCGCGAATTCTCTAGCACATTTCTCACCCGAGCTCGAAATTTTAAGCGAGATGTTATTACGCCTCTTTGAATTAATATAGCTCCAATAGAACTTAGGGTCTTTTAATAATTGATTTTCTATCCTGTATTTGTGCTGTTTATGAGCTACTTCAATCATATTTTTTACTTTAGTTCTATACTGGGCAAACGCCTCATAGTCACTCTCCGAGCCAGTAGTTTTGTACCGCTTGTGAAGATTTGCCTTTATTTTTATGTTGCGAATTATTTAATAGATATCTTATTTACTGCTAAGACTCATCTAGAAGAATACGTAAATCTCTCAATCATTTCCCCCACACTGTTTTGCTTCACCCTTAACAGAACTCAACTATTACGTCATATAAAGCTAGAAACGTGTTTGGAAAGCCTCGGTTACTCGCGGCATACATAATTATGTAAGTGCCAACACAGTAAGAAAGATTTTCCCTATAAGATACGAGATTTCATCTCCGAATATTTGGATTATTTTCTCTGGTGATGACATCATTTGTGTTAATGGAATGTGGTCGTAAATACATGTTTCCGTCGTCCAAATCTTGATTGACTTATGTTTATTTAGTAGTCATAATTCTGTTATATTTTATGCAGAATGTTATTAATTTTACCTTACGTTGACCGTTTGGGTGTAAGTGCTGGTTTATTTGCTTTATTTATAACTCGGTGTCGCGCGCGAGTGCGGACGTACGTGCGCTGCAACGCGCGCTAAAAGTTATTATTATAAATGTTTTTAGCGGCTATACCTACACGCCGCCCGATACTGTAGCTATGAGTTGTTCACAGCAACTCATAGCCAACGAGCTGTTGGCATTCATTCAACATGCCATCGACACCATGGACGAGGTCAGCATTCTGCAGATATGCAGGTCCAACTTCAAGGAAGACGATATCAGTGCTGGTAAAAGGCTACTGTATCAGACGCTGAACAAGTTGGATCAGATGCCGTCTCGGCGAAGGGATGGAACCGAGAAAAGCATCCAGGACATCATCTCCTTATTGAAGGTGACCGACCCTGACGACGTGCCTACTTTTGTGGCGAAGGATCTGCATAAGCTGCCGCCCGTTACATTCGACCACGTTGACATAACCAGGCTGTTGAAGGACATAACATCTCTAAAATCCAGCCTGGCCGAGGTGCAGTCCAAGTTAGAGAAGTCGGACAGCACCATAAGCGATCTACGTGCAGAGGTAGTGTTGTTACGTAACGCTATTTCTATAAATAGCTCACCCAACGCTAACGTCAACACACAACGCGGGGCTCAAAATGCATCGATCGGCAGTTTTGCGTCAGCGAATTTGCTTGCGCCGCCTGCCGGCGGCAATGCACGCGCCGCGTGTACTGTTGCTGACCTCGAGTCATCGACACCTGTCAAGGTTGTGACGAATGTGGATGCGACAAAATCTAAAACTGCTTATGCCGATGTTACTGCAAAAGGCAAGAAGAAGGAAAATCGGCAGGAAAATAAAGGGGGTAAACAAGAGCATCGTGAACACCCCCATCACAAGATCGTGGAACTGAGAGACCCAGAAAAGGAAACGTGCGACAAGGACGGTTTCATCAAGGTTGAAAGGAAGAAGAAGAAGAAGCCTACTTGTCGAAATCTTTATGGTACCGGGTTAGCGGGACCTAACATGCTGCTGCGTCCCGCAGTACCAACCACACTGATCTACGTGTCCCGGCTGCATCACTCTACAAAGGATGAAGAGGTCGTGGAGTACCTACGCACGAAGACCAACTGGACCTTGAGAGTCGAGAGATTGGAGTCGCGCCATAATACGAAATTCAAGTCGTACGTGTTTCGGGTGCCGACTCATCGTCTTGAGACTTTCCTAAAGGAAGAGTTTTGGCCGAAGGGTGTTGTATATCGGCGTTTTCATGGGAGGTTACGAAATAACGCGCAGCCTAACATGAAAACGGTCTAAACAACAACGCGCGTCTACTTTAATTAATTATTATGAAATTATTGTATATATGCTAGTCTTCTTTATGCTAGTTTTCTACCTGACAATAAATGATTTATTATTATTATTATTTCTATTTATTATTCAGTGTTCACATAATCGAATTTTACATAATTAAACCTTAAATATATCAATAAATTTAACTATATAAAATGGGACCACGGAAACCCACCGGTGTCGAGTACAGGGACCAAGCCACCGGTGGTTAGGGCCTCAGAGAAAGGAACTTCCTCACAATGCGTGCCGTATCGAGAAGAACCGCTTTCTGAATCAAGGCCTTGATCCAGCTGCCCAGTGCGAGCCTCTTAAGATGTTGGTCGAGGCTCTTAGCGATCAATCAATTCACTGAAACGACAATCGGAACAATGATTGCTGAATCTACATCCCACATGTCGACAATCTCGTGAGCTAGATCTAAATATTTAATCTTTTTATCATTTTCCGCCTTCACGAGATTAGCGTCATGTGGTATGGTGATATCAACAATCATTGCGAGACGCTCTGCTCGGTCTATCACTACAATATCAGGCTTATTGGCTACAATAGTCCTGTCTGTAATGATAGACCGATCCCAGTACAACAGTGCACGACCATTTTCGAGAACTGGGTCGGGGAAATATCTGTAGTACGGTACCTCAGAACCAATGAGTTTATATTTAAGGGCTAGTTGCTGATGGACAATCCTAGCCACTTGGTTATGTCTGTGCAAATACTGACCATTGGCAAGACTCGAACAACCGAACACAATATGCCTGAGAGATTCCCCGGGCTGGTGACACGCCCGACATATGTCAACAGTACCGTCCCTTAGGATATACTTGCGGTAGTTATTTGTCATGACAACTTCATCCATAATTGCACAGAGAAAACCTTCGGTTTCTCCGAAAAGATCACCGAAGCGCAGCCAGGAAACGGATGCCTTAAAATCTATATCAGACCCGTGTAAGGCCTTATAGAAGCGTCCATGTAGCTCCTTGCCCTTCCATACTTCTCTCCGGTCCTCAATGCTAAGTACTGCAGGTTTGTGCCAGTTCTCTTTAGCCAAAGCGAGCGGGGTAAGTCCAGTATCCACTGCAACCACATCCCGATGCATATCCACACTCATTTGCAGAAAATATTCTCTGAGGTTATACAGCTCGCGGTTATGGAGGGTCTTAAGACATAAAAATCCTCGACCACCACATTTCCGCGGGATGTATAGCCTCATTACCGACGAGCGTGGATGATGCATCCGAGATGCAGTCAGCATTGAACGGACTTTTCTGTCCAGGGCGTCAAGTTCAGTCTGAGTCCACCTGAGTATGGCGAAGGAATACATAAGGACTGGCATGGCCCATCCGTTGCAGGCTCGCACCTTGTTACCACCTGATAAAAGACTATTCAGTACTTTTTTCAGGCGGTCAAAGAAACGAGCCTGCAGCGACTGCTTCATGTCAGCCTCAGAGATATTCAAAGACTGCGACATACCCAGGTATTTGTAAGTTTCCGTTAGAGAGAGGGACCGAAGTTGTATGGAATCTGAGAGTTGTATCCCTGCAGATTCCATAATCTCACCTTTCTTAACATGCATGACCGCACATTTGTCCACACCAAATTCCATCCTGATAGAATTACTAAAGGTTTCAGTTACCTTAAGTAATGCAGTCAGTTGGAGATTGTTGAGGGCAAATAATTTCAGGTCATCCATGAAAAGGAGGTGAGATATAACATGACCACCCCTCCTTAACCGATAACCGAGATAGCCTAGCCCTGAACCCTCTAATAAAGTACTTAGAGGGTTCAGTGCTAGGCAAAACCACAAAGGGCTCAGACTGTCGCCCTGGAATATACCTCGCTCGATCTTTATTGGAACACCGCAATCCAAACTCGATCGACATCCTGGATAGCGCAACACGGTCCTCCATTGCCCCATACATGACCTTAAGAAGGTGCATAGAGTTGTATCTACTTTATACAACTCCAGCACCCTCAAAAGCCAGGTATGTGGCAAGGAGTCGTAAGCCTTTTTGTAATCTATCCAGCATGTCGATAGATTTTTTCGATTACGGCGTACCTGTTGGCTAATGGGCATGTCAATCAGAAGGAGTTCTTTAGTACCACGCGCCCCACTCCTACATCCATTTTGAGAAACTGATAAAATTGAATTATCAAATATATGTTTTGATAATTTTATTCTCAAAATGGATGTAAGAAGTTTATAAATTGTTGGCAGACAAGTAAGCGGCCTATAATTCTTGGGGTTCGCGGTACCACCAGATTTATAGAGCAGGTGAGTGTGGCCGGATGTTAAAAAGTCTGGTAGCAAACCCGATTCCAATGATGATTGGAACTGAGACGCTAAGCAAGCATGTGAACTACGGAACCATTTAAGCCAAAAATTGTGCAGTCCGTCTGGTCCTGCTGCTTTCCAGTTTTGTAACGGACGGACTGCACTAGCTATATCGTCTTGTGTTATGTATATTGGTTCCATAGTTGGGATTCGTTCACATACTCGCTCAACATCCCGGATCCAATCACCCTCCGCATGGCTGACTGGCGTCGACCAAATGCTGCGCCAAAATGAATTAGTGGCATCATCGTCCGGTCGACACCCATCACCCTCACCGGCCCTGGAATCAGGTTGCTCCCATCCTCTGTACACCCACCTGTCGTCTCTTTGGAATGTGCGATTCAGGCAATATCGATCCACTCTTTTTTTATATCGCCTGATACGGTTTGCCCATGCATAAACTTTTTGCTTCAGAGAGTCGATGCGCTCTGTAACTCATGCCTGATAATCCTGGGAATTGATACCAGTTCCCGCGAAGGCTCGAGTCACAAAGCGCATCACTCTCGGTCGCGTATTGCCCATCCTGAAACAGGATAGCTTTCCAATGAGTGCCCTAGTCTCAGCGATACGACGCTCAATCCTGCACTGCCACTGCTGGCACAGTAGTGGTTCGTCGAGGAGCGGTATTATTTTCAGGCAGCTTAACTCCCGCTACTCGACATACAGCTACAGCCACACAATACAGGATTGAATGTGTATCACCGAGATTTTCGCTATTATCAAAATAGTTTGATAATAACGAATCCAGGGCACTCATTAGCGCTATGTTTCTCTTACGCATGGGCAAACGAGGCAAACGAGGCCGATCATTTGGGTCCATGGATCGGTATTCCCCAATAGCACATTCCAAAGCACTCCTTAACTGATCATTGCACTGGGTACTTACGTGAGAAGTCTCATCATCTACCTCTTCATCAGGGAGATTCAACTGTTGATATTGTGTATCTACCGTGCCAGTTTGCGATGAAGATGTGATGGGGAGACTTCCCTGCACGTCAGAGCGTAGCCTCTCAAGCACGGTATCATCCAACAGCCGACACCGCTGGATGGCCCGCACTTGATCCGATAGCCGTTGCGTTGACACGTTGACAGCTGGTTCAAGCGCCTGAAACAAAGGCAGCATTCGATCACGGTACGCACTGAGATTGGTTCCACCCTCTGTGGCCACAGAATATGCCCGCATGACGTTCTCATTCATAGAAGTCGTCCATCGCATGCGGTGCACATTACCACCGGTAGCGGGGGCCCTGTTCGAGACCGGTGGGTCTCGGGGTCCCAAGCGTGTTGGTGGCCGGCCTTTCCCTCGCCGACGTACAGGTGGTGGCGACGTCGGCGGAGAGAAATATTCGTCGCTCGATGAGCTCGACGCCTCAACACTCGTCGGCGATGCTGGTGCTGGTGCCGGCGGCTGTGAGGCGGAGCTGAACGACAAGTCCGGGGGTCTCAGGCGTGCAGCAGCTGCCTTAGCTCTCGTCAACATGATATCATTTCCTCGTATTTATGTATTTGTTTATTATTGTTTACAATGTTTACGTTCAGTTTATGTTTATTTGATTTGTCTTTGACATTTAATGTCATCTTCAATAATATTTTTGTGATTTCTTTTCTTAATTTATTTAATGGCTGCTTATACTAATTATATATTTATCCAATAAAAAGTCCGGCATGTAGTCGAAAATATCAATATAAACACAAAAATTTGCTATAAATTGCAAATATAAAAATTCAAGGAAAACTGTATGTTGCTTTGTTGACGTGTTGCTAGGTTATTATTATTATTATTATTTATGTGTTGTGAAGGTTACATTGCCATCTTGCTAGGCATGAATAACGACTGAATACTTTTATAACCTACAGAAAGGTCTTCTAATTAAAGTCTTTGTGCATTGTGCTTACAAAACACTAAATGTCTCCCCAATATTTCACCGTGTTAATCTATATGTCTACGGCACTACTTAACCACTACACAGCTGTTAGATACTGTAGTAACTTAGTAGTACGGGTGCAAATAGTCAAAAAAAATATCTAAGGAAATAATACATAATGAGATGCCTTTACTTACAGGTACAAAAACTTGCCACATAAAAAGTAAAATCATCTTAAGATAGGTCTTGAGAATCATTATCATCTTGAAAAAAATCAACAAGGTAGTAGAGCCTTGCTGATTTCAGCATGAATGAGCCGGCTCCACCGGGGAAGTACTACCCTCTCATGCAACAGTTTAGATACTGTTACGTAAAGTAACAGTACCTAAACTGTTGCATTTAGTTCGGTGAGTTA
Organism: Euclidia mi; assembly: GCA_944739405.2. NCBI lineage: Eukaryota > Metazoa > Arthropoda > Insecta > Lepidoptera > Erebidae > Euclidia > Euclidia mi. The sequence continues at coordinate 31,707,790 of OX123192.2, forward strand.
GAGTGCCAGAGGTCCCATCCCCTATTCCTTCTCCCTCAACCCACTCCTCCTCCTATACCTTTTCCCAACCCCAAGGGGCGGCAACGCATTTGTGACTCCTCTGGTGTTGCTTGTGCTCATGGGCGGCGGTAATTGTTTACCATCAGGCGATCCGTCTGCTCGTTTGCCGCTTAATAGGCGGCAAACGAGCAGCTATAAAAAACAACATCTTCTTCAACGTTCTACTGCTATCGCGGTGTCATCCAAGACTTTCGTCTTGGAGCCCGGGGTCCGCTAACTGACATAATCGGGCACTCAATAACAACTGAACGGACTGGGTAACGTGCGCTTCGAGGCACGGGACAAGCGAAAACTTAAAATCTAATACGCACATAAAATAAAAAAGTAAACAAAATTATACGGCAGTCTGTTGGTATCGTCACTAGGCTATCGCTGCCTCATAGATCTTAAATATTGCAATATATACAGTCAGTTTTAAATTTATTATAATCTGCCATGTAAACATTTTCTATGATCCTTATTTTCGAAGTGATATTATTGTAAGAGCTCATAACTCTGTTCAAAGAAGCGTGTTTATTTAAATTAGTGCTGCTCAGCTACGAGACGTACAATGAGTATAAACTCTTTGTACGGGGCATCTAGATATACTGGAGGACGGTGAGATTTATGTTCCTAAGACATTAAGAGGGAAATTATGCTCTGGAGATCTATATCGAGAGCCTTGCGGAAGGTCTATGTGCAGCAGTGAACGTCTCCGGCCGAGATGATTAGATTTTGGAGTATTTTTAAACTGTCAATAATCGCTTGCTAAAGAAGAAAAGGCTCTGACGGTAATATCTGATAATTTGCCATAATGTTTTTGAAACACATGTGAGGTTTGCCAACCCTCGTTTCATAACGAAGTATGTAAGTCTCGTATTGCAGTAATAATTTTTTGGAGTGACGACGTTTGATCGCTAGAAAATGTGTATTTCGTTCTGTAGTATTCTAATCAGCCAGTCTATTCTGAACCATGCATTGGAAGTTATAATTATACTTTCGTAGCATATTTCAGTCACTGCAAACATTAGCATCGTATTTTTATCAGTAATGTTAATAAAACTAAACATACCTACCACAACCCTGTTACTACACGTATATTGCATGTACAGTTTTACTATTTTAATTCCGACAGATTAGCAGATATTAATACTAAACATCAGAATTCTTTGAGAGGGTAGTACATCCCGGGTTAAAACTACTGGATAGAAACAAGTTTTTAAACCCCATCTGTTTTCATAGCTAATAAGCCAAGATAGAACTATAACTTAAGCCATAACAAGCCAGTAACGTTCGTAATTGGCTGTAGTTCCATACAAAGTTTTGTTTACAAGCAAAAGAAAAGAAAATCGACTGTTAGCTCCTTCGGAAGCTTATACCCACATTCTTTATTTCACAGAAATTTCACTCCGTTTAACATAAGAATTAACTCTGCTCTTTATATTATGAACTCATTATATTTTATACACTGAGTATAATAGGTAACTTTTCTGATGTACATATATGCCTCCGTAATTTTATTACAACATCGTTAATCCGTATTGCTGCGGATTTAGACCCAGACGTAGTACAGTATTAGTGACATTTTAGACTACTATACACACATAGTTGTAAATAAAAAAGGTACGTTAGAAGTACCATAAACAGAAGAGCATGCATGAGAAATTTGATAGCAGTGAATGGAACAAAAGACATAGGTTCGTCAAGATCGTTGCAAATGGCGTTACATAGTCTCTGTCTACTCCTCCGGCAAACAGGAGTGAGTCTATGTATGTATGTATGTGATTATAAATTTACAATTTAAATAATAAGCGGTCACCGGTTTATTTGGCGGATGTTTTAATTCGCAACCAAAGCAGTGCTAAAATGTATATAGCAAGAGTTCAGTATTTAGTGTAGTGTCTGATAGGAATCTCATATAATTCACTATTTACTAAAAATATTAGGAATAATCCATATTTTTTATAAACAATTTTCTGTACTAGATGTTATACAGGGCAATTTTTTATGCAGTTCGGATATTTTTTCTGTGGTTCTATATCAATAATAGAACACATTTCCTTAAATAACTTTTTACTTTTTTATCCCACCAAATCCGAGTAAAAATATCCGAGAAACAAGGAATTGATAGACACAACGTTATTCGTTGCAATAATACTATCAAACACGCGCGCGATGCGACAGGGGTACGGGACGCGGGATGCAGGACGCGGGGTGCGGGGCGTGGTAAAGGACAACAATCCACGAGCCGGCCGCGCGCCAGTCAACTCGAGCGCATCGAGAAAATGTTACGTGTCGCAATTTCGCGCAAGCGCCAACGCACTCGCCGGTCGTAAGTCGTTAGAATGACGTCCCCACGATTTTCAAATCGCGAGTGCTACGAAATGGTACTAGTTTATTTACTCAGTGGTGAAGGCCTTCGTGCAGCTAGAACAATGTACGAACAAGAAAGTGTACCTCGTATGCGAGCTCAAGGAGTAAACAACCCAGTAGTTCCAAGTGAACGGACTATTTTAGCGGCCAACCAGAGGCTTTGACCAAACTAGGGTATGGCAGACCTCGCCTGGCTACTGACGTCGAAGACTTCATCTTCGAATTCTTCGAAAGGGATCCACGAGCCAGCATATACGATGCAGCACGTCGCTTCGGTGTGAGCCAGCCTGCAGTGTGGAGACTGTTAACGCAGCCGGTCTCCATCCGTACCACTACCAGCCGGTACACCATCTTCTAGAAGTAGACCAAATACCACGACGAGTCTTGTGTGAATGGCTTATTAATCCGAAAAACAAGGAATCCCGAAGCGAACATCCTATGAACTGATAAAGCACGGTAGTTACGTGAATAACAATAATTTTGAAGCTAGAACACAGTATCTGATCGGTGTCGGTACAAGTCTTTCAACCTTTAGGTAGTGTGCCCGCGCGCTTTATTGTGGCGCGTCGAGCTCACAGCTGATAAGCCATCGGGTGACCATGAACATCTGTTTCAAGTAGATATTCTTTAATAAGCGATAACTTTGTTATTTTTTGGTAAAACACTAATATTTTCTATACTTGACATCAGGTTCAGGTCATCAGATGCCATAATTTGGCATCTTTGTTGTTATACACAAATTATTGACTCGCCAGTAACTTTATTGTTCTGTGAATAATTTGTGTATTTTCCGAGTAAGTGCGTTTTAATATTGCATATGTTATGCGTCAAATGATAACTTGGATAATATTAGTAATGCCCAGTCAATATGAATAATATCCTAAGCAGGTAGGTGATGTGATAAATAAACTACTTCATTCAAATTCAAGTTAAATTCAGTGACGTCTACAAAAAGAAATATAGTAAATCTTACTAACACTTGACCTCATCTTGACCATGACATATTTAAACTATTTTATGAGTCTAGTGAATATTTTATCTATCTCAGATTAATTAAGGCCTATAGGTTTTATCAAAACGAGAAACTTCTACATTTTGTGAGTACTTAATCACAGAATGAAAGTACCGACTTTCAGTGCAACGAAAGTTCTAAGTTCCAAGTTCCAAATGTAAAACTTACTAACTTTGATGAACAAAGCCATCTGGCCGTAGGGTATCATGTGCCTGCATGTTCGTCGCATACAATCCCACATTAAATTACAATGCAGAATGTTATACCGCGGGGTCGATCATAAAACCAAGCTGAAGTATGTCTTATGGTTTGTGTCGCACATCGTAACACTTACGGAAGATATGTAGTGTTGTTTACTTTTGGCTTCGTATGGATAATGTGGTGTATATATTTCCGGTTTTATGATATGTATATTATTTGTATTTTATTCTTGTGTATTCTTTTCGTTGGCCTGACCTTGGTGGTGGAGTTTATTGGCCGCCTGGAGGTCTCCGATATAGCCTTACAATTCTTGCAGTGAGTCAACACATTACGTAAACGATTCACGTGCTCCCTAAAGTGCAAGCACGGTGCTCTGAGGGTTTAGTTCGAGTTTTACATACTATTGTCACGGTGACGATAGCCTATAACGGAGAGTAGCGATCGATGGAGACCGCTAGGGGTGCATTTAGAAAATGTATGAAAATTGTTCCCGACGACTAGTCTATCGTCATAGTAATACAAGCCAAAGTTCAGCTTCTTGTGCCCAATAGTTTTGGCTGTGACTTGTCTGTCAGTCAGTCAGTAATGCAAGAATTTTATATATTAATCGCTGGGTTAGGGGGGTGCCGTTACGGTGCCTGATGCAATTATAGTTTGTTTTGACATGGATGTAGTATTTTTATATTTTTGTGTCCTAGAGTCGATATCAGTAAATAAATATTGTAATAAATTATAACATAATATTTGGAATTCTATGCAACACGGGTAGTGCATTGCTACGGCCCAAGTCAGCTTTGTGAATCTTAACATAGTTTATAAGTATATTTATACTAACAACCACTGTATGTATGTTAGACTGTAAGGTATTTATCTATGCGTCTATGCCACGCAAAATAAAACGATTTATAATAATAATAATAATATTCTACCTACATACACACATCACCATCTAGTCCCAAGCTAAGCAGAGCTTGTGTTATGGGTACTAGATAATGGATAAACATAGATTATATACCTTTTTTTTGTAAATACATATATAATTATATTATTATGTTTCTCTTTCTTCACGGCTATTCTTCTAACTTTGGTGTCAGAAGAATAACCGGTCCTTTATTATTATTAAATATCCAGCAACCCTAATAACGACACACGTACAGAAGAAGAAGAAGGGCGGAAGGCCCTATCCCCTTTTCCTTCTCCCTCAATCCGTTCTTTTTCCTATTCTTGCAATGCACTTGTTACTCCTCTAGTCACTTGTGTCAATGACTGTAATCGCTTACCACCAAGCGAGCCGTCTGCTCGTTTGCCACCTATTAGATACAAAAGGAACTACCGACGTGAATAAAGATATAAATTTCAAGATATCACTGTAATTATCTTTTCTTTACCCGATACCTAGTAATATCAGTCAGTAATAACCGCAGACTGCCTCGTTGGTCTCACGCCATAATTGGGATTGGGAGGTCTCGGGTTCGATATCCGGGTCGGGCAAAGTCTTGTTGGGTTTTTCCGTTAGGAAATTCTCAGTAACAGCACGGAGTCTGGTAATGTGCCCGGTACGGCAATAGGCTCGCCCCCTATTACGTGGGACCTAAAACTCATGGCGAAATGTGGGTGTAATATTAAACCTCTGCCTACTCCTTCGGGGATGAACGGCGTGCAACTATAAAAAAATATATATACCTGATACCTAGTAATAAAGTCAGTAATAACAGCACTCCACAATATCTCAACAACTTCCTTAAATGCATTGATCTGGGCTAAAGTTTTTTATTTGTTTCTTTTTCATAGGACACAGCGCAAAGGAATATTTCTTAACGATTTCTCGTAAATTATATGAACAGGTGTTACCAGTGCAGTTGCACAAAGACGAATAAAGATTGGTGGAATGCCGTCAAACCCTCCGCCTTTTGTCAGGTCAATACCTTGCAGTTTCTTAAGTAGGTAAGTCATCTTTTTGGATACAGAGTTCACCGATAGTATGGTTAAATGTTGGGAAAGTAGGAGTATAATTTTTGTTTAAAGAGCTATAGCTGTTTAGTGATGCCGTAGGCAGGTAGAAAATTGTTCAGAGTGCGCAGTGGAAGTTTGTATTACATCTACCTGACTATGATAAGGCAAAAGATCTAAACAATGTACTGCGTTTTCACAGCGATTAAAATTAATAATAATATGTAAATTTACCTGAGATCTTCTTGTGATGTTCCGCAGCAGACCTATAAGATTACATTCATAATTTTGGCCAAAATAATAAGGAAATCGTTATAGTTACTCAGCCGTTCCTCCAACGATGTTTTCGGGCACGATACACGTGGACGGTTTCACACAAGTTTTACAAATGTTCAATGTTCACAAATTTTATCAATCGCTCACAAACTTTGTCGGGCAAACTTCAATAGCGACAATTGCAAGGTTATTAACCAGTTTTATTCAATTATACAATAATACAAAGTCAAAACGCGTTCACAAAAGGGAATTTTCCAGAACGACCAGTGAGAGAATTTTTTGGCGGAACCGACAATGAGAAAGAGTGAATGATTTGACAGTTCATAGTGTGACCAGAGTCAGAAATTTTCAATAGACAAAGTAACACGCTACTAAACTGATATAATCGATTAAATTTATCATAAACAATATCTCTATTTCAAACAATAACAGTAAACTGATGAGAAGTAGTCTGCAAAAAGATTGACTATATCACCGCCCGATTCACCTCTTTTATCTTCGTAAATCATAACGCTAGGGTAATTGTTTGTCACGCGTTTGCTCTTTGTATAGCGCCAAAAACCCTTAACATTGAGCTTAAGTTCATCCTTGATTTACTCAATATAAGTTTTAAAACATAAACGTCAAATTTTCTTGGATCCGATTCTCAGTGTAGAGTATTCGTCATAATTCCTGTGATTTCCGTAACGTTTAAATCTAGAGTGAGCTTTAGTTTTATGTTTAAGCAATGTGGTTAAATTTTTCTGAACCATATTGGGTAATTACTTTTAGAGGCTTTGGTTTTTGGAGTATGTTTTTCTATAATGTCATGAATCGTATTATAGAAAAATTGGACACAGTCATTACATCCTAAACTCAAAGCTCGTTGGGACCAATCTACCAATATCTATCAATATCTTTGATACAACCGTCCTAATTTGTTTTTCGATAGCATAATTTTTTTATGGTGGCACTTTGTAAGAAACTGGGAGCGGTAGATCGCAGAATGACTTCAAATGGTGGGTGGAGTGTATCCTGACGGTTTATAGGTAGAGCAGGCATAATTCGAATGAATTCTGGCAAATTAGAGATGACTAGATCGAGTATTCTGCCATTACTGTTAGCAATGTAATTAAGTTGAGAAAGTGTCGTCACTTCGAATAAGTTATTTAATAATTTAACTTTTTCACAGTCACAATTAAGAGGACATCTTGATTTTGTAGACTGCTTGATATTTCCTAAGTTGAAGTCACCTAAAATACATGTCATTTTAGAGAATGAGTCATCAATTATATTTATTATTTATTTATTTATCATTCACACGTTTATACAGGAATAGTGCAGTGTCCCACAAAACCGTGTCATCGGTTTGACTGTGGGATCCAGTCTCCGTACAGTAATTACAACGTTTACATAAATAAAGTTGCAATAACTACTTATAGCTAACTTAACACTTAAGTTCTAGCACTTATCTAAGTAATATTGCTTAAGTCTCCTTTTAAATATAGTTTTATTATTTTCGTTCCTTATGTCCTCTGGGAGATTATTTAGCAGATATGGCAAACGTTTTTTTAAAGTTCTATCACTGTAATAATTAAACACTCTTGGTACAATATATTTGCCAGAGGCCATCGATCGGGTGTTATGATTATTTGTAACGTGTTCCAAGTTATGCTCAAGACTGCCATGGTTGTTTACAGCCAATAAGTATTGATGTTTAAGGGAAATTGGTAGTATTTCACCAATTTATTGACAAGAAGTTTAAGAAACTTTCTTTTATTTATATATGTTTTGAATGTTAGACCATAGCAATCTAGAGCATAACCGAGAATAGACTCCATGAGTGACTTATAATATAAACATTTCAATGTACCTTTAGGTACTGTAAAGCTTAAATAATAGAATTTTCCAAGTAATACTCTCAGTTTGTCACAAAGGTAATCTATATGATGGGACCATGAAAAATGTTCATCTATTTTCATGCCTAACTATTTAACACAGTTTACTTTTTCAATAGGTTTACAGTGACAGCTTGATAAATTATGAAAGCATGAATAATCGTGTGTATACAATACTGGTTCTACTGATGGTCGCAAATTGGGGAAGTGTATTATTAGCAGTTTGTTTTTTTCTGAATTGATGACGATACCGTTATCATGTGACCACTTAACTACTTCGTCTACATCTCGCTGTACAAGACTGCAGGTCTCTAATACGTCAGTACCGGCACGCAGTAGGCACAAATCGTCCGCATACATGTGTGCTGAGCAGTGCTGAAGAACATTGCACAAGCTATTGACGTGCATTAGGTAGCTTACAGAAGCACATCCCGAGCCCTGAGGGACCCCGTATTGCACTTTTGTGTCGTCACTTAGAGTGTCACTCACTTTAACACGGTACGAGCGCGCTGTGAGATAATCATGAAACCATGGATTCAGTGGTTCTCCCACACCGCACTCTTGCATTGCGCGCAGTAGGGTGTCAAACTCCAAAGTATCGAAAGCTTTTTTATTATTGAAAAATATAGCTATAACGAATTTTTTGTTCTCTAAATAATTATTGATCTCATAAGTAAATTTTGATAACAATGTGCCTGTACTGCGTCCTGTAATGAAACCATGTTCGCAGTTATTTAAAATTTCATTTTTATGCAAGTAGTTATTTAATTGCTTAACAATACATTTTTCCATAATTTTATCAACACTTGATAATATGGATATTGGTCTGTAATTAGACACCATTTTACGCTCAACCCTCTTATGAATAGGACGGACAATTGCATGTTTTAATTGGTTAGGAAATTTCCTATGCTTGACAGATAAATTAAGGAGTTTAGCTAATATAGGACTTACTTTATCAACTACACATTTTAGGTCGCACATACGAATGAGATCGCCGCCAGGTGCTTGTTGGGATCCATATTTTTAATTATATTTTTTATATCTGTACTGGTGACTTGTTGCCATCTCATACATACATCGGCCGGCTTAACAAAATATAATTCCATTTTTAACATTTTTTCGTTACATGAATGTTTTATGTCAATTATTTCTTGGGAAAAAATATTTGCAAATTTATCACATATATTCTTAATACCGTTCTACCAATCCATATTAGATAGGATTATCGAATCTAAAGACTGTTTATTATTTCCTAACAAATTATTAATTCTATCCCATAACTTTTTCATATTGTAGTATACACTGCACTTGTTAAAGAAATCATCCACAATACTTACAGGTAAATAATCTGGTAGATAGGTTACACCAAAGTTAATTACAGAAGATTTATTTACTTTAATTTGTACCCATATATCTTCACTTTTAAGTTCTACCTGAAACTTCTTTAAATAAGCGACAAAAACACCCCCGCGATATTTTTTGTTAAACCGTGATCGAAACCTAGTGTCACGATCTCTGCGCACAACACAATATTCATACATACATATATAGTCTCACGCCTATATCCCCGAAGAGGTAGGCAGAGGTGTAATATTACACCCACACTTCGCCATGAATTTTTAGGTCCCACGTTATAGGGACGAGCCTATTGCCGTACCAGGCACATAACCAGACTCCGTGCTGCTACTGAGAATTTCCTAACGGAAAAACCCAATAACACTTTGCCCGACCCGGGAATCGAACCCGAGACCTCTCAATCCCACGCGCACATTTATGCCGCGAGACCAACGAGGCAGTCACAACACAATATCTATCATCAAATATCTCGAATGATGATACAGTATCATCAAGCCAAGTTTCAGTTAAACAAACAATATCAAAGTTGTAACAGAGATATAGATTATATATTTATTATAGATATCCAAAACTTTGCTCTTCTTACCGCGTATATTCTGATAATATAGTGACAGATTAATTTTTAGTTACTTGATACAAAAAGAAAGTTACAAGTGGATTATAAAATACTAACAGATAAGATTAAGGCTTTCAAGGTTTCTACTGTGCTTTCTAATTAATATTTGTTTAGATTCACTAGTTTTCTTATCAAAGATCCGTCCATTTCTTGCCCACACAAATTGGTACCCATTCTCTTTTGCCTTTCTGCGTGCCGCTGCATGAAGTGACTTATTATTTGGGGAGAGATGTTCCGCTACGTACTGGTTTTTTGTCGCCAGCAATTCCCAAAAATGTAGTGTTTAATTTTTGTATTGCAGAATAGTATTCATCGCAAATCCTTACACACACAGTTATAGCACGAGGAAGCTGACTCTCCTTATTTATCTTCGCGACCTGTGTGCACTTGACTATAATATCATCTTCTTTTAAGTTGTTAGATAGTAGACGTCAGAATGACTTAATTTCTTTTTCACGATAATAAAAGACATTGCTTAGTACCACACCCAATGAAATGTTTCATTACCTTTGAAGCCCATAGAGAAAAATGTTTCCCATAAATTTCCAAGAAAGTTGTATAATACAGGCAAATTTTCAAATGATAATTGTTCTTTTTATACCTAAATAAACTAAAAATAACAGCTAAATCCTTATAATTACTCTAAGTACTCTTATGGTCCTGAAAGGGTTAAATTAAATCAAATGTTCGAGCATTGCTGCGGGCATCCTTTACTTATAGAGTAAGATCCCAGGGCCGCCAGACCTTACTTATTTTCTCAGAAACAAAATGTATAGAAAAATGTACTGTTAGCATCTACTATGAGTGTGTAGAAGTGATACTTGCTAGCTTGGATCGAAGGCCAATTTTTAGGTATGAGGTGCTAAAGGTCGACGGGAACAATTGCCATACATTTCCTAAATGCTGTCTCCTAGTGGTCTCTACCGATCGCTAGATACCAATTATTATTTTGGAAGCTTTAAAGCGTCTGGTAAAAACAAGGTAAAAATTACCGCCGTCGAAATGAGTCTGGCAGTATAATTTATGATTTTTTTATAATATTTTCAAAAAAATACTTAAAAATCAGCACTGCGAATTTAAGAAAAGTTTGTACTATGTTAAAAGTTAGTAACATTTAGCACTAATGACGTCTACCCACTATTAAGCTTTGTCACTGAGGTTGTGTTTATATTTGCTGATGACTGGATTCTAAGTAGTCGATAATCTGTATCCATCCTCCATGTTGAAATTCTTATTTTACTTGATTTATACCGCTTCACGTACTATCCTGGAGTTATAGTGACGATTGGTGGGATAAGACTCGTGGTTGATGTAATTCTATCTCGGTTTGGTCCAGACTCCAACAACAAATTTTTAAACTGTTCAGCTACAGCCGACTTATTAATTTGTCAGTTCTTACAGCTGCGATATGTCCCTTAACTCTTTCAGCTAGTGTACGCTTTGTCTGTTCGATATAAGAACTACCCCAGCTGCTTCCCTATTCAATTCTCAGTTGCCCGACCTGGGAAGCGTACCCAGGATCGCCCGATCAGCAGACGCACACGCTATCCACTAGAACACGGAGGCGCGTTGCTTATGAATGCTAGTTTATTATAAATCTTTACAATGATAGGCATATCGTAATATCATTGCATCTTTATATTTTCTTTTATCTTGGTAAATGAAAGATATTTAGTCAATTAACCTCATAATCGTACTTCCAACTTCCTATATTTTAATGTATATTTTCTTGGTATCTATATTCTATATTCATATAAATTACAATGAATATATTAGCATCTACTATTGACGCAAGATCTTCTCAAAGTGGAAGATTTCAAAACCATAATAATAACAGACAACTTAGAAAGCTCTTCCAATATTATTTATACGATTTAATCGGCAACAACTGTTACCTATAACTTAGACAATAACAGTATAAATAAACCAATATTTTGAAACATAAGCACGGAAGGAAGAGCGGACGATCTAGAACAACATGTCAAACAAAACATTGGCTCAACAAAAATAACACAACTTGCAATCAATGAATATCGTGATACAAGAACTAAACAAAATAAAATGGATAAAGGAAATGAATCGTAGAGGGACATTGGTGAACAATGTTTTATTTTATTTTTTTAGGGAATCCCTACAGTATTTTGCAGGTTTATAAGGGATAAGTAAATGTTTTCTTAGCAATAATCCGATTAAAGACATCTATATTGTCCCATTGGCTTATTTCCAGCAGTGGACTACAGACAAACTTCTTCTGTCAAAAGACTTTGTCTTTTAACCAGAAGAAAAGTAGTTCAAATGTGATTCTAATGTGACATTATATCGAAACGCAACTGAAAGTAATTGATAAAAAGAACAGCAATAATTAATTAGCATCAATTTTATTGTAAGTCATATTACGTATAGGGTAATAGTTATTGGTAGCTGTAGAAGCAACTTCTGTTATTGGCTAAACATAGATGTCTCGTCATCATAATCAGCAAGCTGTAGTCCACTGCTTGATATAAGCCAATGGGACAATATAGATGTCTACAATCGGATTATTGCTAAGAAAACATTAACGTAACTTCGACAATGCGATTGAAAAGTGAAGATAGCAAAAATGCGAAGCGATATCAACACAGACGGTAATGTACAAAATTCATCAAAAACTAACCAAAATTAAATGCAATGAGATAAAATTGCAGTTACATTACATTGCTAATCCATGTTAATGGAATATGCGAGTTTCCTTTGACACAAAGCGCTCGCAATTAGCAGCTTGTTAATAGCAAGTATATCAGTCATGTCGATAATATGCAGTCCCGTGATGTATGCCTACAGTATCATTAAAGTATTAATATCAAATACCTGTGACTATGACCGAATTCTTGGTCATCACGTTTGGTCGCTCAGTATTTATCAATGGAGGTTTATTTTATGGAAATTATCAATAAAGTAAAGTCAACATTATTTAATCAATTGGGTCACAATGTGAGGCTTAGTGCCTCATTCTCAAAGCAAGGGAAGGAAATAGTCATTATATTCGGCTACCGGGTTCATCACAGTAGGTCACTTCCAATTTATAACATATTTACCATTGCCGGTGCATGTTTGATATTTTCTGAGACAACTCATAAATTAACTTGATGCTGACCAGATAAGTTTTTATTCTTAAAGACATAGTTACACAAATAAATAACAACCACAAATAGAACAAACAATCGCGTCCCATCACAAAAGTTTGTTCTGCGTAGATATTGGACCTACGTGCTCTAGCTTAGCAGATAAGTTCATTGAACTAAACTTAAATGACAGTCACCACATCTATTCATAACATTTTCGTTTTCTCTACACTATTAGGTATGTTTGGACTACAGAATACTTGACACTCTTTGATAAAATTAATTTCAGAGAAAATTGCGTATTAGCTGAATCCTACTTAGAATGCGCTACAAATGTAATACATATTTAGTGTTCATTGTAATTTTAATTAGCCCTTGACTGAACGAATATTGTTTATAAGCACCACTTTCGTTAGGATTAAGTATTGTACTGAGTGGACTTTAACATAAAATGATAATACAGTCCTGTTCATATAGAACATCAACTTTTTATTTACAAAGGGCCCTGTAGACATTTGTTTGAATGTTCCAAATTCGTTTGAGACCCTAGTTCAGTGTTTAAATACTGGTTTGTCCAAAATTTCTCGCGTATATTTATCTTTGTGTTCTTTTTATGAAACGGGTTGAGCAAAGATTTAAGGGGACTTGTTAAATATAGATTTTTATGCAAATTCGGGGATTAAACAGAAGAGTATATTTGAATTGCGATCCAGTCAGCCGTCTAAGCTTTTGATAATTCTATATACAGCCTTAAGCAGTCTACTGCTAGATTTATGCCTCTTCTGATTAGCTTCAAAGTAATGTGAGTCCATTGGAGGATTCGGTTTACTATACGTTTTTTGTCCAATACCACGTTTGCCTGTAGTCATAATCTAATCAGTGTTCAAATAACAAGTGTTATTCATAGCTTTGGAACTCATTTAAAAAAGAATGTTGGCAAGATTACTTTTTGCATTCAATTAGTGGTAAGAGGTACCAAAAAGGGTCTATGCCACTATACTGTTAGTTGGATAGACCTACTTATTATTATTGTTACTTGACTTAGAATCTGATGCTGTGGTAACATATTTTACTCAACTCAATTTTACTTACAAAATAATATTAACCGTAGGTGGAAGAAGGCGTGCCCTCAATTTTCAGATTCGTCTCACAGCGTCTCTAGGCAATTAATTAAAAACTACCTATATACCTAAAATTTCAAAATAAAGATCTAAAATTTACTTCATCTTCGTTTCGTCAGCACTATTCATCGCTATGTATTTGCATTTCGTCTCGTGTTTTCATCTGCGCGAGTCTACGTTTTCAATTAATCTATACTTATATAATAAAGCGGAAGAGTTTGTTTGTTTGTTTGTTTGTTTGAACGCGCTAATCTCAGGAACTACCGGTTGCATCTGGAAAATTCTTTTTGTATATGATAGCCCAGTTATTCCGGAAGGCTATAGGCTATATAACATAACGCTTTGACCCTTTGGGGCCGGGCAAAAGGCTAAAAAGGCTAAAACATAATGTCGGCTTATCTCAGGTACTAGCAGTCAGATTTTAAAAATTGTTATTGCCTATGATAGCCCAATTATTCCGAAAGGCTATAGGCTAAATAAAATTACGCCACGACTTTTAGGGTCCAGACAAAAATAATAAAATGGTCAAACGAGAAGGGGGAGGGTTGGGTCAAAGGCAAAAAAGGCTAAACGAATAGGATACAATCTAAATGGGTATCGTTTTCGAGATTTTCGGGACGCTGATTAATAATATGAAATTTATTTAGTGATCCAAGATGGCGGACGGGTAATCAAAGATGGCGGATGAGAAAATTTTAAATATCAATATGGGTATCGCCTTCGATATTTTAAGGGGTGGAGAATCGAAACACAACATCTATTTCGTGATCAAAGATGGCGGATGGGCAATCAAAGATGGCGGATGGGAAAATTTTAAAAAATCAATATTGGTATCGTCTCCGATGTTTAAAGGGATTGGGAATCCAAATACAACATCTATTTCGTGATTTAAGATGGTGGATGGGATATCAAAAATGGCGGATGGGAAAAATTTTAAAAATCAATATGGGTATCGTCTCTGATGATTTAAGGGATGGTGAATCCAAATACAACATCTATTTCGTGATCAAAGATAGCGGATAGGAAATCAAAGATGGCGGACGGGTTTTTTTTAAGTCGATATGGGTATCGTCGCCGATATTTAAGGGGATGGTGGATGGGATATCAAAAATGGCGGATGGGAAAAATTTAAAAAATGAATATGGGTATCGTCTGTGATGATTTAAGGGATGGTGAATCCAAATACAACATCTATTTCGTGATCAAAGATGGCGGACAGGAAATCAAATATTCATCCAAATCTAACATCTATTTCGTGATCAAAGATGGCGGTTGAGAAATCAAAGATGGCGGATGAGAAAGTTTAAAAAAATCAATATGGTTATCGTCTCCGAATCAATATGGGTATCGTCTCTGATGATTTAAAGGATGGTGAATCCAAATACAACATCTATTTTGTAATCAAAGATGGCGGATAGGAAATCAAAGATGGCGGACGGGTTTTTTTAAAGTCGATATGGGTATCATCGCCGATATTTAAAGGGATGGGGAATCCAAATCCAACATCTATTTCGTGATCAAAGATGGTGGTCGAGAAATCAAAGATGGCGGATGAGAAAGTTTAAAAAAATCAATATGGTTATCGTCTCCGATGTTTTAAGGGATGGCGAATCTAAATACAACATCTATTTTGTGATCAAAGATGGCGGATAGGAAATCAAAGATGGAGGGCGGGATTTTTTTAAAGTCGATATGGGTATCGTCTCCGATATTTTAAGGAATGGGGAATTCAAAAACACCATCTATTTCGTGATCAAAGATGGCGGATGGGATTATTTTTTTAAATCAATATGGGTATCGTTTCCGATGTTTGAAGGGATGGGGAATCCAAATACAACATCTATTTCGTGATTCAAGATGGCGGATGGGAAATCAAAGATGGCGGATGGGAAAAATTTAAAAATCAATATGGGTATCGTCTCTGATGATTTAAGGGATGGTGAATCCAAATACAACATCTATTTCGTGATCAAAGATGGCGGATAGGAAATCAAAGATGGCGGACGGGTTTTTTTTAAATCGATATGGGTATCATGTCCGATATTTGAAGGAATGGGGAATTCAATAATATATAAAAATCTATATTTGTTTATTCATTATTTATAGACTCTGAAATGATAAGAGATTAAGCGCTAAGTCAATGGTAACTTTTGAAAAGGGGCTTGGAAAAAAGGGAATTATATAAAAACTCTTAAAAAGGCGATACGGAGTTCGCTGGGTCAGCTAGTTTACGTATAAAACGGCTCCCTACTTTGTCCTATAGCCTAAGGCTTACAAGACAAATTTTATAATAATAAATTTTCTTCTGACTCGGTATTGAAACCATAATAAATATATCAAAAGTATCAAGAAACTAGTACTGGAGTAACAACTGCTTCGAAAATTCATAATTAAAGACCTGCCCTTTACAATATTATTTTAGATCAAACGAGTCTGCAACATCTTAAATTAATAGTCCTTGGTCTAAGAAACTCAATAATTATAGTGTTATAGTCATATTTTCTTAGCAATTCATTCTACCATTTTAGAATTTAATAGATTTTTCACAGTTAACTAATCTCACTAAACACTTAAGAGGTTTAATAGACGATTATAAATTTGTTCATAAATCAAGTTATAAAACATTTACAGTGTAAGATGATCTTTTGCGGAATAGACTTGCCGTAGGAAGTGGGACCTTTAATGACATGCACAAAGATCATATTCGACGACATTTTGCTGTGATTTCAAGGAACGGTGGAAAGCCACGATTTAAGGATGGATGATTGATGATTAATAAAATTTGAGAAAAGTATTTTCTTTTGTACCAAATAGTGACGTGTTTGCAAATTTCACATCGCTTTCGACGCTTGTGACATTGCACATACTCAGTACCGACACAAAAACACATTTATAAAACGACAATAAAAAGTCATCGTATGCGTTTGCCCATATGACATATGCTTTATGCTCACATTTCTTCAGTTATGTAAGTCTATTACTATTAACTGTTTCCGAATCATTAGTGTTTCTGAGAATGCTCCTATGAGCCATTAGCATAATTGCATTTAATTCCGACATATCGCATTCGCATTTCTCCAAATGCTTGAGTAAATTTCTAGTAAACTGGTTAAGTTTTACGAAGTCAGGATTAGACTATTGTGGAATATCGCAAATTTACGATGTCACCAGGAATTGCGACACTTTATATCCACCACATTATTAGGTCCAATTAAGGTTTCAAGAAATTTAAGGTTATAAAACCAATAGATTTATAAAGTGCCTATTCTTAACAATAGCATTTTTTATTGAAAAAAACGGTGGATAAGATGAATTAGCAGATCTCTGCATCACAATGCCATTGTGAATACGAAGATTTGGCGTACTATACCACACTGGCCAGACGGGTCGGTAAAGAGTTCAATGGCGAGTTTTTCCGTCCCGTTGTAAAGATACTAGTACCTTTCTTAGTTGATTCTTACGATACCTACGGAATAAAAGAGGTAGTGACATTTTATATTCAAATTCAAGACTGCCTCCGTGCTCCAGTGGATAGCGTATGTGGCAGCTAATCGGAGGACCCGGGTTCGATTCCCGAGTCGTGTAAAAGTGTTACTGGGTTTTTCTCAGTAGTAGTACGGAGTCTGGTGATATGCCCGGTAACGGCAAAAGGCTCGCTCTATTGGGCTATAAGGCGAGGGCCTTTAAAATTAAATAATAAAAAATAAATCTTGTCTGTTTGTTAGTCTGTAGTCTCGTAGCTTCTAACGAAATGCGTTGGTTTTGACGCGACTCGAGAGAGACTTGTAGCGCAGCTGCAATTTGGCAAGATCTATGTCATCTTCTAAAATACATAGTATTACATTTATTTATAGAGTTCCATTCTGGTAGAGCTGTAATATAGGTAGGACATAGGCGTAAGTCTATAAATCAAATAAACACATTATTTGTAATATTTAATTATTAGTATGTCTCATAGTAGGGGCAACTGAAAGGTATTGTTTCGGAATCAACGTCCATCGCTGCTGTACAGAACAAATACGATCGCCATAATACCTCAGCTTTTGACGCATTGGATATTAAGACATATTGTTGTGTCCTACTATTATCGAGAACTCTTACTTTCGCTTACTGTTTGTGAGCTCTTCCATGATTATTGGAATGAGATAGTAAATAATATGTTACGATATATTATATATTTATTTGTTATGTGTTTCCGGATTTCTTTTTGGTTAAATACATAAAGGCGATCAGTATAGTTAAAAATAATTATCTCTAGCACGTTGCTATCATAGAAGTGTAAAATGAATAGAGAATGATATTAAATGGAGATGTGGAAGGCCTGCTGATGAGCTCATGAAGCTCAAATCTTGTTGAAGCAGTGATATGTATTTAACGCGTGTAAAACCTGGGCATACGTAACCTTTACAGCTTTTCGCAGTCCACTGCTGGATTTAAGCCTTTCTGATTTTGCTTCACAGTAGCATTATGAGTCAATAGGAGGTTTGGCCTACTATACCACGTGGCCACACGGGTTGGTGCTAGGTTTGATGTCGAGTTTTCGGTCTGTTATTATATGCTTAGTGTATATTCCTTAGCTGTCGTTTACGGTACCCACGGAATAAAATGGTGTTATGAAATTTTGTATTCTTGATCCGTCACCACTCGTAGGTAAGGCCTAGTCAAGGTAGGTAAAAGACACGTCATAATCTACGATAAAAAAGCTAAAGCAATCTTTGATTTGAGATAGTTGAAAAAATACCGTCTATTTTAGCTGAAATTGAATGATATTTTCGCGAATCACTGAACTAATTAAAATCTAACTTTTTGTTGAGTCATCCGAATGCTTCGGGGAGACTTTTTCTGTCTAATAGGATAAGTGGTCTTTAAAAATCGGTATTAACTTGTAGGTTTGAATTGAAAAGTAACCTCCTTAATGACCGAGGAAATTTTGCGGTGTTGGCAGGAATTTATCGGATTTATGTGATATTGTAATACGCTATAGTAAAGCATTCATTTTTTGATGCAACTGATAGGTTGATTTCGTCTAATGGATGATATAGATACCAGTATTTAGAAATCATCAATATACTATGGGAACTTTAAATCATAGTGAAAAGGGGCCATGCTCAGCAGTAGGAAATAAAAATTATAGTGAGAAGAATTTAAACTTTTTATCTATCTATCTAAACGTCACGCCTGTCTCCCATTGGGGTAGGCAGAGACTATGGAACGCCAAATGCTCCGGTTCAAACATACCTCTTTCGCTTATTCGACATTCATTAACCTCGTCATGCATGCTCGTCGGTTACGGGTACTTTTGATTTGGCCCTTCCGCAGTACGTCACCAATTTGGTCGGCGTAAGTCCGTCTTGGTCTGTCCGCTACCGACATCTCCATTCATTCTTACTCGATACACATCTTTCGTAAATCTCCTTGTATCCATCCGTTCCAAATGTCCAAACCATCGCAACATTCCTTTCTCAATCTTTGACACTACATCGTCTTTTAAACCACACCTTTGTTTGGAGTAACCGATATTTCGGCACTGTTGCAAGCGCCATGGTCACGGATGTACTGAGGGTCTTGCGGGTGGATGAATGTTACGAGCAAGTATAACGGTCTACCCGCCTTCTTACTCGTTTTTTGCGTTCAACACCACTAGCACTGTTATCACTATCGCACTGTACCCGATCACGACATACTACACTCACTACGTCAGCTCGCGGTTTGACTTTGTTCTTTTCACGGGTTTTACATAGACGTACCACTGGATGCCAGATACTCGACAGTTGAAACCCATCCTCTCTATTGAAATTTTTGCACTTTTTAATTTCAATAGCCTCCCTAACCATTCGAGGTATGTAGTGGCGTTCTGTCGAAAGCACCTGAGGGTTATGTAACTCAATCCAGTGGTCGGTACCCGAGTCTAAGAGGTGTTGAGCTATGGCCGACTTGTGTAGTTCATTATTTTTGACTGCCCTGATGTGTTCCTTTATCCGGCAAGAGATGGTGTATTAGTTTGTCCGTCCATACGCTCGGCCAATCAGAGAAGGCCATCGTCCGCGCTCGCGAAGCCTGACCATATATGGTCACGTAGCGACTCCAACTCTGATGGAAGGCCCGGTATATAAAGGAGCCGACAGAGAGGCCAGCACCGCCACTCTATCCTACTGACCTACTACCGCTACTCTGTCCGTATCCATCGTACGTGTTCCTGGTCCCAGCTGTGGGTAAGTTACTACATTTACTGCACTAGCGTACTGCCCATCTCTCTACCTTCTAGCTGAGGCCGGCTAAAGCCACGTGCCTGACTCTATTGGTTGTGGCTTTCCTAATGCTGCTTCCCTTCAGGTTCCAGGTTTACCTTAGAGCTCAGGGCTACGCTACCTAGACCGCTAAACTTCCCTGCATCGCCTTAGGCGTCACCTCTGAGTCTGGCCTGCCCTGCTCATCGCACGCTCATCGCCGGCGCCTGCCAGCTGAGCCAACGTCAGCGAGGATCTGCACCGCTATGGGCAGCCTTCGAGCAGCCTGTCTGCACACCACCGGATGGAACAGCGTGGAAGACTGCAGCCCTTAGTGCTGATGATATTTTGGAGTCGGGCCTAGCCATCGCGGTGGACTTCGAGGGCGCTAGCGAGGCCGTCTCTGAGCTGGCCAAGCAAGTGGATTCGTTATCTACTTCTTACGACGCAAACCTAGCTAGGAGGTCTACCACACTGCACAACCACTTATTCCACAGACTCCGTAAGATGGAATGTCCTACGGCGTATTCCAAACGTATAACCGAATTGTGCAGCCGGTTCGACAAGCTCTCGGCGGAGCTGTCCGCCATTGAGCAATCAGGTGTTTACTCAGCTGATACTGTGGGACTAGTCCAACCTGCGCCGTCTACCTCGACGCAGGCAGGGTTAGCCCCAGTATTGCATTGCGAGCATTTGAGAGTTATAGCCGTAACATACGCTTGAACTTGTCCGGCGGACCAAACCCGTTGGTCCGGCGTACCAAATCCGTTCTCGCTACAGACGACCGGATCGGACAGTTGCTTCACGTAAGCCATATCCGATCCGACCAATCTGCAAACTAGCGGACCGAGGCTGACTCAATTAATAATAATTATGTTCGCCGGACTACTCTACAGACGGACAGATTTGGTCCGGAGGGGATCCAAATCCGTGGTCTGTTCGGACCAAGTTCAAGCGTGTGTTACGGCTATTAGCAAACTGTCCAAGTTAAAATACGACGGTACGGGATGCGTCCGAGCGTTCCTACAACGCGTAACCGAATTCCAGACCGCGCGTAATCTACCTTTCACTAAAGTTTTATCGTATGCCTCCGAAATATTCACCAGCAACGCACTCCACTGGTACCGCGGCCTAAAAGAATATTTTACTACATGGGAAGAACTCACCACTAAATTAATAGACGATTTCATACCGTACGATTATTACTACCGTTTATTAAATGAAATCCGCCGACGTACTTAAGGTGCTACCGAAACTATAATTATTTATCTCTCTATAATGAATCAGCTGTTCGCTAGACTGTCACCGTCAAAGCGATTGTCCGAACGCGAAAAATTAGACATCATATTGCATAACATACGTCCATGCTATTCGCTAGTGCTAGCTCCGTCAATATCTTCAATAGACAGTATAGCAACACTGCAGACGTTATGTTTAAATTACGAACGGATGAAATGTTTGAACTCTCAATTCCGCGAACCGTATACCGTATAGTAACGACACGTTGGCACCAGACCTAGCTTACAGTCACAAACCTAATAACCGAGCGCGTAATAATTCCTACAATAATTATTCAGCTGCCACTATAGAGGGAACACCCGACAACCCCGAATACACTGAGAATAACGAGCCTAGCAATCCTAAGTCTAAACCTAGCTCTGTCGGTCTTGTCACGTCCAAGTACTGTCCGCGCTGCCGTATCAATAATCATAGTTTGAATGAGTGCAAACGCGATCGGTTTGCAATTTGCTTCAAGTGCGGCGGTAGGGATGTGACATTCTCTAACTGCCCGAACTGTAAATCGACGAAACCAAATAACTAGTTGGTCAGGGTCGAAGCGTGTCAAATTCTAAATTAGGTTCTACAACCTATTCAACTAATTTTGACAAAGATGATTGGAGAAATTGGCTAAACACTCTAAAAGTGTATTTCTCTAGTTATTCCGTCGCCTCGATCCTGGATAATAAACCTAAAAATGACCTACGGCCTATGTTAACGTAACGGTTAACTGAACAGTTTACCTATTTGTGGATTGCTCAATTCCGGTTCAGCCATTACAATTTTAGGTAACAACTCCAGATGGCTGGAGGTAATTACTAAAACCGGGTTAGAAATACAGCAGTGTCACAACACTAATTCTATTCGGTCCGCGGTTGGAAATATATTGTTGCCGCGCGGTTTAATCTACTTACCCACGACTTTTAATATTCAAACCCACTTTTTGAAAGCTTATATTATTCCAGAAGTTACAAGTAATTTAATACTAGGCATCGATTTCTGGAAACTATTTAAATTACTGCCTAACCATATCGCATCCGTATGCATGTCTAAAACATAGCCGTGTAGTGTGTTAAGTAAAAATAAGCCAAGTAACACGAACGTATTGCAATCTTTTAGTGAGTTGAGTGAGTCACAACAAA
Organism: Euclidia mi; assembly: GCA_944739405.2. Lineage (NCBI taxonomy): Eukaryota > Metazoa > Arthropoda > Insecta > Lepidoptera > Erebidae > Euclidia > Euclidia mi. Next base: position 31,730,362 of record OX123192.2, read on the forward strand.
GAACGGCTAAGTTAATTATAAAGCAATACGAGTCGATTTCTACTGAAAAAACCGGGTAAGGACGAATTCACTTAATAGAACATGCAATAGACACTGGCGATTCTGCGCCGATACGCCAAAGATATTATAGGCTACCACCAGCGAAATTAAAAAAAATATTGACGAATTAGACGAAATGCTTGCATTGTGAGTGGTAGAGAAATGCGAAATTTCTTGGTCGTCACCTTTTTTACTAACGCCTAAGAAGTACAGTAAACTAAGGTTTTGTTTAGATAGTCGGAAACTTAATTCTAGTATTAAAAAAGACGCGTACAAACTGCCGTACGGATCCGAAATTTTAGACAATCTTAGGAATGCTAGGTATCTAAGTAGTATAGACTTATCTAAGTCATTTTGGCAGACGCCTCTTCGCGAGTGTGATCGTGATAAGACTGCGTTCTATGTGCCTACTAGAGGAACATTTAGATTTGTGACTTTGCCGTTTGGTTTAACGAATGCGCCTGCGACACAACAGCGTTTGGTGGATCACTTGTTTACGAATAGTCCCGCGTTCGAAAACTCGGTATTCGTTTTCTTAGATGATATCGTGCTTATATCGCCATCTTTTAATGCTCATGTGTCACTATTAAATAAAGTATACGAAAAATTAAAATCGGCCAACCTTACAATTAACTTAGAAAAATCTAAATTCTTCCGTGATGAATTGAAGTACTTGGGCTACGTAGTAAACTCTAAAGGATTACAAGTAGACCCATGTAAGGTGGAAGCCATTCTTAAATATGCTACGCCTAAGAATAAAAAAGAAGTCAAAAGGTTCTTAGGCATTGCATCATGGTATCTGCGATTCATCCCTAATTTTAGTACTATTGCCGGGCCCTTGAACAAACTAACCTCTACCGGTAAGAAAGCTGCACCATTCCAGTGGTCGGTGGAAGCTGATGACTCGTTTTGTAAACTAAAACAATTGTTAAGCTCCGCACCAATATTATCGTGCCCCGATAACGAGAAACCGTTTCAAGTTCACACAGATGCGAGTGCGTGTGGCATCGGTGGGTTGCTTACACAAGAAATAGATGGCGTGGAACTACCTATCGCTTACATGAGTAGGTCACTAAATGCACAGGAACAAAACTATAGTATAACAGAACGGGAGACATTAGCAGTTCTAACAGCCCTCGAATATTGGTGCTATTATTTAGATAACGGGTTAAAGTTTGTTGTGTATACTGACCATTCCGCACTGAAATGGTTCCTAAACTTGAGCAACCTGACTGATAGATTAGCCCGGTGGTCGGTTCGTCTGTCAGCCTATAACTTCGAAATAAAGCATCGGCGCGGCGCAGATAATATTATAGCAGATGCGTTATCACGATCCCTACCTGTAAATATAATTAACGCGGATAATAATAATAAAAACGTGAACAACCCTAATGTTGACACTGATCTATGGTATTCAGCCACCTACAAAGGTTGTTTATCTTCACCTAATGACTATCCAGACTATTCTATTAAAAATAATAAATTGTATCGTTTGATAAAATCTAGGTGTATGCTACGTAAGGAGTTCGAATGGAAAGAAGTGCTACCTTCTTCTGATCGAAATAATGCCATATTAGAGAACCATGCCAAACCCACTTCGGGGCATTTCGGTATATTTAAAACTTACAAGCGCTTAGCACTCCGTTATTATTGGCCCAAAATGCACGCTGCCGTGGTAAAGTTCATAAATTCTTGCGACACTTGTATCGCGCACGAACATCAGAACCATGCATATTGGGAACCATGGGACGACCCAAAGTGTGTTCACGACCCTTCCAAACCATTATGTTAGATTTGATGGGGCCATTACCCGTCACAAGAAAACAAAACGCCTACATCTTTGAAGTAACTTGTTGTTTTAGTAAATACTGTCTTCTTTTTCCTATCAGGCGCGCAACTGCTGAAATAATAGCTAATATTTCGGAAGAAAAAATATTTTTAGTTCATGGTATACCATCTAAAATTATATTGGACAATGGTAAACAGTTTGTAAGTGCTACTTTAAAAGCTTTGTTGCACAAGTACAAAATTCTTAATCTTCATTATACTCCTAAATATTCCCCACATGTGAATACGGTCGAACGCTATAATAAAACCATTGGTTCTACCTTAGCGGCGTTTGTAGGAAATGACCAGAGATTATGGGACACTCTCCTACCTAAGGTGCAATTTGCATTAAATACCGCAGTTAATGAAGTCACGGGCTATACACCTAGTTTTTTAGTCTATGGACGTGAATTAGTTCCATGCGGCTCACACTTTGTCGACACGGACGCTGATGATATAGTAACATACCTAGGGATGATTACGCAGAAAATATAGGTCACTTATCAGGCATATTTGATGTCTATGACTGCATTTACGAACAGAACCTGACCGATAAGATACCTAATTTGTCAGGTGAGTCCTTCTTGTCTAGCATTAAGTTGAGCCACAAATCGGGTAAAAAAGATGCATCAACATGTAACTTTATTATAGAAGTACCTGCCAACATTAGGAAAGTCCTCATTAACCAGGCTAGAGTCTTTATCAACTGGACGTCCTGCCCCGTTCGCGACTTTACCCTTGTGACCAGGTGCTTCAAATGCCAACAATACGGACATGCGGCGAAGACTTGCCGCGAGACCAATCAGACGTGTGGACATTGCGGTGAACTAGGACATGAAACAAAGGATTGCAACAAGAAAGACGAGACGCCGAAATGTGCAACATGCTTGCGTTTTAAAAAACCAAGTAACCACAAAACTGGTGACCTCGAATGCCCAGCGAAGAAAATTGCAGAATCGAGGTATATCAATTCCATAGATTATAATGAGGGCGCCTAAGAGCGTCGCCTATTATCATATTAGTCTTGAGCTAGCTTGTAAACGTCTATAAGTTTCTTTTTAGTTTCGTTATAATATATGGCTAATCACTTAATTAAAGATCTAGATGATAGTTTAGTTTACATGTCTAAAATAAGCGATACTGAAAATTGTAGACATTATCTTTCCGATTTCAACAACCCACTATCCATACTAACTCAAAACATCCGCAGTATATATAAAAACATAGATAGTCTAGGCGTTTTCTTACAAAGGCTTAATACCGAGTGTGATATAATTGTCCTTACGGAAAGCTGGCTTTCAAACAGAAATAAGAACATACCGACATTACCAGGGTACAATAGTTTCTACACAAAGTTATCTTTAAACCAGAACGATGGCATAGTGGTATACACAAAAATAGCTTTACACCTTACTGTCGAAGAGCCAACTATCCAAGAAGGTAATTGTCTTATAATTAAAATCGGTTCGGAGATAGCAATAATAGCTATTTATAGGTCTCCTGCCTTTAGAAATTTAGAAGTATTTAATAACTCATTAGATAACATTTTACAGGGTCTTTCTTCCTTTCCTAACATTATTATAATTGGCGACCTAAATATTAATATTAATTCTGAAAATAATGATGCTGGAACCCAAGATTATCTGAACCTTTGTGCATATCATGGAATTTTGCCTTCCCACACATTTCCAACACATCAAAGTGGGTCATGCTTAGATCACGTCATGCTCAAAACTAAGCTTCCGTGTTTAACACTTGTTACTAACTCAACAATAACATACCATTGCGCGATTTTGTTTACGCTTGAATTAATGCATTCTAAGCATCGTTCGCGTCCGCAGCAAAGGTCAAAACTTAATATGACTAACCTAGAACGTGATTTATGCAATATTGACTTTGGCCCAGTTTACAATTCTGCTGATGCTACCACTTCTATGTCTTATGTTATTAACAACTTACAAACAGCTATTTTTAAAAACACCAATGTAATTAATTTGAGTAACAAAAATTATAATATTAAACCTTGGATAACTCCTGGCCTTATTAAGTGCATTCGGCACCGTGATAGACTACATAAAAGAGCTAAGCAAAATCCAAATAATTTAACCTTACAAACAGTCTATAAGCGTTATAGAAACTTCTGCAATAGAATCCTAAGAATAACAAAAATCGAGTATGACAAATCTCAAATATCAGAAGCCGGCAATAACACTAAGCGATTGTGGAAGTACGTTAAGTCTGTAACATATACGTCGAAACAAAATAAGTGCGATACAAGTTTATTATATACAGACCGTACCCCGCTTTCATCCGCTGATAACGTCAATAGCTTTTTTGCTAACATTGGTGTAAAATTGGCTGAACAAATTCAAAGAACATGTAACAATCATCCAAAAAATGCAATTTCAACCGTTCCGACATATAATAGTACTGGCAAATCTTTTGTTTTACTAGAACCGGATGAATGTGAAGTAGAACGAATTATCCTATCACTAAGACATAGCTCAGCAGCAGGGTGGGACGGTATTAGCACTGCAATACTGAAAACCTTTAGGCACATACTGATACCTCCATTAACTCACATTTTCCGAATTTGCCTGTCAGAAGGAATCTTCCCCAAATGCCTCAAAAAGGCAGTAGTAATTCCCATACACAAATCAGGGCAAAAGGATCTGGTAACTAATTACAGGCCAATCTCACTACTACCTTCGATATCTAAAGTACTCGAGAAAATTATAAACAAAAGATTAGTTTCATATCTTGAAAATAACTCCCTCTTCTCCCACAAGCAATTCGGCTTCAGATCAAAGTTATCTGCAGCAGATGCAGTACACACCTTAACTAATTATATTTCCGAGGAACTTGGGCAAAGTCAACATGTGATTGGCGTCTTTCTAGATCTGGCAAAAGCATTTGACACTGTATCAATCCCACTGCTTCTAAAGAAATTGGAGGCCTTAGGAATAAGAGGCACACAGTTAAAACTGTTTAAAGACTACTTACGGGAAAGGTATCAATGTGTCAAAATAGACAACGTAATCAGTTCCGAATTATTATTACCCCAATTCGGCATTCCTCAGGGAAGTGTGCTCGGTGGAACACTCTTTCTAGTGTACATAAATGATCTCTGTAACCTAAACCTACATCATGGCACTATTGTTACATATGCTGACGACACTGCGCTTATTTTCTCAGCATACACCATTACGGAAGCTCAGAAGTATGCACAACAAGGGTTTAACGTAGTAAATAACTGAATTAAACATAATCTTCTAACCTTAAATACTGATAAGACTAAATTCATTCAATTTTGTATGCGTAACCCCCAAGCACATAACAATTCTTTTCATTTATATGCACATAACTGTTATCTTAAGTCAAACAACATTTGCACCTGTCCGGAAATTAATAGCACTACTAATATTAAGTATTTAGGGGTTATATTGGACGAAACCCTGTCCTATAAACAACATATCGCCGCTTTAACATCTAGGCTACGAAAATTATTATTTGTATTTAAAAAACTTCGCTTTATTTTAGATTATAACCTCATTATACAGATGTACAAGGCATTGTGTCAGTCCATAATCCAATACTGCATAACTTCTTGGGGAGGTATAGGAAAATCTTTAATGCTCTCTATAGAGCGAGCGCAAAGAGCCCTGCTTAAAGTGGCCACCCGCCGACCTTACCGATTCTCTACAAGCCTTCTATATGAATCATGCAAAGTGCTAACGGTTTGTCAACTGTTTATATTGTACACTGTACTAAAACAGCATACTGCGCTTACGTACAACGCCGACCTTACTAACACCAAGAGACGGAAAGATATTGTCTGTAGTTCAAGGTCTGAATCAAGGTTTGTCTTTACTAATAGATTCTTTTCATTTCTGGGTCCCTATCTTTATAACAAAATAAACAAAGAAACATCTATTTATGACCTAAGTTATGTAAGATCGAAACAACGCGTCTATCAGTATTTACAAACATTGAAATATGATCAGACCGAAGAACTGCTGACTGTGGTCAAATAATTATACATTTCATATTAGTTTTAAAATAATTCTAAGTAGGCATATTTTTATTTAGAAACATTACGTTTAATATGTTAATGATAAATATTGTAATTACTTCATAACTCAGATCAAAATCACTTACTGTAAGTGCCTTTAATGCCTGTGGCACAGGTTTACCCTAGTACAGGCACCTCATTATTCTACCTAAATTACCTTTTAAGAACTTTATGTATATTTTTGTGATGTATGAAAATTAATAAATTTTATTATTTATTTTATTATTATTTATTATTATATTTGATAAAGTTCAGGCACTCCTCATTCAAGCTCATGCTAGGAAAACCAGCAGTAAACCAGCTGAGTTTAATGTGGGAGACACTGTGTGAAAAAGGACTTTTTATCAGAGCGATAAGGATAAGTCCTTCTGTAAGAAACTAGCCCCTAAATTCGTGAAGAGCACAGTGATTACTAAAAAGTCGCCTCTCGTTTACGAGTTGTCGGACGCGTCTGGAAATTCTATTGGGTTTTGGCACATAAAAGACTTAAAACTTATACACTATGGCGCCTAACTATTTGTTACAAACCGCATAAGACTTTCCCTTCTTTCTTTCTATATGCCGTCTTAGCTTGGACAGTAGCGGACTCGTAGACCTAACGCAGCTAGTCGGATTTTTCTTGTTAGCCACCTAAAATCCTCTCCTAAGGCGGGCGGTATTGTAACGTATGTCCGGCACCTACCGCGTCTGCGTCATAATACCATCCATACGCTCGGCCAATCAGAGAAGGCCATCGTCCGCGCTCGCGAAGCCTGACCATATATGGTCACGTAGCGACTCCAACTCTGATGGAGGGCTCGGTATATAAAGGGGCCGACAGAGAGGCCGGCACCACCACTCTATCCTACTGACCTACTACCGCTACTCTGTCCGTATCCATCGTACGTGTTCCTGGTCCCAGCTGTGGGTAAGTTACTACATTTACTGCACTAGCGTACTGCCCATCTCTCTACCTGCTAGCTTCGGCGTCACCTCTGCCGAAGAGTCTGGCCTGCCCTGCTCATCGCACACCCACCGCCGGCGCCTGCCAGCTGAGCCAACGTCAGCGAGGATCTGCACCGCTACGCGCAGCCTTCCAGCAGCCTGCCTGCACACTACCGGAGGGAACAGCGTGGGAGACTGCAGCCCTTAGTGTTCAGGCCAGTGTCGTGTTGTTGGTTGGTCATACTCGTGCAAGGAAAGTGAGACAATACTCGGCAAATAAACGCATAGAACCTTTTCTGCGTTTTAATCACATGAGTAGATAAACGGAACAGAGACACAGCTTCATACAACAGCGCGAATCGGTTGCACAACTACGAGCACGCGGCTTATGTGTGCGTGACCACTGGCCGCTTGTCGTGTACGCGGCGAGAGTGGAAAGAACCGGTTTACGTAGGCACAGGCAGTTGACAATCTTAGGGTTATTACGACGCACGTTGTTTGTTTTGTACGTTGCAAGTTTTAATATTTTAATGTAAAAAAGTGGTGTTTTATTATTAATAATGGTTGTTTATTGTACTGTGTGTATGAATAATACTAGATGAAATAATTAAATCATTATAAAGATTTTAACAATGGTAACGTACAATTGGATTTTTTAATTAGTTAACTCCTGATAATTTTGTCACATTTGTTGAATTGCTCGAGCAAAAGTTTCGCTAATATTTCGATCTTGAAATAAATATTGTCAATGTTGGCAACGAAATACTTAACAACTCATTAGTTGTGAAATTGTGTAAAAGCAATTAATGTTTACAAAACCAATGACTATCAGAAAGTGATCAACCATCGATAGGGATTACAAAAAACAGGTGCATGCGATTTTCGACCTTATTGACGTAACTCAGAATTTATAATTTTACCAACGTATCAATGTCAGAAAGCAAGAAAATACAAAAAAAAAATCTGTCATGAATTGTCAATAAGGTCGAAAATCGCATGCACCTGTTTTTTGTAAGACCTATCGATGGTTGATCATTTTATAGTTATTTGTTTTGTAGACGTTCATTTGTCTTACACAATTTCTTTTTAAACTTATTTTAGATACCTATCCCCGTGGTTAAACTAGTGGCCATAATAGCTAAAGGAGATTCCTATGTTTATTAGCAAAATAGATCATATTACCGGAAAATATTCAACACTATTAGTGGTATCGTTGGGAATGTCAAATAAATCACGTCGTCACGTCGTGTCGGCGTTGGTAACAAATGTATATTTTTATTCCGTGCTTTTAAAAGTTTCAGGCGCATGCCTCTTTTGGTTCCACTCGCTATTTTATTTACAACTGTATTTCTGCCGTATAGCGAATCCGTCGAGTCCAAGAATCTGCCCAATCCACGAATCTGTCGAGTTGGGAATCTGCCAAATCACGAATCTGTCCAATCCAGAATCTGTCGTATACCTTACAAGCGATTTGTCTTAGCCTATTGTGACAACCCTACCAAAATAGATAACAAATTTACAAGCTCTTAAGAAGCTGTCTCTCTGTTCGGTTTATTTACTCATGTGGTTTTAATACCAGAACCCGTTACAAAACAAACAAATAAGCTAAAGTTGTAGGCATCTTCAAAAGGATTACGGCAAGCGGCTCCCAATGTCCGCATAGCTACCCATCGAACAACTGATGAGGATCTGTCATATTCCGCAACGCGAGTGCTACAAATAAGGATTTGGGTACCGCCTGTGTTCCATGGTTTGTTTACTGAAATTTCAGTTCGGTTTGGTATCGGCTTGTCGTTTGATTGTGAGGTGCGTCAATCTATATGCGGAATAATTGTATACGCGTTATGCTTTTTAAGCAATTGAAAAAAAGTATAGGCTTTGGGCTTGAAAATGCCTAACCTGAAATGGTTACCTACGTGGTTTTATACAAAAGTGCTCCATTGCAAGTCAAGGTGAAGGAAAGGCAAGACAATAATTATACGATTCGATTCGATTCGATTTTCGATTCTTACAATCGTCCGTGTGGTGTCGAATAAGGAATACAAAGTGTCATTTCCCAATTTTACTCTGTAGATGTCGTAAGAAGCACCTTAGGAAAATACACGAAACCTTTATTATCTTTGGGAAGAGACGAAAATACGATATAAAAGCCTATACATACCTGTCTGGCCTCTTATGGACTCTCAATGATATTGTCAGGGAAATGAATAAATGCTAACTGCCTCGTTGGTCTCGCGGTATAAATGTGCGCGTGGGATTGGGAGGTCTCGGATTCGATTCCCAGGTCGGGCAAAGTGTTATTGGGTCTTTCCGTTAGGAAATTCTCAGTAGCAGCACGGAGTCTGGCAATGTGCCCGGTACGGCAATAGGCTCGCCCCCTATTACTTGGGAATAAAATAAATCTGGTGAAAAGTGGGTGTAGCAATATACCTCTTCGGGGATATAGGCGTGAGACTATGTTTGTATGAATAAATGCTAAAGCCAGCAGTAGACTGCAAAAAGATCCATTTTGAAAAGAGTACTTCTAGTGATAGAAGATTAGACAAGTGAAATGCAAGAAGTCTCATTATATACACATCTAATCTAAACATATAAATAAAATTGAAGATTCTGTCTGTAATTTCAAAATAACTATGTTTTTTCAAGTGCATATAGTTAGTTACACGATTCTAAGTCCAAAACAACCCTTTTAAACATTTTTGTCTGTCTGTCTGTCTGTCTTTCTGTTTGTCCGGGGTAATCTCTGGAACGGCTGAACCGATTCAAATGAAACTTTCACTGCAAGGTAGAGGATTTCATAGCGCTACCTATAGGCTACAATTTGACGCGGTAGTTGGCGCTGTTGTCGCGATAACAAGTCTTTACTTCTTCTACTCATCTATACATATAAATAAAATTGAAGTGTCTGTATGTGATTTCAAAATAACTTTGTTTTTTCAAGTGCATATAGTTAGTTACACGATTCTAAGTCCAAAACAACCCTTTTAAATATTTTTGTCTGTCTGTCTGTTTGTCTATCTGTCTGTCTGTCCGTCCGTCTGTCTGTCTGTCTGTCTGTCTGTCTGTCCATCTGTCTGTCTGTGTCTTTCTGTTTGTCCGGAGTAATCTCTGGAATGGCCGAACCGATTCAAATGAGACTTTCACTGCAAGGTAGAGAACTTTATAGCGCTACATATAGGCTACAGTTTGTACCGGTAGTTGGTGCTGTTGTCGCGATAACAAGTCTTTACTTCTTCTACTCATCTATACATATAAATAAAATTTAAGTGTCTGTATGTGATTTCAAAATAACTACGTTTTTTCAAGTGCATATAGTTAGTTACACGATTCTAAGTTCAAAACAACCCTTTTAAATATTTTTTTTCTGTCTGTCTGTCTGTCTGTCCGTCTGACTGTCTGTCTGTCTGTCCGTCTGTCTGTCTGTGTCTTTCTGTTTGTCCGGAGTAATCTCTGGAATGGCCGAACCGATTCAAATGAGACTTTCACTGTAAGGTAGAGGATTTCATAGCGCTACATATAGGCTACAATTTGACCCGGTAGTTGGCGCTGTTGGCACAATAACAAGTCTTTACTTCTTGTACTCATCTATACATATAAATAAAATTGAAGTGTCTGCCTGTGATTTTAAAATAACTATGTTTTTTCAAGTGCATATAGTTAGTTCATCATATCAGCCAAACGACGTCCACTGCTGGACATAGGCCTCCCCCAAGGTTCTCCACACAGACCGGTCTTGAGCCGCCCGCATTCAACCACCTCCCGCGATCTTGACCGAGATCGTCGGTCCACCTTGCGGGGAGCCTACCTCTGCTGCGTCGTCCTTTACTTGGCCGCCACTCCAGAACCTTTCTGCCCCAACGGTCATCGGTTCTTCGAGCTATGTGCCCTGCCCACTGCCACTTCAGCTTGGCAATCCGGAGAGCTATGTCGGCGACTTTGGTTCTACTGCGGATTTCCTCATTTCTGTTTCGATCTCGCAGGGAAACTCCAAGCATAGCTCTCTCCATCGCCCTCTGAGTGACCTTGAGCCTTCTGATAAGGCCCATAGTGAGCGACCACGTCTCTGATCCGTAAGTCATCACTGACAACACACACTGGTCAAAGACTTTCGTCTTGAGACGCTGCGGGATATCGGACGAGAAGATATGTCGTAGCTTCCCGAACGCTGCCCAACCGAGTTGGATTCGACGATTGACCTCCTTCTTGAAGTTGGACCTACCTAATTGGACTACTTGTCCCAGGTAGATATACTTGTCGACAACTTTGAGTGTAGAGTTCCCAACCTGAATAGGAGCAGGTACAACATGGACGTTCGACATGATTTTCGTCTTGTCCATGTTCATCTTAAGACCTACTTGTGAGACTCTACAGAGGCCATCGAGCATTGTGCCTAGGTCTTCCATGGTCTCAGCCATGACTACGATATTGTCTGCGAATCGAAGGTGAGTGATGTACTCGCCGTTGATGTTGATGCCGAATCCATTCCAGTCCAAAAGCTTGAAAACATCCTCCAGCGCAGTGGTAAACAGTTTCGGGTATATGACATCCCCCTGAGTGTTGAATAGGTTTCGAACTCTGGTCCTCGAGGTGGACTGACATAGTGGCGTTTTCATACAAACACTTCAGTACTTCAATATATCGGTAGTCAATCCGGCACCGTTGGAGAGACTGTAGCACCGCCCAGGTTTCGATCGAATCGAAGGCTTTCTCATAGTCCACAAACGCCAAGCATAGGGGCTGGTTATACTCCTCGGACTTTTGTATAACCTGCCGCAGTATATGTTTGTGGTCTATGGTACTATAGCCTTTACGGAAACCGGCTTGTTCGGATGGCTGGAAGTCGTCTAGCTTGCTCTCGAGACGATTCGTGATGACCCTCGAAAACAGCTTGCAGACGTGGCTCAGAAGTGTGATGGGTCTGTAGTTCTTTAAGAGGGTTTTATCCCCTTTCTTAAAGAAAAGCACCACCACACCTCTGTGCCACGCCTGTGGCGTTTTACCCTCGAGAATGACGGAATTAAATAGCTTTCGAAGGGCTTCTCTAGCGGGTGTACCGCCGGCCTTCAGAAGCTCGCTCGTAATTCCGTCAGCACCCGGCGCCTTGTTGTTTTTGAGCTGTTTGAGAGCCACACTAATCTTGTGCACGCTGACGTCCAGAATATCTTCGGTATAGTGTCGGGTCAATCCAGCTCTAGGGTCTGACGCTGGAGTACTTGCGGGTTGTTGCGTTGTCGTGTATAGCTGTCCATATCTATCAACATAGTAATACAAGCCAAAGTTCAGCTTCTTGTGCCCAATAGTTTTGGCTGTGACTTGTCTGTCAGTCAGTTATGCAAGAATTTTATATATTAATCGCTGGGTTAGGGTGGTGCCGTTACGGTGCCTGATGCAATAAAATAGTTTGTTTTGAAATGGATGTAGTGTTTTTATATTTTTGTGGTCAGAGTCAATATCAGTAAATAAATACAATATTTATTAAATTATAACTAAAATTATATAAATTATAACATAATATTTGGAATTCCACGCAACACGGTAATGTATTGCTACGGCCCAAATCAGCTTTGTGAATCTTCACATAGTTTATAAGTATATTTATACTGACAACTACTGTATGTATGTTAGACTGTAAGGTATTTATCTATGCGTCTATGCCACACGAAATAAAACGATTTATTATTATATTATTATGTTTCTCTTTCTTCACGGCTATTCTTCTAACTTTGGTGTCAGAAGAATAACCGCTCCTTTATTATTATTAACTATCCAGCAACCTTAATAATGACACAAGTACAGAAGGAGAAGAAGGGCTGAAAGCCCTATCCCTTTTTTTCTCCCTCAACCCGTTCCACTTCCTATTCTTGCAATGCACTTGTTACTCCTCTAGTCATTTCTGTCCATGGCTGTAATCGCTTACCACCAGGCGAGCCGTCTGCTCATTTACCGACTATTACATAAAAAAGGAATCACTGACGAGAATAAATATATAAAGGAGACCGGCCAAAGTTGGCTTGAACGTGAACAAACGTCTTAAAAAAAGTAAATTACTCAAAGTTTTTGTTTTAATATATTATGAATATTGATCGCTATCCAGTAGTATGAAATAAACACATAATAATAATGAATTTTATAATACTTTGATTATAAACGTGTGGGTACTTCAATTGCTTCAATGGACTATTTGAATGGTTGGTTTGTGTTGCCTTGTAAATAATCGGTGGAAAATATCGTTAAAAAGTGTTTAACAAAATCACATTTTAAAGCGATTGCTGAAACCTGAAAGTACGTAGATATTTTTTATATTTTTTTATTTTATATATTTTTAGATGACAGTCATAAATAACGTTAAATAATGATATTATTTTTAATAATATCAAAATGGTAATATATGTTGGGTATTTATTTTTATACTCCAGCAACACTTGACTAACTTGTCAATTCTATTACCGTGATACCGTCATTCGCTTTGCGTTCGTTTCGTTTGATCGTATTGTGGATTTGATTTTGTGTTAGCTGTTCTTTTTCTTCTTGTGCTTTCTAAAATGGACCCTGAATATTCTCCTCATGACGACCATGGCTTGCCTACGGACCCAGTACCCGCTTCGAACTATAACTTGCGCTTGAAAATGGATTACCCAATCGCACTTCATGATCATGAATCAATGCATTGCATCAATTGTGGTACTAATATTACACAGCGGAGAAGACATATTTTCAATCTCGTGGAAGTACGACAAGTAATAATTTCAATGGATTGCACCGCAATTGGTATCTATTTGGCATTTCAACAACTTACTCACATAATTATGTTTATTAATCCAAATATTAAATTCGTATAATAAATACATGCATAACAATTGTTTATTTTGGTTTGTCAACAGATCGAGGCTCATAGCCAATACATATGTCATTCTTGTTGGACTGTGGCATTAAACATATCCCGTATGCCACAAATCGCAAACACATAACAAGAAGCTGCAAGTTCTGATTCAGGTCGTCACAGGCAAATATGTGTCTGCTGTAGAACTTCGCTGATGAGAATTAGGTCTCACAGCCTCAATAGTGATACAGAACGTGAGCGACATATCAGAAGTGTTATTACACAATGGATTAACCCACATGAAGTAAGTAATCATATGATTAACAAGCTTTTGTAAGCGACTTTGTGCTACTCCGGTCCTATTAGTCATAGCTATTAGCCTATAAGAAATAAGGAGTATGGAGTGTATGAAAAAAATATGTCAACTGAGTGAATAATGAAAATAAATATTTATTTTTAACAATGTGTTTTATTTTATTATTCAACTGACTTGGTATAGGTCGGTTCATGAAATATGACCACTGCGCAGAAATCATTTTTTAGGTCCCCGTGGAGGTGCGGGGTGAGGCGCGGGTGGAATGCCAATGGTGTGGCTCCGTTCTTGACGCATTCCCTAAATGCGTCAAGAATGGAGCCACGCCATTGGTGCACGAATGTAAATATGCGTAACGGCCGCCATTTGTGGTCAACTTTCGTGAACCGATCTGTACTAAACTTCAAAGAATAATGTTTTCTACTTAGTTTAGGCTACTGAAAATTAATTTTGTAATTCCAATTTTAAATTGTTCACGCCCAGGCCAAAGTCCCATACATTATGGTCGGTCTCCTTTCAAGATATCACTATAATTATCTTTTCTTTATCCGATACCCAGTCATATCAGTCAGTAATAACCGCAGACTAGATAAAGCAGAAGCAGAAGATATTGTGTTGTGAGTGCCTCGTTGGTCTCACGGCATAAATGTGCGCGTGGGATTGGGAGGTCTCGGGTTCGATTCCCGGGTCGGGCAAAATGTTATTGGGTTTTTCCGTTAGGAAATTCTCAGTAACAGCACGGAGTCTGGTAATGTGCCCGGTACGGCAATAGGCTCACCCCCTATTACGTGGGACCGTTCTCCCTCACCGCACTCTTGCATTGCGCGCAGTAGGGTGTCAAACTCCAAAGTATAGAAAGCTTTTTTATTATAGAAAAATATAGCTACAACGAATTTTTTGTTCTCTAAATAATTATTGATCATGTGCCTGTACTGCGTCCTGTAATGAAACCATGTTGACAATTATTTAAAATCTCATTTTTATGCAAGTAGTTATTTAATTGCTTAACAATACCATTTTCCATATTTTTATCAAGCAGTGGCCAGGTGACATTGGGAAGGGGTGCGAGAAGGAATCCCTGGGCGATGACCAACTGCCGCAAGCAACTATACGTAGCCACATACAACGTATAAACGTGGTCCACAAACGAGGCTGATGACAGACTTCTAGAACTCGAGATGGAATTGCAACGGATTAAATGGGACATTCTAAGCCTTTGCGAAATTCGAAGAGAAGGCGAGGAGCTTATTACTTTACCATCAGGTAATATGCTCTCCTACAAAGAAGGAGAGACCAAGGGCGTAGCGGGAATCGGTTTCCTGATTAACAGGGACATAAAATACCGTGTGCTGGAAATTGGTAATATATCCAATAGAGTAGCATACATAAAACTGAAACTATCGCCTAAATATACACTTGCACTTATACAAGTATATGCTCCCACTACTAGCCACCCTGACAGCGAAGTAGAAAATCTATATGAAAAGGTAACGCAAACCGTAACTAAGTGCAAGTCCCATTACACCATAATTATGGGTGACTTCAACGCCCGAGTTAGGACCAGAGAGATGGAAGATGAGAGTTGTATAGGGAAATTTGGTCTAGGCAGTAGGATCCGTTCCTACTGCCTAGACCAAATTTCGAGGTGAAGCGCTGGTTAACTTTGCAATGCGAAGCAACATGTACATCATGAACACTTTTTTCGATAAAAACCTCAACGTAAATGGACGTGGAAGCACCCAAATGGTGTTCATAAAAGCGAATACGATTACATACTCTGTAATCGGAAAGATGTTGTGCAGGATGTATAAGTGCTAAACAGTTTCTCTACTGGCAGCGACCACCGCTTACTTCGCGCAGTTCTCATGATTAATATCAAAGCGGAAAGACGAAAGCTCGTCAAGAAACATATTCCGCGGCACATTATTTCAGATATACTTAGAGCAAATGAAAATACGTACAAACTATACATTAACAACCATTTGCATGAGTTAGACACACTAAAAACCATGTCAATCGAAGAATTAAACAAACACATAACGACAACAGTTAGAGAAGGCCAGGAGGATGTAATGCCTCATAATTTCGATTTTAAGCCAAAGAAACTAACTGAAAAAACACTGAAACTCATCCAAAGACGTCGACAGTTAAGGATGGAAAATCAATCAGACACCATGGCCTACCAACAACTTCATAAAGAAATACGGCACAATATAATACGGGACTTGTTACAATTCGAACATGACAAGATACTAAAGCAAACGAGTTCTGCGTACTGAGTTATCAAATAGCCGAAAAGAAATTTTCCAGCTAGTCAGTGATACGGGCGATGTCGTCAACAGAAAGCAACTACTAGAAGTAGCGAGGACGTACTACGAAACCCTATACAAGAGTAGAGTGCCGCAAGCCGGCTCGCAAGCCGAAGTAGTACTGACAAATAGACCGCTAGTTGCTAACGTTGGGTCTGAAGAAATTCCGGACGTCACTGTGGACGAAATTCGTTTTGAACTTTCACAAATACAGAACAGGAGATCTCCCGAGAATGACAACATCGTGCCTGAAATGCTAAAGCTGGCGCCAGAGATTGTCTGGAAAACGCTAGCATTGCTTTTTACTAACTGCATATTAAGTGGCAAGGTACCCAATGACTGGCACGAAGCGATTATAGTACTGCTTCATAAAAAAGGAGATATCAGGAAATTGGACAACTATCGTCCAATAAGTCTTTTGTCACACACGTATAAGTTGTTCACAAGAGTTATCCTAAATAGACTTAAAAATAAACTTGACGAATACCAGTCAAGGGAACAGGCTGGATTTCGATACGGTTGCGGTACTAATGATCACCAGCAAACCCCAAGACTGTTATTGAAAAATGCCACGAGTACCAAAAGCCAATTATATTAACCTTCGTCGATTACGAAAAAGCCTTTGATTCTGTGGAGACATGGGCAGTGGTGGAAGCCCTGAAGGACAGTAGAGTTGATGGACGGTACATAGAACTTATCAGACACTTGCAATCTTCTGGAACATCATCGATAAGCCTCCATAAGCTCACAAAGTCCTTTAGACTGAAGAGAGGGGTGCGTCAAGGAGACACAATATCGCCGAAGCTGTTTAACGCTGCCCTAGAGAACATCTTCAAGACACTTGACTGGGCTGGTAAAGGGATATTGATCGACGGAGAAAGGCTAAGCAACCTCAGATTTTCAGACGACATCGTGCTTATTTCTGACAACATCGAGGATATGATTACTATGATTGACCAACTACAATATGAATCAGCGAGAGTCGGAATAAAAATGAATAAATCAAAAATCAAGATCATGACAAATATCCCAGGCGTGGAAAATCACCAACTACCTGTAGACATAGTAGGTCATTATATTTACCTAGGACACAAAATTACTCTAGGTCTTGAAGATCAGGTTGCGGAAGTGGGTCGGCGTGTTGGGCAGGCATGGGCAGCATTTAGGTCGAACGCCAACATCCTTCGCTCTAAGAAAATTGCTCAATACCTGAAGACCAAGGTGTTTAATCAGTGCATTCTGCCCGTCTTCACTTACGATATGGAAACCGCGACACTGACAGAGAGCTCTGCTGAAAAGCTTCGAGTCGCGCAGCGTGCAATGGAGAGGTTAATGCTCGGAGTCTCACTGATGGATCACAAGACTAATGAGTGGATCAGGAGAACCACGGGAGTCAGGGACGTGGTTGAGGAGATAGAACGACGTAAGTGGAGATGGGCGGGGCATATTGCCAGAATGAGCCATGACCGTTGGGTCAGGAGAACCCTTGAGTGGAGACCCCGCGCTAATAGTCGGGGCAGAGGAAGGCCGCCTCAGAGATGGACTGACGATATCCGGCAGCAAGCCGGTCCTAACTGGATGCAAGTGGCAAGAGACAGGAGAAAATGGAAGATTGGAGAGGAGGCCTATGTTCGAAGACGAACAACAAAAGGCTGCACTAGATAGATAGATTTCTTGGGAAAAATTATTTGCAAATTTATCAAATATATCCTTAATACTGTTCTGCCAATCCATATTAGATAAGATTATCGAATCTAAAGACTGTTTATTATTTCCTAACAAATTATTAATTCTATCCCATAACTTTTTCATATTGTTGTTACATTGTAATATACACTGCATTTGTTAAAGAAATCATTCACAATACTAACAGGTAAATAATCTGGTAGATAGGTTACACCAAAGTTAATTACAGAAGATTTATTTACTTTATTTTTGTACCCATATATCTTCACTTTTAAGTTCAAACTCAAACTCAAACTCAAAATCCTTTATTCATTTAGATCACAAAGTGACACTTATGAACGTCAAATTTAAACATTATTACTGTATGTTTCTACATTTACATTTACTGCCACGTTCGCAAAGCAAGGGCGTAGAACCATGAGAAAGAACGGGCAATAAAACTCACGGTCACTCTTCTTCATCGCCAGGTTTTTAATAATACATAACAATTAAACTTTTGTTCTACGTGAAAATTGTTTAAATAAGCGATAAGAACACCCCCGCCATATTTTTTGTTAAACCGTGATCGAAACCTAGTGTCACGATCTCTGCGCACAACACAATATTCATACATACATACATAGTCTCACGCCTATATCCCCGAAGAGGTAGTCAGAGGTGTAATATTACACCCACATTTCGCCATGAATTTTTAGGTCCCACGTTATAGGGGCGAGCCTATTGCCGTACCGGGCACATAACCAGACTCCGTGCTGCTACTGAGAATTTCCTAACGGAAAAACCCAATAACACTTTGCCCGACCCGGGAATCGAACCCGAGACCTCCCAATCCCACGCGCACATTTATACCGCGAGGTCTCTACCGATCGCTAGAGACCAATTATTATTTTGGAAGCTTTAAAGCGTCTGGTAAAAACAAGGTAAAAATTACCGCCGTCGAAATGAGTCTGACAGTATAATTTATGATTTTTTATAATATTTTCAAAAAAATACTTAAATATCAGCACTGCGAATTTAAGAAAAGTTTGTACTATGTTAAAAGTTAGTAACATTTAGCACTAATGACGTCTACCCACTGTTAAGCTTTGTCACTGAAGTTGTGTTTATATTTGCTGATGACTGGATTCTAAGTAGTCGATAATCTGTATCCATCCTCCATGTTGAAATTGTTATTTTTCTTGATTTATACCGCTTCACGTACTATCCTGAGGTTATAGTGACGATTGGTGGTATAAGACTCGTGGTTGATGTAATTCTATCTCGGTTTGGTCAAGACTCCAACAACTAACTTTTAAACTGTTCAGCTACAGCCGACTTATTAATTTGTCAGTTCTTACAGCTGCGATATGTTCCTTTACTCTTTCAGCTAGTGTACGCTTTGTCTATCCGATATAAGAACTACCCCAACTGCTTTCCTATTCAATTCTCAGTTGCCCGACCTGGGAAGCGAACCCAGGATCGCCCGATCAGCAGACGCACACGCTATCCACTAGAACACGGAGGCGCGTTGCTTATGAATGCTAGTTTATTATAATTTTTTACAATGATAGGCATATCGTAACATCATTGCATCTTTATATTTTCTTTTATCTTGGTAAATGAAAGATATTTAGTCAATTAACCTCATAATCGTACTTCCAACTTCCTATACATTAATGTATATTTTCTTGGTATCAATATTCTATATTCATATAAATTACAATGCATATATTAGCATCTACTATTGACGCAAGATCTTCTCAAAGTGGAAGATTTCAAAACCATAATAATAACAGACAACTAAGAAAGCTCTTCCAATATAATTTATACAATTTAATCGGCAACAACTGTTACATATAACTTAGACAATAACAGTATTAATAAACCAATATTTTGAAACAAAAGCACGGAAGGAAGAGCGGACAATCTAGAACAATATGTCAAACAAAACATTGGCTCAACAAAAATAACACAACTTGCAATCAATGAATATCGTGATACAAGAAATAAACAAAATAAAACGGATAAAGGAAATGAATCGTAGAGGGACATTGGTGACCAATGTCTTATTTATTTTTTTAGGGAATCCCTACAGTATTTTGCAGATTTATTTATGTAAATGTTTTCTTAGCAATAATCCGATTGTAGACATCTATATTGTCCCATTGGCTTATATCCAGCAGTGGACTACAGACAAACTTCTTCTGGTTAAAAGACTATGTCTTCTTTTTTTAAAAAAGTAGTTCAAATGTGATTCTAATGTGACATTATATCGAAACGCAACTGAAAGTAATTGATAAAAAGAACAGCAATAATTCATTAGCATCAATTTTATTGTAAGTCATATTACGTATAGGGTAATAGTGATTGGTAGCTGTAGAAGCAACTTCTGTTATTGGCTAAACCTAGATGTCTCGTCATCATAATTAGCAAGCTGTAGTCCACTGCTGGATATAAGCCAGTGGGACAATATAGATGTCTACAATCGGATTATTGCTAAGAAAACATTTACGTAACTTCGACAATGCGATTGAAAAGTGAAGATAGCAAAAATGCGACGCGATATCAACACTGACGGTAATGTACAAAATTCATCAAAAAGTAACCAAAATTAAATGCAATGAGATAAAATTGCAGTTGCATTCAATTGCTAATCCATGATAATGGAATATGCGAGTTTCCTTTGACACAAAGCGCTCGCAAATAGCTGCTTGTTAATAGCAAGTATATCAGTCATGTCGATAATATGCAGTCCCGTAATGTATGCCTACAGTATCATTAAAGTATTCATATCAAAATAATACCTGTGACTATGGCCGAATTCTTGGTCATCACGTTTGGTCGCTCAGTATTTATCAATGGAGGTTTCTTTTATGGAAATTATCAATAAAGTAAAGTCAACATTATTTAATCAATTGGGTCACAATGTGAGGCTTAGTGCCTCATTCGCAAAGCAAGGGAAGGAAATAGTCATTATATTCGGCTGCCGGGTTCATCACAGTAGGTCACTTCGCCCAAACACAGTGTTAAAGAGTGGACGTGTGTCGCTTTGCGCTTTAAACTTTAGCAAGAAATTATATTTCGCATAAGGGACTCTAACCCCTAATATTGTAGAGAAAGTGTGTAGAGTCGGATCAAATTCGTAGCACCTGTTTCGTAGCGGGCACTACCAGTGACGCGCCCCGCGCGCCCTGCTTCACCTCTGCGAGACAAGAAAGTTTCACCATAATTGCTCTCTCGCTCTAACTTCGCAAAACGGTATAGCGGTCGACACGATGTTGCAACGACAACATATCAGCAACCCTAACCTGCAAGCAATACGGACTACATTTCCTCAACTCCTAAGATGTCTCGTCGACAAGGAACGACTGAAGTCGTTCCTTGTCGACGGGGCTGAAGCCCCTAGCAATGAATTCGCAGAATTTAAACAGGAAATTAAGGATATGCTAAATAACTGGAAGGCTGAACAGGATGAGTATATCGAGAAGCTGTGTAATCAACAAAGTTCTATTGTCACGAAGTTGTCGTCGGAAATCGCCGAAATTAAGTTACAAATTAATTCGGTACAAGTGAGTAGTACCGACATCGAAAATCTATGCAGTTCATTAATTCACAATTTGAAGATTTCAAACAGCAGATAGAATTGTTAAAAAGGAAAAAGGAGTCAAATAATGATAGTATCAATATGCTCGAGATAAAAATACAGGACATACAGAAAATGTCACGTTCAGCTAGTGTTGAAATACGTAACGTACCCACAAGGGAGAAGGAATCTTTTTCTGATTTGGCTACTATCGTCACCAAGGTAGGAAATGCAGTCAAAATTCCCCTATCCGTATCGGAAATACGTGACGTGTACCGTCTCCCAGGCAAACCGGGCACAGCCAGACCAATCGTAGCGGAATTCAACTGCGTTGAAATGAAAACTCGGCTTATCTCCTCGGTACGCAACCATAACAAAAGTCACGGCAAAGAAAATTATATCTGCACAAAAAATATTGGTATAGACGGCGAACGTCGCCCTATATATGTGTCGGAACACTTGCCTCCGAGTACCAGAAAACTCTTTTTCAAAGCGAGAGAACTTGCAAAGCTCAAGGAATACTCTCTAAGTTGGACAAAAAATGGCAACATATACATTCGCAAAGCAGAAGGTTCTCCACAAATTCTTATTAAGTCCGAACAATCTCTTCTAGATATAGATAAGACCCAGTGACTATACGCTGTAACAAATGTAAGCTTAATTTACCTACCTTACTTATGTCGTGTTTATATTATTTATCACTGTCAAGTTTTTGTCATTACGAACTTATTCATATCACATACCTACACCGTGTGCCATTCACAGTGTCAACATTGTCAACAATGTACTGTACTAATTACTCAATATACATTTCACTTACTAACATCACATTTCAAATATATTACAGATACTACGAAAAACATACACACTAAACAACGTTATAAAATGATAAACATCGCCGGCCAACACGTAATACAATACGGAACTACCCACAACTTTAATTTTATTAACCATTTACGTATATCTTATATGATATTAAATGTCCATTTCTTTCGCAGAAATCTTACAAATTCTAAGTGTCGTGTACAATTAATTGACCTAACCTATGGTCCTATAATGATATCAAATATAGTCTGCAGCAATATTTACCGTTCACTACATCATGATATCATAATCACAGTGCATTTAAACCGTTTTGCGGTTTTTTGTTTACAATGTAAAATAGAATGTAGCAAGACATATGAACGTAACTTACCATACAATGTGACATGTTATTTCGTGAATTCGACAAATAGCTTCTATAAATTTTATAATTTTTGGAATTATTGTTCTAGTATACAATTTATTATAAAGATGTGTGACTCATATCCTACTTACTACTACAGAAAATATGGCCGTTGGCCTGGTTTTTGTATCACTGCAACTTATAAGTATCGGATTGTCTTGATAATAATGCTTTTGGAGCGAACTTGTGTAAACACCATGCAACGCCGAAGATTCTATTGCCCATATGGCGCAGTGGTTGCCTCGCGAACCTCTACTGCGAGGTGTGTGGGTTCGTTTCCTAGGCGAGGTAAAAAGTTGGATGACCGTCGTATTACTGTTCCTAGTATGAGAGCTTACTGTGTTTATTGCTTTGAGGATTGTGTACCCAATTGCCCCACGGGACCTGCTGCCATGGTTGTAATTGTCTCTTGGAAAGAAAATAGTACATGTATGGTATGTTTTGTTTATACAATGAGGGTTTCATTTCTAGTAGTTTATATTAATTACAGTTACGTCCACCCGTTTAGATACTCACACATAAAATTAGGAAATAAATATATAACATGTTTCAGTCCCTTCTATCGTATAATATAAATTAATAAAATTCGATCACTTCAGTAGTTCTATTGCAACTTTGATAGATAACGACGAGCAACAGACTGACTGTATATTACTAAGTGACACAAAATTGTGCTCGCAACATATCAACTATGACAAAAACGCAAAAGGATCGCTGGCTATTCTAACGTTAAACATTAGAAGTATTCATAAAAATTTTGACCTATTATATATATAGATGTTTTTGTTCTAACGGAATGTTGGACCGACACTAATTGTCCTCCTCCAACTATCGACTCTTATGTAATGTACTGGACTAAAAATCATCTTAACCAAAACGACGGCGTGGTCGTCTACGTACGCCAAGAATTTGGAACAACATGTTTTGAACCCGAGTTCTCAGAAGGAAATTGTCTAATAATTAATATTCAACCAGATGTCTCGTTAATCTGCTCATACCGACCCCCGAGCTTTAGGAATATTACAAGCTATCTAAATTCACTAGACGGAGTTTTAAGTAATATTTTCGCTAAAACTAAAATTTTTACTGGGGACATTAACATCAATACGCTTGATGTGGCCAACGTGCAGACACAAAATTATCTAAATCTTATAACAATGCATGATTTGAAAGTTGGAATTACAAAACCCACCCGTTCTGAAAACTGTCTAGACTATTTCATGGTAAAATCAGTAAACATTTGGAAATCTGTTGTTTTCGAACAACAGCTTACGGATCACTGTCCGCTATTACTTTATCTTCGCTATGGACAACTAAATAAACAAAGCCATCAATCCACATCAAGGATAATATACTATGATCAGATCTTTGAAACCCTTTCTAATGAAACTTGGCATATTATGTACCAAACAAATGACACTAACTTAGCCGCAGAAATACTTGCTACTAGACTCCTATCAGTTATAAATGAAAACACTAAAATTTACACTCCAAAAAAGCGATACAAACCTCTTAAACCCTGGATATCGAAAGGAGTAGTAAAATCAATTCGGCGACGAGATAAAATGCATGCAAAGGTTAAAAAGAATCCTAACGACAACATCCTTAAACATAACTACATTGTGTATAGGAACACCTGCAATAAATTAATTAAAAACCTAAAAAAACAGTACTACAAACCCATATATAAAATAATCCATAACGGAAATAATACTAAGGGAACGTGGAAAATTGTTAAAGAGGTTTGCAACATGTCAAATAGGAAGTCTATACCGCAAGAATTGCTAAAGATCGCCAGCACACCAGCAGACTCCCTGAACAGTGTTAATAATTATTTCACATCTATAGGAGGTTCTTTAGCAAGTAGCATTCTTATGAAAACCAACCAGACGGAACAAAATTTAGCCAAATTAAAAACGACGAATAATTTGCCTTGCGATTCAATGGCCTTCAGCCTTTCAGATCCTCAAGAAGTCACTAATGTGGTATTGGGCTTAAGGTCAAACAGTGCGCCTGGGTGGGACAAAATCACTACAGATATCTTAAAACGGAACATTGCTTCTCTGGCTCGCCCACTGACTCATCTAGTTAACCTCAGCTTTGAGACAGGCATTTTTCCTGCGACTTTTAAACGAGCTGTAGTATGTCCCATACATAAAACTGGAGACAGAAACGACCCTACTAACTACAGACCTATTTCTTTGCTGTCAACTTTATCTAAGGTGTTAGAGAAGTTAGTGAACAAGCGGGTGACACGTTATCTAGAAAAAAATAAATTACTTCACAACAACCAGTTCGGCTTTAGACAGGGTAGGTCAACTGAAGATGCAGCTCTCACGTTGACATCGTTAATAACCTCATATATGGAAAAAGGTGAAAGATGTGTCGGAGTCTCTCTCGATCTACACAAAGCCTTCGACACAGTTTCAACAAAAATCATATTGACAAGGCTAGAAGAGGTTGGCATTCGGGGTATCGTTTTGAGCTGGTTTGAAGACTACCTTACAAACCGTACCCAGATTATACAGGTAGACAAGTATGAAAGTGAATGTGGTACCTGCACTTTTGGTGTTCCGCAGGGGAGCACCATCGGGCCAACCCTATTCTCAATCTACATCAACAGCTTAAACACCTTGGTTGCTCCCCACATGGACCTAGTTATGTTTGCGGACGACACCGTCCTGCTCTTTCACGGGGCAACCTGGAGCAAAGCTTTACAGGCTGCCGAAACTGGTCTTGCTAAAGTAACAGAATGGTTGGAAAATAGTCTCCTATCACTCAACACCACCAAAACGAAATACATTTGCTTCAGTAAATCTCATATTACTAACCCACCGCAAAACCTTGAGCTTAAAATACACACGTTCCCATGCAATCGCACTAACATCCGCGCTAATTGCACTTGTTCATCTCTTTCTCAGGTAACCTCCATTAGATACTTGGGCATAGATATAGATGACAAACTTGACTGGCATACCCATACTCTTAAAATGGCTGGTAGAATTAGACAACTTATACACATATTCAAAAACCTACGTGATGTCGCAAACACCAAACTCCTAATCAAAACTTACCGAGCCTTGTGCGAGAGCTTGATCAGGTATGGTATCAGTGTATGGGGGGGCGCTAGTAAGAGTAATATGATCACCGTGGAAAGAGCTCAAAGAGCAGTACTTAAGGTCTTAATGCGCTTACCTTTTAGACACCCTACAGATGATCTATACGAACAGGTAGGTGTCCTCTCAGTTAGAAAACTTTTCATACAACAAATGTTGGTAAGCTATCATAAAAACATAATACCTACCCTACCACCATCAACTAAACGTATTGATCGTTGCCCTGTACCGTGTGCCACAACTACATTTTCCCAACGTCATTTTAATATTATTGCACCTAGCTTTTACAATAAAATAATAAAAGTACATAAAGAATGCAAGAAATATAATAGTTTCAAATTTAAAACTACGGTACTGAAATGGCTTGGCGATTACAATTATGACGATGTTGAAAAAACGATACTTAAAAAAGCATATTAATCTATGGCTACATTCATCACACATTCATTCATACACAAACACAAACACACACACTCATTTATATGTTTGTACCTAGCTTTTATTATTATTATTTTATTTTGTTAATAACTAGTAATATAGAACCTTTTGTCACAATAATATTGTGCATGTTTGACATTATATACTCTGTACCTTAACGATTTGGCGAAGACACTGATCCCTGAAATACAGTTAACACTAGTTCAGGGGTCAGAGAATTCACAATTTATTGTAACTTATTTATGTCAATAAACGCTTTTTATTATTATTCACTTTATTCATCACATTTCTCATAGTTAATTTTATATTATTAAACTACATTAAAAAATGTTTAAAAATATAAAAGGGACCACGGAGACCCACCGGTGTCGGGTACAGGGACCAAGCCACTGGTGGTTAGGGCCTCAGAGACAGGAACTTCCTCACGATGCGTGCCGTGTCGAGAAGAACTGCCTTCTGTATCAAGGACTTGATCCAGCTGCCTAGTGCGAGCCTCTTTAGATGTTGATCGAGGCTCTTGGCGATTAGCCCATTTACCGACACGACTATCGGCACAATGATCGCCGAATCCACATCCCACATGTCAACAATCTCGTGAGCTAGTTCCAAATATTTAATCTCCTTCTCTTTTTCTGCCTTCACGAGATTGCCGTCATGCGGTATGGTGATATCGATTATCATTGCGAGTCGCTCTGCTCGGTCTATCACTACAATATCAGGCTTATTGGCTACAATAGTCCTGTCTGTAATGATAGACCGATCCCAGTACAACAATGCACGACCATTCTCAAGAACTGGGTCGGGCACATATCTGTAGTACGGTACCTCTGAACCAACGAGATTATATTTAAGGGCTAGTTGCTGATGGATTATCCTGGCCACTTGGTTGTGTCTGTGCAAATACTGACCGTTGGCAAGACTCGAACATCCGGACACTATATGCCTGAGCGATTCCCCGGGTTGGTGACACGCCCGACATATGTCAACCGTCCCATCCCTCAGAATATACTTCCGGTAGTTGTTTGTCATGACAACTTCGTCCATAATTGCAAAGACAAAACCTTCGGTTTCTCCAAAGAGATCACCGAATCGCAGCCAGGAAATAGAAGCTTTAAAATGTACATCGGGCCCATGTAAGGCCCGGTAGAATCGTCCATGCAGCTCCTTGCCCCTCCATACTTCTCGTCGGTCCTCAGTACTAAGTACTGCAGGTTTGTGCCAGTTCTCTTTAGCCAGAGCGAGCGGGGTAAGCCCGGTATCAATTCCGACTACATCACGATGCACATCCACACTCATCTGCAGAAAATAATCTCTGAGGTTGCACACCTCGCGGTTGTGGAGGGTCTTAGCACATAAAAAGCCTCGACCCCCACATTTCCGCGGGATGTACAGCCTCATTATTGATGAGCGTGGATGATGCATACGAGATGCAGTCAGCATTGAACGGACTTTTCTATCCAGGGCATCTAGTTCAGTCTGGGTCCACCTGAGTATGCCGAAGGAATACATTAGGACTGGCATGGCCCACCCGTTACCGCCTGATAAAAGACTGTTAAGTACTTTTCTCAGGCGGCCAAAGAACCGAGCCTGCAATGTCTGTTTCATGTCAGTCTCAGAAATATTCAAAGACTGCGACATACCCAGGTATCTGTAGGTCTCAGTTGGGGAGAGGGATCTAAGTTGTATGGAATCTGAGAGTTGTATCCCTGCAGATTCCATAATCCTGCCTCTCTTCACATGCATGACCGCACATTTATCCACACCAAATTCCATCCTGCTTGAATTACTAAAGGTTTCGGTTACCTTAAGTAATGCAGTCAGTTGGAATTTGTTGGGGGCAAATAATTTCAGATCATCCATAAAAAGGAGGTGAGATGTAACATGACCTCCTCTCCTCAACTGATAGCCTAGCCCTGAAGCCTCTAATAAGATACTTAGGGGGTTCAGGGCAAGGCAAAACCACAGAGGACTCAGGCTGTCGCCCTGGAATATACTTATTATTATTATTAAAAATTTATAACATATTTAGCAGATAAGTTCATTGAACTAAACCAAAATGTCAGTCACGACATCTATTCCTATCATTTTCGTTTTTTTTTTTTTTTTTTTTTTCGTATAAACTTTGTTTAAAGTGCTTACGAAACGTCAATTTTAAATTTATCAGTTTGTACAAGTATGTATTTTTATGTTGAATTAGAGCAGCTCAATCCCAAGCATTTTTGTCGTCTATATAATCGGAAATTTTATAATATGCTTTTAAACACAATTTAGTTTTAACAATAATCTTAAATTTATTTAATGATAAATTTCTTATATTAAGAGGGAGCTTGTTATAAAAGCGTATACACTGCCCCATAAAACAGTTACTTATTTTGTGGAGGCGGGTGCTATGAACTACAAGATTATACTTATGTCTAGTATTTACAGTGTGAAGATCACTTTTTTTACTAAATTTGTCAATATTCTTGTGGACATATAACAGATTATCGTATATATATTGCGATACAACAGTTAGAATGCCTATCTCACTGAACTTTTCACTTAGAGAAACACGAGGACCGAGGTTGTAAATTCCCCTTATTGCTCTTTTCTGCAGAACGAATATTGTGTTAAGGTCTGCAGCATTCCCCCAGAGAAGAATCCCATAAGACATAATACTATGAAAGTAACTGAAATAAACCATTCTAGCTGTATCTATATCTGTAAGGCGTCTAATTGTCTTAACTGCATAAGCTGCAGAACTAAGTTTGCCCGAAAGTCTTTCTATATGCGGACCCCATTGAAGCTTGGTATCAAGCATAATACCTAGAAACATAGTTGTCCCGACGGGCTCAATTCTGGATTCCTTAAGTTGTACATTGGTTTCCACCTGTTTAACATTGGGCATTGAGAATTTTAATAGTTTGGTTTTCTTATCATTAAGTAATAAATTATTTACATTAAACCAATTAACAACTTTAGAGAGTGCATTGTTTACTTCGTCAACATTTCTCTGCTGTCGTCTAATATTAAAAATTAAGGAGGTATCATCCGCGAACAACACAATCTCATGATTCTTCTTTACGTAATAGGGTAGATCATTAATATAAATCAAAAAAAGAAAGGGTCCAAGGATTGAACCCTGCGGGACTCCCATTTTTAAGGCAGAACCTGGAGATGTCTTGTCATTGATCTGGACCTTCTGGATTCGGTTGCCCAAGTAAGAAACCAGGAGATCGAGAGCTTTGTTCCTAACGCCGTAATGATACAATTTCCTGACCAGAGTGTCATGATGTACACAATCAAATGCTTTTGACAAGTCGCAAAAAATACCTAATGCATCTTGCGACTTCTCCCAAGCAGCAAATATACTTTTGAGTAACTCAACTCCTGCGTCAGTAGTCGAACGACCCCTCGTAAATCCGAACTGTTTCTCGTGGAGTAGATTATGACTATTAAAATAACTAAGTAACTGACGAGGAATTAATTTTTCAAAAATTTTACTAAGTGTCGGTAGTACAGAAATAGGTCGAAAATTAGAAGGGTCGGTTGTGTCACCAGATTTAAATAAAGGTATTACTTTACTATATTTCATTAAGTCAGGAAATATTCCAGAAGCAACGCAACCATTGAATACCTTTGCAAGATGTGGAGCAATTATAGTAATAATAGATGAAGTAGTCTTCACTGACAATCCCCACAAATCCATTGTCTTTTTCATATTTATAGTTTTAAATTGTTTAAGAATATCGTCAGTAGTAACAACACAATCTCATGTAAATTCAAAGGCTGCATCACATTCTGGCACGCAGTCCCTAAGAAGCATTTCAGCAGACATGGAAGATGAGTTAAGCGACTCTGTTGTCACTATAGGTATATTAACAAAGAAATTCTCAAATTCTGTCGCAACTTCCAGATCCTCTGCAATACTCACATTATTGATTTTTAAAAGGAAGTCGCGGCTGCGTGCTTTGGCTCTGCCAGTTTCATTGTTGATGACATTCCAGGTAGCCTTTATTGTGTTTTCTGATAATTTTATTTTATTTCTCAAATAAATAGATTTTGCTGTATTACAAGCTTGTCTAAATGTTTAAGAATATTTTCTTACGTAATTAATAAAGGTCTGACTAGTATTATAAGACTTTTCATTATACAGTTCATATAACCTAATCCGGCTTTTATGAATACCTTCAGTTGCCCAGTCACTAAACATCAGACGGTCAGTTACATTAAATTTTTTGGATGTAAATACAGTCTGAAATTCGTCATTAATTAAGTTGAATAAAGAGTTATATAACTGATCCGGATGGTCATGATGAGGCAACCAATGCATTTTTCGAGATAAATTGTTTTTAAAAGTTTTAAGACGATTCTGGTTTATTGGTATATATTTAACAATTTTTCTCTGGTCTTTCGGACATTCTCTTGGACAACAGATTAACTGCCCACTGTGATCTGACTGAAGCATATTAATCAAAGATTTGTGTAATGGTTTTATACTAGTAAATATATTATCAATACAAGTACCACTTGTGGCAGTCACTCTAGTTGGTTCATAGAAATTATGACATAAATTGTATGACTTAAATAAATTTAAAAAATTGGTAGTTGAAGAGCATTTTTCTAATATGTTAATGTTAAAGTCTCCACAAATAGCAACCGTTTGACGACAATTACAAACTTTGCTTAGAGCATCCTCCATAATAACTAAAAAACTTTCAAATGGTGCACATGGAGGTTTGTATACGCTCATAACAATGAACTGCTCAAATTCAACACATGTAATCTCTACTACTCGCTCAACAGAGAGGCTCACAATGTCAGTCCTATCTTTAAATTTTAGAAATTTACTTACTATGATTAACGAGCCACCATGGATAAAATTTTCTCTACTGAACGAGCTTGCAACCTGGTGGTTATTAAAATTGAATATGAACTGGTGGCTTCTGAGCCAATATTCTGTAATGCATAAAATATCAATATTGTTACAGTTCATAAACAATTCCAATTCTAACTCCTTACCCATCAGCCCTTGTATATTTTGATGCACCAGGCTGATACAATTTTTAGAATTATTTTTTGCAAGTGTGGTTGATGGAACTATATATGTGTCACTTAAACTGGGTACAGAATTTGATGTCTTATTAAATATATTGCCAGAGATTGACTCTATTGTCTCAGAATTCAATTTAAAGAATTTGGAACGGATTCCAAGCTTATATTGCATGTCAAATTTGACTGCTCAATAAAAGCAGTGTGGTTAGCCAAAACCTTGGCTGAGTTATTAATACAATAAGCTAGCGATGATGCTATTTGTCTTTTATAAAATTGTGATATATAATAATTATCATGTGTCAAATAAAAATTTCTAATTAACGCATTAGAGTCAATAATGTCAATAAAATTATTATAAAATGTCATAGTATGCAATTTTGAATTAATCTTAAATCTATAATCATTTTCAGCTTGTGGCAACAGCTTACTGTAAGGAAAAGCAAGAAACAGAATTTTTCTAACTTTTAAATTGAGTAATTGGTCAAAATATCTCTGTATAACATTTATATTTGCATTTCCTCTTCTCCCAATAAATATAATGATTGTTGTTTCAGGACAGTATGATTTAGACAAAATAGATTGCATTATTTGAGAATAACTTGCTCCAGGCATACATAAGTTAGTAATAGCTAAACCTGTCCTTTGCCGCAACAATTGGCTCATGTTTTTCCCTATCTCATCACTAAACATTAAAAGTTTGTCAGTGTTTGTAATGCGAGGTGAGAAGGAAGTGCGAAAATTAGAATTAGAATTAATGGTGGTGTTACCCACTGCATCAGACGGTGATAATAAATCAGAGCAACAATTCAATGTAGTTGGCTGTGAATGACTCTGTGGCGACTGGCTATGTTCATTGCAATGATTATTATTGGTAAGAGATTGGAGCCTCTGCTCATTATACTTACACAAGTCCACTAAGTCATCCATTGCCAAGATTTGCTCATTTATTTGTTTTTGTGATAAATTATATTTTTTTGTCATGTTCAGTAAAGATTCTTGTAAACTGTCAATCTCCGTCTGCAAACAATGCATATCAGCATCATACTTTAATAGATTGGAATCTAATTTAGCTAGACATACTGACATCTGTTCCTTTACATTTACATATTTTTTGCAATAATGTACATTTATGTTTGATTTCTTGTACAATCTTAATAATTTTTCCTTTTTCCTGATAAACTTGCTAATTTTAACATACTTCTTTAATTTATTACAGGCCTTCATGTTTCTAAATGACTGAATAGTTGAATTAGATTCTGTTAAATCAATAGTCACTATATTTCTACTGCTATCATCGGAGATGGCAGAAACCATGCATGGAGCGCTACCAACCAGCTCATCAAATAGTGATTGTGTTGTGACTGATTTCATTGACTGGTTGGCACTTTGTAATAAGTTTATTTGATTATTGGCCTCACTTAGGAGACCCTCCAATTCAATGATGCGTTTGAGAGCGTTCTCAAATTCATCACTGCACCTGTCAAATTGCATTACAATGTTTTGTAATCTATCCCTTTCATCTAAAGTAGTAACTAAATTAGAGTGCATTTCTGCCATCTCACTCCTAAGCTGAGAGTTTTTCCCTTAAATCTGTAGCATTTCCTTCTCATTGTCCTCATGTTCACTTTGTAGTGACTGACACAAATCCTTATATTTCTTTAGTTCTACAAGGGTCACCTGTAATTTCTCATCGTCTTGGCGTGCCCTTCTGGTCATCATCTTGTTAAAAGTAAATAAACAAAGCAAGTAAAGATCACAGGTTTGTGTAAGACACCAACAAAGTTGTTTGAGTAAATTGTGATATGCTCACTTGATATTATTGCTCGTGTAAGGTGTACGAAAGTCAAATAAGAAGTAAACTCACCTCAAATTGCCTCAAATTTAGCTATTATTGTAAAATTAATGCAAATTCTTTTAAATAAAATTGTACGTTAGTTTGACAGTTGACTTACTTGACTTTGCAAAACTTTTACAACTTGATAAACACCACTTATCACTGTTATTATACAACAATTATAATGATCACAGCTTATTACATAAGGAATTAGCAAATTAGGCACATTATTATTAATTAAATAGATTTAAAACTAATAAATTATTGGGAGAAATACAGTTTTACGTTATACCGCCAGTGTTGCCAGAAGCCAAAAAACTACACTATTAGGTATGTTTGGACTACAGAATACTTGACACTCATTGGTAAAATTAATTTCAGCGAAAATTGCGTATTAGCTGAAACCTACTTAGAATGCGCTCCAAATGTAATACATATTTAGTATTCATTGTAATTTTAGTTAGCCCTTGACTGAACGAATATTGTTTATAAGCATCACTTTCGTTAGGATTAAGTATTGTACTGAGTGGACTTTAACAAAAAATGATAATACTGTCCTATTCATATAGAACATCAACTTTTTATTTACAAAGGGCCCTGTAGACATTTGTTTGAATTTTCCAAATTCGTTTGAGACCCTAGGTCGGTGTTTAAATACTGGTTTGTCCAAAATTTCTGGGGTATATTTATCTTTCTGCTCTTTTTAAAAAACGGGTTGAGCTAAGATTTAAGTGGACTAAACTTGTTAAATATAGATTTTTATGCAAATTTGGGGATTAAACAGAAGAGTATATTTGCATTGCGATCCAGTCAGCCGTCTAAGCTTTTTTTATTTGAGGAAAACGTCTTCTATTTAATATGGCCTCATTTTATTAATACAGAAATATTTCGTATTGGAATAAATGTATATTTTCATCACAATATGATTTATAAGAATAAGTATTCTGATGAAGCGAAACGTTGAACACAAATGCGGACCTTTTTCATATTTCATAAATCCCTCATTTCTTCATAATCGGTCAAAAGCACTTAACACTACATGGTAAGACGTTTATTGACGCCAAGATGTTGAAAGGTGTGATCACAGACCCTACTCAAAGTCTCACCGACTCACGCACCTGCCAATCGATAGCTTTTGTTTACTGAACGCCTCTCTACGAGTGAATTGTGGCTCACGTTAGACCACTACCATGGGTCTCGATATTTAATCACCAAAACTTGCAACTACTGATAATTCTATATACAGCCTTACGCAGTCTACTGCCTCTTTTAATTAGCTTCAAAGTAGTGTGAGTCAATTGGAGTATTCGGTTTACTATAAATATGTATACGTTAAATTTGCTAAACTAATTCAGTTTTTTTGTCCAATACCACGTTTGCCTGTACTCATAATCTAATCAGTGTTCAAATAACAAGTGTTATTCATACTTTTGGAACTCATTTAACAAAGTACGTTGGCAAGATTACTTTTTGTATTCAATTAGTGGTAAGAGGTACCAAAAAAAGTCTATGCCACTATACTGTTAGTTGGATAGACCTACTTATTATTATTGTTACTTGACTTAGAATCTGATGCTGTGGTAACATATTTTACTCAACTCAATTTTACTTACAAAATAATATTAACCGTAGGTAGTAGAAGGCGTGCCCTCAATTTTTAGATTCGTCTCACAGCATCTCTGGGCAATTAATTAAAAACTACCTATGTACCTAAAATTTCAAAATAAAGATCTAAAATATACTTCATCTTCGTTTCGTCAGCACTATTCATCGCTACGTATTTGCATTTCGTCTCGTCTTTTCATCTACGCGAGTCTACGTTTTCAATTAATTTCCGTATAAAACGGCTCTTTACTTTGTCCTATAGCCTAAGGCTGACAAGACAAATTTTGTAATAATACATTTTCTTCTGATTCGGTATTGAAACCATAAAAAATATATCAAAAGTATCAAGAAACTAGTACTGGAGTAACAACTGCTTCGAAAGTTCATAATTAAAGACCTGCCCTTTACAATATTATTTTAGATCAAACGAGTCTGCAACATCTTAAATTAATAGTCCTTGGTCTAAGAAACTCAATAATTATAGTGTTATAGTCATATTTTCTTAGCAATTCATTCTACCATTTTAGAATTTAATAAATTTTTCACAGTTAACTAATCTCACTTAACACTTAAGGTTTAATAGAAGATTATAAATTTGTTCATAGATCAAGTTATAAAACATTTACAGTGCAAGATGATCTTTTGCGGAATAGACTTGCCGTAGGAAGTGGGACCTTTAATGGCATGCACAGAGATCATATTCGACGACATTTTGCTGTGATTTCAAGAAATGGTGGAAAGCCACGATTTAAGGATGGATGATTGATGAATTAACAAAATTTGAGAAAAGTATTTTTCTTTTGTACCAAATAGTGACATGTTTTCAAATTTCAGATCGCTTTCGACGCTTGTGACATGGCACAAACTCAGTACCGACACAAAAAAAACATTTATAAAACGACAATAAAAAGTCATCGTATGCGTTTGCCCATATAACATGTGCTTTATGCTCACATTTCATCAGTTATGTAAGTATATTACTATTAACTGTTTCCAAATCAGAAGTGTTTCTGAGAATGCTCCTATGAGCCATTAGCATAATTGCATTTAATTCCGACATATCGCATTCGCATTTCTCCAAATGCTTGAGTAAATTTCTAGCAAACTGGTTAAGTTTTACGAAGTCAGGATTAGACTATTATGTAATATCGCAAATTTACGATGTCACCAGGAATTGCGACACTTGATATCCACCACATTATCAGGTCCAATTAAGGTTTCAAGAAATTTAAGATTATACAACCAGTAGATTTATAAAGTGCATATTCTTAACAATAGCATTTTTTATTACTCCGATGATGAAAACGGTGGATAAGATGAATTAGCAGATCTCTGTACTACAGACGGGTCGGTAAAGAGTTCAATGGCGAGTTTTTCCGTCCCGTTGTAAAGATACTATTACCTTTCTTAGTTGATTCTTACGATACATACATACATACATAGTCTCACGCCTATAACCCCGAAGAGGTAGGCAGAAGTGTATTTCTACACCCACTTTTCGCCAGATATACTTTAGTCCCACGTAATAAAGGGCGAGCCTATTGCCTATTATTCTTACGATACCTACGGAATAAAAGAGGTAGTGATATTTTATATTCAAATTCAAGACTGCCTCCGTGCTCCAGTGGATAGCGTATGTGGCAGCTAATCGGAGGACCTGGATTCGATTCCCGAGTCGGCTAAAAGTGTTACTGGGTTTTTCTGAATTCTCAGTAGCAGCACGGAGTCTGGTGATGTGCCCGGTAACGGCAAAAGGCTCGCCCCCTATTGGGCTATAGGCGAGGGCCTTAAAATTAAATAATAAAAAATAAATCTTGTCTGTGTCTTAATCTGTAGTCTCGTAGCTCCTAACGAAATGCGTTGGTTTTGAAGCGACTCGAGAGAGACTTGTAGCGCAGCTGCAATTTGGCAAGATCTATGTCATCTTCTTAAATACATAGTATTACATTTATTTATAGAGTTCCATTCTGGTAGAGCTGTAACATAGGTAGGACATAGGCGTGAGTCTATAAATCCAATAAAAACATAATTTGTAATATTTAATTTTTAGTTTGTCTCATAGTAGGGGCAACTGAAAGGTATTGTTTCAGAATTAACGTTCATCGCTGCTGTACAAATACGATCACCATAATACCTCAGTTTTTGTCGCATTGGATATTAAGACATATTGTTGTGTCCTACTATTGTCGAGAACTCTTACTTTCGCTTACTGTTTGTGAGCTCTTCCATGATTATTGGAATGAGATAGTAAATAATATGTTATGATATATATTTATTTGTTATGTGTTTCCGGATTTCTTTTTGGTTATATACATTAAAGCGATCAGTATAGTTAAAAATAATTATCTCTAGCACGTTGCGATCATAAAAGTGTAAAATGAATAGAGGATGATATTAAATGGAGATGTGAATGGGCTGCTGATGAGCTCATGAAGCTCAAATCTTCTTGAAGCAGTGATATGTATTTACCGTGTGTATAACCTGGACATACGTAACCTTTACAGCTTTTTGCAGTCCACTGCTGGATTTAAGCCTTTCTTATTTTGCTTCACAGTAGCATTATGAGTCAATAGGAGGTTTGGCCTACTATACCACGTGGCCACACGGGTTGGTACAAGGTTTGATGTCGAGTTTTTCGGTCGCTTATTATAATGCTTAGTGTATATTCCTTAGCTGTCTCTTACGGTACCCACGGAATAAAATGGTGTTATGAATTTTGTATTCTTGATCCGTCACCACTCGTAGGTAAGGTAGGCCTTACCTACCTTGACTAGGGTCAAGGTAGGTAAAAGACACGCAATAATCTACGATAAAAATTCGTCTGCTCGTTTGCCGCCTATTATAATAAAAAAAAAAAAAACAATCTTTGATTTGAAATAGCTGAAAAAATACCGTCTATTTTAGCTAAAATTGAATGATTTTTTCGCGAATCACTGAACTAATTAAAATCTAACTTTTTGTTGAGTCATCCGAAAGCTTCGGGGAGACTTTTTCGATCTAATAAGATTAGTGGTCTTTAAAAATCGGTATTAACTTTTAGGTTTGATGCGAAAAGAAACCTCCTTAATGACCGAGGGAAATTTTGCGGTGTTGGCAGGAATTTATCGGATGTCAATTGCTCACAACCTTGTCGGACGAATTCATATAGCGACGGTTGCGAGGTTGTTAATCAATATAATTAATTCCAAAACGCGTGAAAGACAAACGGCGCGAGCGCAAGACAATTTTTTTTTCGGATCCAACAATGAATGAAAGTGAATGATTTGACAGTTCATGGTGTGACCATAGTCAGAAATTTACAATGTACAAAGTAACACGCTACTAAACTGATATAATCGATTTAACTTATCATAAACAGGAATGTTGCGATGGTTTGGACATTTGGAACGGGTGGATGCAAGGAGATTTACGAAAGATGTGTATCGAGTAAGAATGAATGGAGATGTCGGAAGCGGACGCCCAAGACGGATTTAAGCCGACCAAAAACGTACTGCGGACGGGCCAAACCAAAAGTATCCGTAACTGACGAGCATGCATGACGAGGTTAATGAATGTCGAAGAAGCGAAAGAGGTATGTTTGAACCGGAGCATTAGGCGTTCTATAGTCTCTGCCTACCCCAATGGGCGACAGGCACAATAATTTTTATTTCCTACTGCTGAGCACGGCCCCTTTTTCACTATGATTTAAATTTCCTATAGTATATTGATGATTTCTAAATACTGGTATCTATATCATCCATTAGCCGAATTCAACCTATCAGTTGCATTAAAAAAAATTATGCTTTACTATAGCGTATTACAATCTTAATATATAAAATCCTTGCGTTACTGACTGACTGACAGACACGCTACAGTCGAAACTATTGGGCGCAGGAAGCTGAAATTTGGCATGTTCCTTAGGGACCGTAGGGGTGCACTAAGAAGGGATTTACCGAAATTCCCACGGGATCGGCCAAAACGGGTAAATTTAAAAAAAATGCAGGCGTAACTGCTGGCGTCCTCTAGTATCACATAAATCCGATAAATTCCTGCCAACACCGCAAAATTTCCTCGGTCATTAAGGAGGTTTCTTTTCGCATCAAACCTAAAAGTTAATACCGATTTTTAAAGACCACTAATCTTATTAGATCGAAAAAGTCTCCCCGAAGCTTTCGGATGACTCAACAAAAAGTTAGATTTTAATTAGTTCAGTGATTCGCGAAAAAATCATTCAATTTTAGCTAAAATAGACGGTATTTTTTCAGCTATTTCAAATCAAAGATTGTTTTTTTTTTTTTTATTATAATAGCGGCAAACGAGCAGACGAATTTTTATCGTAGATTATTGCGTGTCTTTTACCTACCTTGACCCTAGTCAAGGTAGGTAAGGCCTACCTTACCTACGAGTGGTGACGGATCAAGAATACAAAATTCATAACACCATTTTATTCCGTGGGTACCGTAAGAGACAGCTAAGGAATATACACTAAGCATTATAATAAGCGACCGAAAACTCGACATCAAACCTTGTACCAACCCGTGTGGCCACGTGGTATAGTAGGCCAAACCTCCTATTGACTCATAATGCTACTGTGAAGCAAAATAAGAAAGGCTTAAATCCAGCAGTGGACTGCAAAAAGCTGTAAAGGTTACGTATGTCCAGGTTATACACACGGTAAATACATATCACTGCTTCAAGAAGATTTGAGCTTCATGAGCTCATCAGCAGCCCATTCACATCTCCATTTAATATCATCCTCTATTCATTTTACACTTTTATGATCGCAACGTGCTAGAGATAATTATTTTTAACTATACTGATCGCTTTAATGTATATAACCAAAAAGAAAATCCGGAAACACATAACAAATAAATATATATCATAACATATTATTTACTATCTCATTCCAATAATCATGGAAGAGCTCACAAACAGTAAGCGAAAGTAAGAGTTCTCGACAATAGTAGGACACAACAATATGTCTTAATATCCAATGCGACAAAAACTGAGGTATTATGGTGATCGTATTTGTACAGCAGCGATGAACGTTAATTCTGAAACAATACCTTTCAGTTGCCCCTACTATGAGACAAACTAAAAATTAAATATTACAAATTATGTTTTTTATTGGATTTATAGACTCACGCCTATGTCCTACCTATGTTACAGCTCTACCAGAATGGAACTCTATAAATAAATGTAATACTATGTATTTAAGAAGATGACATAGATCTTGCCAAATTGCAGCTGCGCTACAAGTCTCTCTCGAGTCGCTTCAAAACCAACGCATTTCGTTAGGAGCTACGAGACTACAGATTAAGACACAGACAAGATTTATTTTTTATTATTTAATTTTTAAGGCCCTCGCCTTATAGCCCAATAGGGGGCGAGCCTTTTGCCGTTACCGGGCACATCACCAGACTCCGTGCTGCTACTGAGAATTCAGAAAAACCCAGTAACACTTTTAGCCGACTCGGGAATCGAATCCAGGTCCTCCGATTAGCTGCCACATACGCTATCCACTGGAGCACGGAGGCAGTCTTGAATTTGAATATAAAATATCACTACCTCTTTTATTCCGTAGGTATCGTAAGAATAATAGGCAATAGGCTCGCCCTTTATTACGTGGGACTAAAGTATATCTGGCGAAAAGTGGGTGTAGAAATACACTTCTGCCTACCTCTTCGGGGTTATAGGCGTGAGACTATGTATGTATGTATGTATCGTAAGAATCAACTAAGAAAGGTAATAGTATCTTTACAACGGGACGGAAAAACTCGCCATTGAACTCTTTACCGACCCGTCTGTAGTACAGAGATCTGCTAATTCATCTTATCCACCGTTTTCATCATCGGAGTAATAAAAAATGCTATTGTTAAGAATATGCACTTTATAAATCTACTGGTTGTATAATCTTAAATTTCTTGAAACCTTAATTGGACCTGATAATGTGGTGGATATCAAGTGTCGCAATTCCTGGTGACATCGTAAATTTGCGATATTACATAATAGTCTAATCCTGACTTCGTAAAACTTAACCAGTTTGCTAGAAATTTACTCAAGCATTTGGAGAAATGCGAATGCGATATGTCGGAATTAAATGCAATTATGCTAATGGCTCATAGGAGCATTCTCAGAAACACTTCTGATTTGGAAACAGTTAATAGTAATATACTTACATAACTGATGAAATGTGAGCATAAAGCACATGTTATATGGGCAAACGCATACGATGACTTTTTATTGTCGTTTTATAAATGTTTTTTTTTGTGTCGGGTACTGAGTTTGTGCCATGTCACAAGCGTCGAAAGCGATCTGAAATTTGAAAACATGTCACTATTTGGTACAAAAGAAAAATACTTTTCTCAAATTTTGTTAATTCATCAATCATCCATCCTTAAATCGTGGCTTTCCACCATTTCTTGAAATCACAGCAAAATGTCGTCGAATATGATCTCTGTGCATGCCATTAAAGGTCCCACTTCCTACGGCAAGTCTATTCCGCAAAAGATCAT
Source organism: Euclidia mi (assembly GCA_944739405.2). Taxonomy (NCBI): domain Eukaryota; kingdom Metazoa; phylum Arthropoda; class Insecta; order Lepidoptera; family Erebidae; genus Euclidia; species Euclidia mi. The sequence goes on from OX123192.2 coordinate 31,771,660, forward strand.
CTTGCACTGTAAATGTTTTATAACTTGATCTATGAACAAATTTATAATCTTCTATTAAACCTTAAGTGTTAAGTGAGATTAGTTAACTGTGAAAAATTTATTAAATTCTAAAATGGTCGAATGAATTGCTAAGAAAATATGACTATAACACTATAATTATTGAGTTTCTTAGACCAAGGACTATTAATTTAAGATGTTGCAGACTCGTTTGATCTAAAATAATATTGTAAAGGGCAGGTCTTTAATTATGAACTTTCGAAGCAGTTGTTACTCCAGTACTAGTTTCTTGATACTTTTGATATATTTTTTATGGTTTCAATACCGAATCAGAAGAAAATGTATTATTACAAAATTTGTCTTGTCAGCCTTAGGCTATAGGACAAAGTAAAGAGCCGTTTTTATACGGAAATTAATTGAAAACGTAGACTCGCGTAGATGAAAAGACGAGACGAAATGCAAATACGTAGCGATGAATAGTGCTGACGAAACGAAGATGAAGTATATTTTAGATCTTTATTTTGAAATTTTAGGTACATAGGTAGTTTTTAATTAATTGCCCAGAGATGCTGTGAGACGAATCTAAAATTGAGGGCACGCCTTCTACTACCTACGGTTAATATTATTTTGTAAGTAAAATTGAGTTGAGTAAAATATGTTACCACAGCATCAGATTCTAAGTCAAGTAACAATAATAATAAGTAGGTCTATCCAACTAACAGTATAGTGGCCATAGACTTTTTTTGGTACCTCTTACCACTAATTGAATACAAAAAGTAATCTTGCCAACGTACTTTGTTAAATGAGTTCCAAAAGTATGAATAACACTTGTTATTTGAACACTGATTAGATTATGAGTACAGGCAAACGTGGTATTGGACAAAAAAACTGAATTAGTTTAGCAAATTTAACGTATACATATTTATAGTAAACCGAATACTCAATTGACTCACACTACTTTGAAGCTAATTAAAAGAGGCAGTAGACTGCGTAAGGCTGTATATAGAATTATCAGTAGTTGCAAGTTTTGGTGATTAAAATATCGAGACCCATGGTAGTGGTCTAACGTGAGCCACAATTCACTCGTAGAGAGGCGTTCAGTAAACAAAAGCTATCGATTGGCAGGTGCGTGAGTCGGTGAGACTTTGAGTAGGGTCTGTGATCACACCTTTCAACATCTTGGCGTCAATAA